>WBNH01006616.1:0-319557 GCA_013401255.1 Urocolius indicus | reverse complement strand
GGTCGGACTCTTCATCTCTGTACCATTCTGTGTTGTTTTGTTTTGGTTCTGTTTTGGGGTTTTATGTTTTAGTTGGTATGAAATTATTGTCTGTTTTCTTCCCCAAGCCGAGTAGCCTGGTCTGTTTTGTCCCACACTTTAAGCGGCAATTAAGCTCTCCCTGCCCTTTAGCAATCCTCAAGTCTTCGGTACTTGAGGCTAATCGTGGTCTTTTGTTCCCTGATGGGCCTAAACCACAACATTTGCCCATCTTCCTCTCATAGTAGTGTAATCCAGAATCAAAATTCCTCTTCATGCTATACAAAGATTACAGATATAGGGTACAATCCCTATAGAGTCGCATGGCTTGTGCCCTGAATAACGTTTGTTGTGGCAAGAGAGGGAGTGAGGCAAGGGTTTGAGGAGGAAAGAGGGAATACAGACACCAAACAGACATGATATTCTCTCTGCAGGTAAACAACCACGTTCTAGAAGTTGGCAATACAAAATGCTTCACTAAGAAGGAATGGTCTCTGAGACCTCAGAGAATCATAGATTGGTGGAGGTTGGAAGACACCTCTAGAGATAATCTAGTACAATCTCTCTGCTCAAGTAGGTCCATATAGCTCAGATTACTCAGGAACACAACCAAGTGGGTTTTGAAAGCCTTCAGAAATGGAGAATCCACAGCCTCCCTGGGCAGCCTGTGCCAAGATTCTCTCACCATCACAGTAAAGAAATTTTACCTTATGTTTAAGTGGAACTTTCTGTGTTCCAGCTTATGTCCATTACCCCTTGTTCTCTCACTGGAGACAACATCCATCTCATTCTCTTAACTAACACCTTTTAAATACTTGTAATAATGAGATACTCCCTCAGCCTTCTCCAGGCAAAACACCCCCAGGTTCCGCAGCCTTTCCTGATAAGAAAGATGTTCCATCATGACAGTTCAATATTCTCACTCATTTTTTTTCCTGCCACTGCCCTGTAGAAGTCAAATCTGTAATTAACTGAGCCACTGACAAACAACTGAGACAAAACCAAGATGATTTGAAGCCAATTACCAGTCATGGAGTGCTCACGACTGGGTCATTGCATGAACTTATTTTAAACTAACACCACATGAACAGGCAAGATGCCATAAATAAAATGAGAGGAATTAGATTTTTCTGAGGGCATTTGAGAACTCTCCAGTAGAGTTGGTTTGTGAACTGTGAGCAAAAAAGTTTGTACAATCAGACATCCTAGCTGGTGGCCTCTGATCCAAGTCTGGAGGGAAATTGCACAGTTCAATACACTGATAGCAACAAACAGGAAATGTGATTCTTGCACATGTTTCTCAACGTTTCTAGAAGAAGGGGGTTTTAGAATTGTTGTAGTATGTTTTTAATGAAATAGACCATCTTGAGATGGAATTACATCTAAGTGTGGACAGGAAATCTATGTCATTAACATTTGTCCATTGCCATTTGGCCCTTGTATATCTACCACATTTCTCACCAGGTCATTGTTCTCTAAGGCAGTCTCTGAGTGAGCCAGAGGTTTGACAGAGGGTAAAATATGGACTATAGCATCAACGTGGCAGTTTTCATTTTGGAAATCAATGACTTAGAGAATGTCCTAATGCCACTAGAATCAATTGTCACTAAATGCATAGGATTGTTGAGAAAAGTGCTGATGTGTTGATATAAAAACTATGTGGCAAGAGGGGAGGAATAGTAAGTACAGAAATGATTGATCTCAGTGCAAACTGGGTGAAAACTCACTTCTTATGATGCACTCCATGCTGCTTTAGTGAAATGGCTCTGCATCAATGGGCTTTAAGATAAATTCTTGTACTGTACATGCAGATTACATAGTTGTGGTGGTTTAGCCCTAACTGAACAATAACCAAACCACCCAGTTACTCACTCCTCCCCAACTCAGCAGGATGGGGAGGAGAATCAAGAGAGAGTTGTAGAACTTTCTGGGTTGAGATAAGGACAGTTTAATAGAACATCACAAAGAGCAGGCAGTTACAATGATGGCCAAAGGACACAGAAAAACAATCAATGCCCAATGTAACTGTTCACCACAACGGCACTTTACAATTACACTTTAAAAGTGTACTGTCCAGAGTTTGCAAGCTCAGGTAAAGAAATCTAATGGCGAATTTGGCATATTGAAAAGTGCACATCTGTATTCAAAGTCACGTGTTTGAGATCTCATTGTAATTCAGTCCTTCACTTTCATGATGGATTTATCCATCGCTATAGCAATGGGCACATTGTCATCCACTGGGGATGAGCACGAACTGAAATGCAGGAGATTCCATCTGAACATCAGGAAACAGTGTTTTTCTGTGAGGGTGACCAAGCACTGACACATGATGCCCAGGGAGGATGTGGAGATCCTAGAACAGAGATACTAGAGATTCTAAAAATCAGGCTAGACCTGGACCAGGGCACCTGGCTCTAGGTGGCTCTGCTTAAGCATAGGGTTGTACAAGATGACCTCCTGTGGTCCTTTGTGACCAACTGTGATTCTGTGATTTTTCTTGAACAATGGAAAATGACCAATTGTCCTCAATGTTCTTCCTTCTGAAATTGAACCTTAGCACCATACAAGAGTGTGAGAAGTATTTTGTTTGAACAGTCGATGTAGGTGTTTTTGCTACCTCCAAATGCACAGAACTGTGAACTTCAGTCTATCTCTTGCAAGGACATTGCAACATCATCTGCCAAAACTGAGCAGCCAAGTGTATAATTACCTCAACCTGCAGCTCCTGCAAGCTGTCCCACTTCTGTTTTTGTAGGTGAGTTGTTCTTGGAGAGTTATGAAATCTTCAGTACCCTTATAGATGTTAGGGAGTGCCTCTAGAAGGAAAGTTCGAGAAATAAGTCTGAATTTATCTTCTTGTTAAGCATGTGTGAAACTTACCATGTGGATGGATCCATTTTTTTTTTTCATTAAAATATATAGGAATGCTATAGAAATGACCTCCACTTGTAAAAGTGTTTCAAATGTCACAAAAGGCTTTTGAAGTGACAAATCCACAGCTCATTCCACTCTCACCTCAGCACTAATAAACTGCCTAATTCTTCTCAGATCATAGGATTAGCTTCAAGACTTTGGGAGGAAAGGTGTGTGAAACTGTTGAGAGCAATTAACAATTACAAACATCATTAACAATCGTCTTGTAAAGGCAGGGAAAATAATGAAGTGGAGGGATTTACAGCAAGTGTTGAAAGATGGCAGCTTCCTTCTTCTTTTGCTTTTTTTTCTTTTTTACATTCTCATAAAGAGTAAGTCCAGACTTCAACTGAGCAACAAATAGCTCCCAGGAACACATTGAACACCTATCACACAATTGTTTTTCACCCTGTCTCTTCTTACAAAGGTAAAATGGGAACACTCTATTTGAACATAGTCTAAGTTAGAGATAAAAGTACTGAAGGCAGAAATGTAAAGAAATCAGGAACATATAACACAACAGCTGCCTCATGGGGAGAAAAGGGACCCTTGATCAATGGGGCTTGGAGATATGGCAGAATAATAAATGAATGATTCTCATAGCCAGCTGGAGAAATGTTATCACCCTTCAAATCACACCACGGCTGAATGTGAAGCTAAGAATGTGCTTTCTTATCTCAGAGTCCCTCGGGACAATATATTCCAGGTGCCTGATAGACAGTTTCCTCTGCTGCGGAACTGTTGAAAGACCACACCACAGGACTGAATGAATTTTATCATTAAATAGTGATAAAGGCCTTTTCATCTTTATTTTGGGGGATAAAAAAAAAAGAAGATGTAGCTTTTCCCAGTAAAGAGTGCAGATCCATTTTTTTTCATAAACAACAATGGTCATCTCATTTTAATGGTGCATTAAGGAAACAGTTAAGGGAAGTTATTTGGACACCTACAGTTATTTGACCTTCTACTCTCTATTCTTTAACAACAGGACTGCTGGATGAAGGAGGGAGAGCAACCAGCTTCAGGGGCTTGATCTGCCTCTTCTGATGTCAGCAGTGTTTTTGCTACAGAAATAAAAAGCTCTATAGGATACGTGTAATGAATAGAAACAACACCTCATTAATTGCAAACCAGGATTCCAAGGACCCTTGATGTTTCATTGTTTTGTTAGCATTTTGACTGGTCTCATCAAATTGGATGTCTTAGTATTTCAGTATACTTGTCCATGCTTCTAAAATTAAGCAGCTTTGACAAACTGCACCTGAATGCTGAAACTGCCAGTCCAGACACATTGATATAAGCTGGTTCATAACTGCTTACTCTGATTTTTTGCCTTTTTCCTAGGTAATTCATTTAGGACAGAAAAGGTAGGACAAATTGCATTGCTGTAAACTCATGTACCTCTTCCAGAGGCCATATATCAACTTATGCATCAAAAGGAAGATGAGCTTTATCTCAATTTTTTATCCCAAAAGTTCAGTTATTCACTGCAATATTCTACATTGGTGTAAACTTGTGTGTTCTAGCAGAGAAACTGGCTTCATTAGGAGTTTTACATGGAGGTAAAGCACTCTGGTGTAAATAGTTGATTTTTTATATATACTTTATAGCAGTTATAACAGACAAGATTAATAAAATATATCCTTTGAGATAATCTGTATGTATTCCTTATTTAAAGCCAAATTCTCTTATTGATGAGCCTTGCTTCTGTGGTTTTAGAATATCTGTCCAAAAATAACCCCATTGGTGAGGGGAATGACCAGACCTTACCAGTCATAATGACGTCCACTATCTTCCAGGAGATTTGTATCATCTTTCAGAGAGAGTTGCAAGTTAACATCCATGAACTGTGTGTTTTCCTGGTAACATTGCTGTTATTCCCTGATATAAATATCAACAGTTAAAAATAAAAGTTTCAAGTCATGCCTAGCTAGTGAAGGAATTTACTGACTACAGTCCAAAAGCGCAAATGAGGTGTGAGGTGGATTCACTGCCAAACGATGGCTGCCGGGACCCTGGGCCTGAGAAACTCTTGCTTTTGCATTTAAAGTCAAATACGTAGGTGTGCTTGCAGACCCAGTAACCTAAAGACCCAGTAACCTATAGGACAAGCTAATGGCCTCCCAAAATTCCAAATAAATCCTCAAACAAAGTACTGATGGCTTTGGAAAGGATGGAAAAATAAGTACAAATGTTCTGTGATCAGGGCGGTCTTAGGAAAGGATACAGGCTCTATAAATTTTGCAGTAATTTGATAAAATCCACATGGCACATGCCAAAGATGCTCCAAAGATGTATGGAAGAAACAGCTTCTGAAAGCTGCACTGGTGCAAGTACTTGGCACCTTTCTGCAGGCTCAGCTGCTTGCTTGTGACACCTGGACACTCTGGCCATAGGTACAGTCATGAATATGACAATCAGGAGTCCTTAAGCATTGTATAGAATCTCTGAAGGCATAAGACTGCCCAGAAAATTCTATAAAACTCTTGCTTACCAAACTCTGCGTGTTTAAGCTTCCTCTTTTTTGGTTTTTGGAACACAGTTACAGCCAAGAGCACATTTTGATTTAAGTCTCCAGTGAATATTAACAATACTTTATGCCTATGAAAGTTTTCAAATACAAGAGGAAAAGAATACCAGCATCTCTCTTCCCCATTTTCAGTCCCAGTAGACAATTCCATGCAGCAGAGAGACTTTCTTCTCCTTTGTTAGTAAATCTGTCCCCAGTCATCCTAGCCCACACAAGCTTTCCCCGTGTTTCAAAACCTTTAACTGAGATTCATACACAGTTCATTTACTTGCTCTGCAACTCATTTGCTGAATTTAGAGCAAACTCTGTGACTACAGGGGGTTGAAATATTATGTGCTAAGACACAAGAAGAAAAAGAGGGATGGCATGTGCCTCTTGCATTGATCCTGTAGAATCATTAATTTGAGTGACATGAAAATGCAATAATCCTAGGAACATGAGAGCTCATAATGTACAAAAATCAATAGTTACCCCAGGAGTCAGAATGGAGCCTTCCACATGAGTAACTGCAGCATCTGCAATGCTACCTGTGATGCAAAAATACTCAAGAAACTCCATTAAACTTGAAAAAAAAAACAGAGTGCTAGAAGGAGCAATAAAATTAAGGATGACAACAAATAGGAGAATAAGTGAGCTGAGGAAGTAGAAAAGACCCTTTGCACAAATCGGCATCTGCAAAGTAAAGACATCAGAAACAAATGGGGCAATAAAAATAGCATCTCTGAGGAAAGCTTCTGTATCCAGCTTTTTGCAAAAAAAAAAAAAAAAAGCAATTACACCTGAGACAAAAGAGCTCCAGATTTGAGAAAGGAAGTGAGAAATATGAATGCTTAGTAGACCAGTAGATCAAGAAGACAGTCTGAGTGTAAGTAATGGTTAATGCTGAAGTGGAGTGGAAACAACTTATCCTCCATGAGGATTACATTGAAGTCATAATCGCTATACGTAGGGATTTTATTGTCTATTTCAATTAACACTTCTAGGTTTTGATGAAGTAGCCAAGAAATTCTGTAACAATGGTATTACATTTTTTTCTGACACTTGGTCTCTTGGCTATATAACCTACATAACCTATTCATTAGGGTCAGTGACATTTTTCATTATATTTTTAAATTATCCTTAGACAGAGCTTTGGTTTTCAGCTAAGGAAACCATCTTGCAGCAGATCATTTTTTTCCAACATGTCCTTAGAGAGTGGTGATGGGGTATATACATATATATATATACACACATACACAGAGGTATATTTTTAATTCCCTATCAATTTACACTGGCACTTTTCAAATCTTCTTAGGTTTCTAAATTAAACAGAAAAAAAATCCAATAAAGTGTGGAAGACATTTTCTTTGCTTGCTTCTTCTGAAGGTGGCACTTACTCATTTTTCTAGCCCTTGTCCTTCTGCTAGAGGACAAAAGACAGATTTAAATTTCAAATGATACACAGTGAATGGTGTGGCTGTCTTGTCTGAAGAGGTTTCTCTGTAGCTTTTTTTTATTTGATGTATGACTCCATAATTATATGATCCTATATTGTCGATGTTTTGTTCTTCAGCTTCATCCTTGATCCTGTCTCTGTAACACTTGCAGCATAGTTGTTCAAGAACTGGGACTTTCTCATGTTTCAACACAGTATGGTCATCAAAGCTGTTCTCCTATGGCTGCTTTTGTTTCCTAAAAGTTTTGGATCTTATATTGAAATTCCTGCAAATACAAGAGGTACTGCAAGTTGTCCTTCTGGGTTCTGTAGTGAAAAGATTACTACCTGCCCTAAAATACAGTGATCATTACGGTAGGATGTTTTGGTAATTCTCAACAGATATCTACCTTTCTGTTGCCATCTCACAGCTCAGGAAGAATGATAAAGCAATAAAAAGATGATACCTACAAGGTTATATATTTGTCATGGGTTTGTGTGGAGCTGTTTCTGGTAACAGGGAAGGGAGCCTAATGGCAAGTCCCGTAAGAAGCTGCTTGAAACTTTCCTTGGCTCTGAGTCCCACCTCTGGGGTTGAGCTAACTGGGCCACTCTCAGGTCTCTTTGTAAGAAAACAACTGGGTTTTTCTTCCTAGGAGGTGGTCAAAGGAGAGAGAAGGGACCACGTGGACCCCAAGATCAATGAGGGAGGAGAAGAAGTGACGTGCTGGAGCAGAGATCCTCCTGCACCCCGTGGTGAGACATAAGCTGCCTCCCTGCAACCCATGGAGGGTAAGGGTGGATCTGAGCTCTGCCTGCAACTTGTGGAGGACACAAAGCCAGGGGTGACTATGCTTGGAGGGCTATGACTCCGTGGGAGGTGGCATTGGAGTAGAATGTGCCTGGAGTTTTGCTGCCCTGGTGGAGTTTGTGAGGAGCTACAGCCTCAGGGAAAGACTCACACTGGAGAGGTTCATTAGGAGAGGTGTCCCGTGGGAGGGACCTCATGTTGGAGTACGGAAAGAATGTGAGGAGTCCTCATCATAAAAGAAAGAAGTGGCAGAGAGTATTTGTGATGGACTGACCACAAGCTCCATTCCCTGTTTCCTGTGCTGCTGATGGGGAGGAGGTGGAGACATGGGGAGCAGGAAGTTGAGCTCAGGAAGAGCAGAGAAGTGGAGGGAAAGAGATCTTAAAGTGCTGGTTACATTTTTCTCATCACCTTGCTCTGATTTTGCTTTCTATCTGTTCTGTTTCTAGCTGGTAATAGATGAAACTGTTCTCATTTTCTTTCCTAAGTCAAATAGACAGGTCTGTTTTGCCTGGAACCATAATAGGTAGTGAGCCCTCCCTGCACTCATCTCCATTCACAAGGCCCTTGGTGAACTTTTCTCCTCTCACCTTACTGGAGCCTCTGCCATCTCATGGATTGTTGGTGTGTGGGGCTGAGTGAGAGGCTGTGTGGTGCTTCATTGCCATATGGGCCTAAACCATGACAATGGTGTATATGCTCAGGGAACTGGAGCCTTGGGCCAAGCAGTATTAATTGGAACAGCTCTACTGGCTTTGGTTGAGTGCCAACGAGAGGAAGCTCCATCCTTTTGATTTCCAGACCTGCTAGTTACTCCTGTTGAAGCTAGACTAATGTCTTGATTTCTGTGGAGGTGTACTAATTTGCTGGCTTCATCTAATGACCCTGACAGCTCTTGAACCCACACACTAAATCCCGAAAAAGGAATTCACACTGTTGCTCTCTGAGAAGGCTTGTACCTCTAATTACTGTGTCCTAATTAACTCTTGTAATTATAACCAAAGTTTTGACACTCCAGTGATGTATTACAGGCTTTAGGTTGAGCCAAAAGTACAGAGTGTTCCTTCCTTTAAACTGGGAGTGTCTGCAGATGCATTATTGATTAGGATTTCTGTTAACAGCCCAGGTTGAGTCTCTTTAGGAGAGTCTTCTAGTTGTATGAAAAATGAAAGCTGTTCTTATGAATATTAAATTGCATTCTCTAAATAACTAGGAAATGTGCATGTAATTTGTTGACAGGACACCGGAATATCAGCATTATGAGTGGCGATGTGGTTAAAGAGCAATTCATGACCTTCAGAGTTCCCTTTCAACTAGCAGGTCTATGACTGTTATTTAACAAAGTGAATGTGAAACTTTTGGAATGACTGTGCTTAGAAAAGCCCACAGCCACATTTGATCACTTGAGTCATGGCACCAGAATGAGTCAAGGCTAACTCTGTCTTTTGAGACTTAAACATAATTACCGTAATACTACAACATAGTTATCTAACACCAAAAAAAAAAACCAAACCCTCAATATGTTCTATAAATACCCTCCTTAATACTTTAGTCAGTATTATTTATTGGTTTCTGAACTCAAACACAATGTAACATTTCTTTGTAATTCTCCTGGGCAACGGTTGTTTCACGAAGGTGGGTAAAATATCTTTATTGCCAACCTCATCTCTATGTCATGTAGATGCAATACCTGTGAAATCTTCACTGCACATTCTAGGCCCATTATTTCATCCCATCTGTTCACCTGCTTTCATGAAATGTTTTTTAGTCTCAGGGAAATATGTTGCCTGTGGCAATCCATTCCTTCCTTGGTAATTACTGCTCTTTAGGTATTGTATGGCAATATGCAAATCTTCTAGCATCTCTCACTACTGTGTCAGAAGGTTACTCTGCTGTGCTTTTGGGATGACAGTGCTCCCTCTCAGTGTTTCCTGTGGTTATTCCAGCTGCCCATAATGACAAGCATCAGGACCAGAGCCAACTGATGGAGATACTGCCAACCCTCCAGGAGCTTATTAACCACTGCTGCCAGAGGATAACCAGCAGGAGGAGATTAGGGATCAGATGTGCTACTTATCTTGTCATTAAAGGACAGACTGCACGAGGGTTTGGCAGTTTTCTTGTGAAGAGTTCAGTCAGCTTGGTGCACTCTGAAATTTTCACAGAGAAAAAACAAAAGCAACTGGCTACAAAGCTATGATTTGGATAGAGTGGTAAGAAAGATGTTCTATACAACCTTTGATGGAGGGAGGGCAGTCTCCACCAGATGCACTGTAAGGGGAAAAGACCAGGACCCATTCTTGTGCAGCTATGGTAATTCTTCCTCAGGTGGAAATTCAGGGCTGAATTTCTTCTAGCACAAGAAAGAAAAAATCAGAATCTAAGCAAACTCTTTCCTTTATGTCAATGGCTGGATCTGGAGAGCATCTGGTGCTACCTCCCCATGGAACAATGAGAAGAGATTTGAGGGATAGAAATCTCACAGCTGTGCAGCTCAGCCCTGCTGCCCTCTCTAATCTCAGTCAGCTGTCCTGACTGTATTTGGGTTTTGTTGTTTGATCTCTTCTCATCCTATTATTTGGATCACTTCTATTTGCAATGAACCACATCATTTTGCATTTAAGATGGTTAGTAGATGTAGGATATTTGACACTGTCAGCCTTCTTGCCCCTGCATGGACCTTGTGCTAGTCAACTTTTGGAAGACTTTTGATGTCTTGAAAAACATTCAACCAGTTTGTCACAGAACACAGGCCTGTATTGTGGAGCTTCATCATTCAGTTGCTGGAGTTGGATGCAGGTGCTGTAAGAAACCAACTGTGGCTTACTAGAACAGCAGCAATTTGGCAACTGCTTGAAAAGGATTCATAGGAAGGAGGGTTTCTCCCAGTGCAAGGAAGGCTTTGAGATCAGACCAGTTGATGCAGTATGAGCTTCTGAAATCTGAATGCTCATGTCAGAACCATCACACAGAACTTACTTCAGATTTAAGTACAGCTTGAATAGGTTTTACTTCTTATTTCTGGCTTTTCATAGAAATTCTCAAAGAATAATCACATTATCATGTAAAGCAAACTAGAGTAAGACCTTAAAAAGAATAGCAATAAATTTAATGGTAGACTTCTGCAGACTTCTGGAACTGTAACTCAGTCCAACAATGCTTTTGTAAAGATAAGAGCATCAAATCCTTGTGAGAAGTGCTGCAGGACATGTTCCTATTGACTTTCATATTACCAGTCCAAAGGGACAGATCTAGATCTCTCTCCATAACAAGCTGATTCCCTTCAATTGAGCTTTCTTTTCCACCACAAGAGCTACATCAAATTTTTCTCTAATAGTTGTCTGCTAGCTCAGTTACAGAGAAAGGATGCTTTGCATGTGTGAGCCTTTTTCTCCTGAGCCACTGGAGAACAAATCTCTTGCATCAAATCTCACTGGTTTTGTAACTCTTAAAGGTTGCCAAAAATGATGTTTTAATTTATTTGTACCTTCTGCCAGCACAAGTTTGTGTGTTAAAGACAGGGCACAATATACATTTCAACTGGAAAAAGTGTTCCAGCAGAAGATGCTTTGTGAAATGCAAAACTATTTTAACAAAGCTGTACTGTTATCAGAAAGGTTCACTTCACCAAAGCCCTACATAGAATGATTTCCAGTGAGTTAATCACAATCACATTCATGGGAGACTAACTCTGTCAGTTAAGCCAATTGTCAATTCCTGAAAGGAGTAGCAGCAAACACCTTTTAAGGTGTCACTTCTATCCCAAAATAGGAGGAGAGGCAAAGAATTTCCAATTTTTGTGGACCAGAGGAGGAAGCTTAGAAATATTAGTTCAAATCTAGGCTCATTTGATGAAAGGTGAATCTGTGCCTGGACATGCCTTGACAATGTAGTTGGCAGATCATTGCTGTATTGCTGACAATTTCTCTGGATACATACACTGCTAGAGTAAGAAACTTTGAAGGCACAGAGTGAGGAGAAAAATGTGGCAAAATCCATCTCTGTACAACAAACTACTTCCAAAAAAACACAGTAGAAGAGATTAGTTAAAGGTCTCCTCAGTAAGATAAACAAGGGTAAGAACACTTTTTTTCTACCCACCAGAATACAGAATGTAATGAGTTACTCTAAAGGACAACAGGAACCTCTTCTGATATTTTTGAGTATAGTTCTGCTACTACATCTGAAAAGAGGGACTATACAAGAGTGCCAGGAGGGATGGTCCTGATACGGTTAAAAGATCGGAGCAGAATGTTAGGAGTAAGTGAGTGGCTTTAATAATGGACAGAAGTAACAAAAAGGATTCTGTAGGAAAATATACAGCTGAACACATTCGTTAGTGACCTAGAAAAAGCGTTAACACTGAGGGTGACAAAATTTGCTGCAGATCTAAAGCTGTTTCAGAGCAATAAGGACAAGGACCAATTGTGAAGAATTGGAAAAACACTTTACAAGACTGAGGGAGAAATAAAATCACAGAATAAACTCACTGTGGGTAAACACGACGTGAAAGGGGAGACAAATGTGAAGGTGGATGCCTGAAAGCAGATCTGATGGGCTCTCATCAAACCGTTACGACTCAAGTGAGAGCTTGATATTACAGCAGCAGCTTCATGAAAATAGTATCTCAGAGCTCAACAGTAATCAAAAAAAATGCCAAATCAAATGCTAAGAATCATTAGGAAAGAAACAGAAAGCAAAATAGATCATTATGACACTGTGTAAATTCATGGTCCTCCCAGACTCTGAATGCCATGAACCATTCTGCCACTCAGTATGCAAAAGTGATATAAATAGAAAAGCTACCAAGAAGGTCAAGGAGGACACTTAAAAACATGGAGCAGCTTATGTACAAAGTCAAATTGCATTGACCGAGTCTCTTCATCCCAGAAAATAAGAATTCAGGGATGGACATAGGTCTAGTGAACCACAAACAAAGAGGATTAAGGAATTACTTATTTCTCATCAAATTCAAGACTCTATCTAACATGTGTTAGGGTAGGAAAGGCAGTTTTACTACAGTATGAGGTAGAACTGGGAACTCATTGCCAAAGAATGTCTTGGATGATAGAAGTCAGGACACAAGTCAGAAGATATCTACTGTGAATTATCAAGTTAGCTAAGGGAATCACGACTTCCATGGAGATATGAATCGAATGGCTCAGCTAGATTTGTGCTCCTTCAACCTCCTTTTTGTGGCTCACTGAAAACTTTGAGTTTCTGAGGAGGTCCTAATAAAAGACCAAGAACTCTAAATGCCTGCAGAGGAAACCTTTTGAGTCACTCATGGAGCTGTAAGTTGAACTACTGTACTCAGAAGCAACTGAGAAATGCACATACCTGCATGCTCCTCACCACTGCCAATCTGACAGGGCCCAGCAAACACCATATCCAGCACCCAGAAAGACACCAGGATAGGAAAAACCTTTGCCCTTGTTCATATCTGCTTTACATCTTTCTTTCATCTTTGCATCTTTTCTTTGCATCATTTTCCATCCAAGAAGTGGATTTCTTGATACAATTTTTATGCATCAGGAAGAAGAATTCCTTGCTGTTCATCTGAAATTCACTGTTGAGAGAAGGTTTACTGAGCTGTGTGAAAGGCATCTCTCCAGGGTCCCCCTTGTACAGTAACTGCTTCAGAAAAAAACATATATTGATCATACTGGAAAGAATTTCTTATTGTAAATATCTAATCTTACCTCCAAACCAAATGAGAGTATTGACAATACTGGATCAGGTTGGAGGTAGCTTTTTCTAGCTCAATGAAGGATCTCCACTGTACAACCCTGGACATCTCATCCCAGAGGAAGGATTAATTTTTTCCTGACATCAATGAAGTTCACATGAGGACAATTCTTTCTTTGACTGTTTGGTGAGGTCTTCCTGGTAAAGGTGGCACGTGAGAAATGGAAACCTGAAGTGTGTGGGACAAGCTTGGTAAGAGAACAGAGGAAGAAAGGAATGTTAAAGTATGTTTTCACATCATACCTGTTTAAGGTTGTTCCAGAACACTAAATAACTCAGTGTCTATCTCAGTCCAGTAGTTAGAAAACCAATTTCCTTGTTGCAATGAGAAGACAGAGGTGACTCTTTGGAGTTTTGCTATCACCACATTGAACACTGAACCAGTTTCAGCCCAAATTGTCCATGCCAGTTTACAGAGAAGCACCCTGGGAAGTGCTGCAAAGGGCATGCTGACATCTGGAAAAAACTTTCCATTTCTCCAGCCAAGAAATTTCATTCTGTCCTCATTCCTGAACTGTCTTACAAATAGCATGGACATCATGGCCTGACCTTAGACACCTAGTGCTGCCACTAGCTTCAAGACTCCAGAGACAACTCTCCAGCATGACTACAGAGGTTATCTGAAAGCATCAGGAAAAATAGCAAGGCTTTTCTCGGTATTATATGAGAAGATCAGCAAAGGAATGCTGTTTGTAATCTGAGTGCTGCTTCAGCTCCAAGCTCCATGTGTTCTTCAAGGTTTTAATGTAAAACCATTGGAGTGTGTCCTGGATGAAAGATTTTCATTCCAGCTTGAGTTCCAGATCTTCACACCAAGTGGAAAACTCCACACATGCAGCACAAACCTGAGCTCTGCTTACTCATCTCTTCGGCACGTTCAGAAAAGTTCCTCTGACCATTCTTGCAAAGCTGCTGTTCCTGCTCAGTCAGACATCTCTGGAGGGAAGGCTCTTTACATCTCTCCAAATTCTGGCTTTGATTGCTGCTCTCTCCAGGCAATGGCTGCAGAGTTTTAAAATGCCCCCTCACATGGTTTAATTGGTACCATCATCCAGCTGATGGTTGATTCCATACAAAGCCAGCTCTTTAATTGACACTCATTCCCATAAATTTAAGCTGATATATCCAATTGTGAGCAGGAGCAGCACTTTCACAGGCTCCTGTGGCTTTCCTCAGGCTGAGCAGACTCAGGAGATGAAGTTGTATTTAACTGCTCATTAACAATTAATCAAATCCCTTTCCATCAGTGGCCGTTGGCAGATACTTAGAAAAAAATTACAGAAACTAGGTAAACTTGGTTCTTCTTCCAGGAAACTCTCCCCAGTGTTTGATGGTTCATGTATTTCAAACAAAATCTTTGTCTTTGTATTTAATAATCCTCAAAGACCTTTCTTTCCATGGTCTCTTAGATGTTAAGAGTCCACAGATTTCTCACATTCAGCAAGCAATTCTGCAGGTTATCTACATGCTGGTGAGCAGACCAGCATTCTCCCCCTCATTTCACTCCTGATTTAAAATTCTAGATTTAATATTTAACATTTTCCCTTCTGTCCTTTTCTTTTTTAACTTGCAAGACAAACTTATCCAATTTATTTGTTCCTTATGCAGGAGCTGTTCTGCTGGCATCACCTCTGCTTTTTGCTCCTGGACCACAGAGAAAATGAGTTTGTGAAAGGTGACTTGCCTGTAGTGACAGAGAGTTTTACCAACTGAATTTATTGTATATCAGCTGATCTGTGGTAAATGGCAGTGTCCTCACATTTGGCCTAAGGCAAGTGCAGGGCAAATTATTTCACAAAACTAGTTTAGCTTTGGGTTTTATTAATGTTTATGAAAGAGAGAGTTTGGATTTTTTAAATTAAGGCTTGGAACTCCAGTCAATTTTGAAACTGGAGCCTAGACTTTACTTTCCAGCACTCTATGACAGTGCCCATTTTTCTCCTGGAATGCTCTTTCACCCTATCAGAGGCTGAAAATTGGGTTGCTTTATTTCTTCTTCTTTTAAATCATTTAAGCAGCTTAACCGTATTTCCAAGGTTATTTTGCTATCTGTGTACATAGTAATATTTACTTGCATTGCAAGATTAACACAAGGTCACAAAGTTATAGAGCGGAGGAAAGGAGAAACCATTGAGCCCTATGACAACAAAAGTAGAAACCCCAAGGACAGTAATTAGAAGGACTTTAAATGAGGAAATTAATATCCATCTTGACAGAGAAACTCTCAATTAGATTGTGATTCGGGTTTTTTTAAGGCACATGTATGTAATACTACTAAACAGACATTTCTTAGGTTCTTGGTAGCTGTCTACTTGCTTTTGTGCACATCTGAGAAGAGTCTGAGAGTGTTTGATTTTGGGACCATTAATTCAATGCTAGTAATATATCTAAATGATGATATGGGAGAGATTTTGACACTCTATCTTTTCTGATGTAGCAGGAGATTCTCTGGCAACATACATACACATAGATGCTTGGTGGAATCATAGACTCATAGAATGGTAAGGTTGGAAGGGACCTCTAGAGATCATCTAGTCCAACAGCCCTGCAGAAGCAGGTTCACCTAGATGAGGTCCCATAGGAACATGTTCAGGTGGGTCTTGAAAACCTCCAAGGAAGGAGCCTCCACACCGTCTCTGGGCAGCCGGGGCCAGGACTCCCTCACCTCACAGTAAAATAGTTTTTCCTTAGCTTTAAATGGAACTTTTTGTGTTGCAGCTTCATCCCATTACCCCTTGTGCTGTTGCTAGATACTATCAAAAAAAGTGCTGCTCTAGCCTCCTGACACCCACCATTTAGATATCTGTAAATATTAATAAGATCCCCCCTCAGCCTCCTCCAGATTAAACAGCCCACAGCCTTTCCTCATAAGAAAGATGCTCCAGTCCCCTGATCATCTAGTTTTTCGCTAATCCTCAAGAAACAAAAAGAGCCTAAAAGCACAGAGCTACAGCCTTACCTGTGTGCATATCTACAGGACACAGTAGCTTTTATCTGAGCATCTGTAGGCACTGAAGAAGATCCAATCTCAAACTGCACAGATGAGGAATAAACCTTCTTCCAAGAAAGTTTCCTTCTTTTGAATCAGCTCTCCAGAGAACAGAAAATGTGCCTTAAGTGATCTTGTCTAATCCATAACAGAACCTGCTTGATACTGCCTCTTTTGAACGTGCCCTCCCTATGGGCAGGGTGCTCTGGCAGTGGCAGCGTGAGAGAAAATAGAAGCAGAGCCTGAGTGTGGAGAGTGTTTGTAGCCATGGGAGACAACAGAGATAACTGACCTGGCAAAGGGGTTTATTTATTAAATGTGAAAGGGCAGGCAGGTCACCTTAGGTTAGCTCAGAGGTGAGGTTTGATTTGTTTTCCTTGAAAAGTGTGGGATTTTTTATTCTTTCAATACTATCTGTGGGTTGTTTTTTTTTTTTTATTCTCTCAATATTATCAACATATTTTCACCTCCTATCTCTTCTATTTTTCTTTCTTGTGCTATTTAACTCAGCAGAAAAGAGGCAGCATAGAGAAGAAAGATGGCATGGGAAACTGAGGCACGGGTTCTGTCAGATTTAAGAAATGCTGAATAAAAACCTCTAGTCGGAAAACCTTTTGTATCCTAAATATTAAATTCTGACCCTGACATCATACCTATTCAAAGAGATGGATCAGATGAACTGAGTGCCTCAATTTCTGTGTTCCATTAAGAGAAGAAAAAAAAGAAAACTATGGGTCACTTTGGTGTTACTGTTCATTTCATGTGGAAAATACTCAGGTCATCTACAATTCAAAGGTGGCTGCTAAAGAAGCTGGTTGCAGTTTTCTCCCAAGTTCAGTAAAAGAGCATTTATTGGTTCTGTGAGCTATGCAGACTCCTCATCGAGTGTCTAACTTTATAGCTACAGCTACTATGATGGCTCAGTTGAAGAGGCCACTAACCATTTCAGCAAACATTGTAATCTGCCAGCTGCCTCTGAAATTCATGGGGTGAATGTTAATCTAGGCATGCATTCTAGGCTGGCTAAAAATGACACAATTTAAATCAAGGCTCAGATATAGGAATAATACCACCAATCTTTCAGCCTAAGAGAGTTCCAACACATCTAATGTCAAGAAACCTTCTGGGGAGAAAAAGACAGTTCTAGAAAAAAAAATAAACCTAACTCTGGAAATATCAGCCTTAGAGCAAAAGAGTTAGAACTATCCCATGGAGAGCCCTTATCTTTCCTCTTTTCACAGAGGGACTTTGATTACACACTTAGACTAGTTGTCAAAGTTCTAGACATCTAACCACGTCTCTCATTTTCTTTCTTCATTGCAAGAAAGGAGTATTTCCCTTCTGGAATATATCCCTTAGAGAATATATGCTGCCTTGCCAAGTATCTGTAGTCAAGATCCACTCTGCAAACACACATGGCTGTATTTCATTGCAGGGTGAAAGGACTAAAGGCAGAAGGCAGGTCTTTGACAGTTAACGGCAGTGTTGCACCTCGGGGAGCAGCACACGTCCCTCTTTGGCAGCAGGTTAACGCCAACTCATTCTGCAGATGGGAACTGCCTCTCAGTCCTACCAGCATTAGAGCTGTTTTTAATTTTCCTACAAACATCCCTTTTCCTCCTTTTTTCTGTCTTCCACCAGCGCTTGGCCCTTTTCCAGCACTCAGTAAAAGTGTGTTTTGTACTTGTTTGGGTAGCTCTCAACAAATCTATTAGGTTTCTGAGCAAGCAGGCTGAACTCAGGATGTCTGTGAAGATGAAGATATGATGGTGACGCTATCATCCTATGTTCAGTCGTCCAGGTTATCATCTCTTACACCTATGGAGAAGGATAAAATGTCCTTAAAGAAAGTGTAAACAAATATGGTTTGAGATTTACCCTTTTTCGGTTGTAATTTTTCACTTTGCTGCTTCTACAGAAAATCTTTTGCTGGATCAACTACACAGAATATTTCTGCAACCCTGCTGCAAAGTACTGCCAGGAGCAACAAGAGGTAGATTTAAATAGTCGAGTGAAGTTGACCTTTTTAACGTTAACAGACATAACTCTGGTGTGAATTCAATCCTTGCAAGATGTCTGAGAAAAAGTACCATTTTCCCCCATTCAAGGAGCACCTATGTTAAATGTAGGTAAGGTCAGGGTGTGAGTTCAAGACAAGGGAGATTATCTGAATTTTAATTGAGACAACAACGTCACATTGTTTTAAGGAGGACTGATGAAAACTTTGTGGCAGTTTTTTGGGATGTCATATATGGGAAACTGAAGTCCTGAGAAGCTGAGTCCAGAGCCAGGTTATACCAATGTTAAGGGCTGTTATAAAAAGACATTAATTTAGAGGTAGTTTGCTCCCACAGAGCAATACTGCTGCTGTCAGCTGTGTCCTATATAATCTTGCCTAAAACTTGCAATGAGTCATAGGAATTCATGAGAAAAACTCAAAGGTCTTGCACAGAGGGAGGCAATTTTAGAGTCAGAATGGTTTCCTGTTGTCATACAACTTTTATACCATCCCTAGAACTTCCTGTCCAGGTTTTCTCTCATCTTTTCATTTGCTAGGTGAAAACATACCCATTTGTTTGAAATACTGGGAGCCTGGAGAAGAGGAGCAATGGAAATGACACATTCTCAATATCTATGTTTCTTGCAGGCTTGTTTTTTTCAAACACCTCTTCCTGAGATTTCTCTGAAATTCATTGATAAGATTTCCTGCTTACTGTCAGTTACTGGTTATTAAATGAGGTTAGTGGAAATCTGCACAAAACTTATGAAATAGATAGTGTTTTTATCAACTTGAAGGCCAGAACATAAATTAATTGGTCCCTCCAACTTCTAAGGCCGGAATTACTCAGAAATAGCATCTATTAATCCTTGCAATAAATCATGTGGTTTGTAGCCTTACCTATGTGCTTTGCAATGCAAACATTGCATTTCATAGAATCATAGAATCACAGAATGGCAGAGTTGGAAGGAACCTTTAGCGATCATCCAGTCCAACCCCTCTGCAGAAGCAAGTCCCAGCTAGATCAGGTCACATAGGAACATGTCCAGGTGGGTCTTGAAGACCTGCAAGGAAGAAGCCTCCACATCCTCCCAGGGCAGCCTCGGCCAGGGTTCCCTCACTGAAACACTGAAATAGCTTTTTCTTACATTTAAATGGAACTTGTTGTGTTGTAGCTTCATCCCATCATCCCTTATAAATGAGATTTTCCCTCAGTCTCCTCCAGACTGAACAGCCCCAGGTGCCCCAGCCTTTCCTCATAAGGAAGATGCTCCAGTCCCCTGGTATCTTGATGGCCCTGCACTGGCCTCTCTCCAGCAGTTCCCTGTCCCTCATGAGCTGGGGAGCCCAAAACTGGACACAACACTCCAGATGAGGCCTCAGTTGGGCAGAGGACAGTGGTGGGGAGAACCTCCCTTGACCTACTGCCCATACTCTTCTTGCTGCATCCCAGGATGCCATTGGCTTTCTTGGCTATAAAGGCACATTGATGACTCTTTGCATTTACCAAAAAGGTAACTAGAGAGCTTGTGACCAGCTTTAACATTTTGTGGCTTTCCAAAAAGAAGAAGGAGGAAGAATGTTTACCCTCATATTGGACCATTTTGATTGTGGATCATGGAGTTATATGTTGCTTCCCATATCTTGTTAGGCCAGAGGCTATGTTAATTTTTTTATTTCGTGCAGACACAGTAAGGTAGCTTGTAGAAGATGGAACAAAGAATCCAATCACTGGAAATCACTTCCTGGCAATGGTCAGTCATTTCAAGCCCACACCTCCTCATCAGCAGCCTTTCATACCTTTTGTTCACATAGTTTGTCTGATTCACTCTCCAGGAAAAGTGACAGATTTGCGCTTGGGTGACCTTTTTACTCCTGAGAGATGTCAAAGAGGTTATCAGTCAAACTCCCTGTCTTTGCTTTAGCATAATTTGGCCTGGCTTCCATCTGCCTTGCCACAGCTTTGACAAAGAACAGCTGACTGTTATAGACAATTTGATTGTGGTTTCTTTTTCTCTGGGTTAGTGTAACTCCTCAGCTCTCCCATCATCAGACTTGAGGGAATGTATTTAGAACAAGCTGACACAATATCTGTCTTAATGGAAAAGCAAATGTCAGCTTTTTCAAGTTTTGAACTGAGCACTCATTGCAATTTAGTAGATAACCCTAATAAGTCCTCCGGTCAACTCAAGGGAGGTTCAGTCTCCTTGAGAAGCCTTATTACTGTGGTCAGAAAGAACAGTCCTATCCCATCCTCTGGGCTGACGCTACTTTATTAAGATCCCCTCAAGCACCTCCACATCCTGAAATTTAATGCAGACTAAATTCTACTCTCAGTACTTATATGGTCCCTGTTGCCGAGCGATAGGTTCATTGTTCTGAATCCGATGGAAATTTTTAGTACTCTTACAAAACAGTGCCAGCTGGAATATTCACTCTATGTGTGTCCAGCAAGCAGCATTTTCCATTTCCTCAGTAAAATCCTCTTGGCTACAGCGAGTGCTGCAGAAACCCACACACTCATGCAAATGAGGGATGACGCAGATTGGGATCTTGCAGATCGGAGTTTGCAGATTTGAGGACAAGGGGAACGAAATTGTAGGCTCTAGTAGAGGAGGTTCATCTCGAGGTGTCAGTCAGGTCACTGTCTCTCAGCTTGGTGACGTTATACAACAGTAATAAATGTGATGTGTGCAGGCAAGCTTTGCAAGCAGCACTCTTCTCTTTATCAGGCAACTGCTTTTCTCGGTGCAGGCTCATGGATTTCCAATAGTATCTGTGAAAACAATCTTGTTTTTGGAAAAAGCTTTCAGAGTAATAGGCTTTCTGGATATGACACTCAGCCAGTTCTCAGTTGGTGACAGAAATAGCCAATTACATAATTTGCATATATTTCTAATTCATGGCTTGTCGTTTCCTGTTTCCTCTTTTAGAAAATAAGTCCCTGATTTAGGGCCAGTCTCTCAACCTTTTTGTTACTGAAAATACACTGATTTACACTAGTTACGAGCATGGCATGCAGATTTTCTTGGGTTTTGAGGGGGATTTTACACTTTTGGCTTCCTGGGTAGAACATATTTTGTCAAAGAACAACCCAAGAGTGAGATATATCCTTACTGAAAGCTAGATTTGGGCATATTATGCCACCCAACTTTCTGATTTGTGTACTTCCTTGTACTCTTACCTGAATGCAAAGAACCTGGAAAATGCCCCATATGTTGAATTTTCATATTCATTGGTGGAGCTGATGACCCACATAGACAAAACTGGAACCCAGAGCAGTGACACTAATGACCAAGCTACTTTTTCGGCATGGTCTAGTTTTGATTGAGACAGACATTATTCTGGTTCTGCAGAATAGATGACACTGAAGGCTTAGGTCCAAAGTTTTGTCTACACCTCCTGTTGTGCTTATGTCTTTACCTCAAGTTCCTATATGTAAACTCATGATATTAGCATAATTCTGTTGTGAAAAGATGTTTTAAAGATCTCTTCAGTAATGCAGGGTGGTGTAAGGTGCTTGGAAAGAGCTGCAATGGGGTAGTGAGACTAACGTCAGCTTCTACAGGTCAGCAAGGCTGAAGGACATCTCACAAAACCCAATGTGAGCTTGGAAACTGCTCAGATACCCATTTAGCCATACTTGTTTCTCAGAGTGGGGTAGCAGCCTCAGAAATTACATGGAGAGTATAAATTTATGCTCCAAAAATTCAAAAAAGCAATTTGATGAGCAGTTTTGTCTGTGTTGACAGCAGTGGCTGCTCTGAGCACCAGAAAGAATGGCTCTCCGGGGTGGTAGTCTTCAGCAAAGGAATACTTGGAGTGTTGCCCTGTCTCACTTTCTAGCAAAAACTTTGAAGCCATATAAGAGCAAGGAGTTTTTTTGACAAGGTCTGGACCTGATTCCCAGCTGGTGACAGCTGTTGTAGAGAGAACTCTGCTCAGCTACCCTGGTTAAGATTCTGCTTCATCTATTTTCCTCACTTCAGTCAAAATCACCTCCAGCAACATTTTTCATGTGTGATAAAGCTTTAGTGTTCTTGACTGATTTTCTTTAATAGGGACATTAACATCGCTATCTAATTGCCAACTGATGAAATGCAGCCCCAGATGCAGATTATGGCCTCTCCAACTGCTCTGCTTACTTCTCTAGAGTGCTGCAGGGAGCCCCACATATACACAGGGACTTTTGTGGGTGAAAAGCGCTGATGAAGCAGAAGGTGTTATTGTATTCTGTAGATGCATTTTGACAGGCTTTGACCTTTCAGATTCCTGCTGAATGTCTTTTCCTTGCAAGCAAGAGAAAAGAGTTAACATTTCACACCTGCTTTTCAACCTCAGCAGAACCATTTTTAACAGGGCGTGAAAAGAATAAGCCTTGTCGCTTCCTTCCTTTAACCTTTAAAGGGAGTCTTGTCTTTCCATGAACTCTGCTTCTGCTTTGTAATTTGAACTTGCTATTAGAAAACTGGCATTTTCAAACTGATTCAGGTTTCTGATCAAAGATGCTGATGGTTGAAAGGACCTGTGTCACTAAGCACTCTCCTTGGCTCAGCTGGTGTTATTTGCTGAGGTCTCAGCAGATTGTTCCTTCTTGGTTTTCTCATTGATCTGTCTCACTCCTTATTTCAGCACCTTTCTCAGTGAAGGATATATATTTGTCATCTCTCTCTTACACAGAAAAAAAATCCTTTGAGTCAATGGTCTCTGTACTGATCTGAGCCCATGATATTCTTCTCTCATTTTCCACTCTGTGCTCACAGTTACCTGTGAAGCAATTAGAATGAGAGATGATGAATACTCTCAGGAACATGGGAATGCTTGTGTTGTCCAGGTCCATGTGTTTTTGTGACATTTAACAAGTTCTTATTGCATGTGAGCCCTTCCTGAGAGTAGTACTGTGTGACTGAGGAGCCTGGAGGCTTCGAAATGCTTTTCTATTTGTATTTTTAGGTACCTAAACAGTCCAGAAAACCTGCTTTTTGCTTACATATGTAACATGCTATGACACTGCTTTATCTTGATTGTAAAAATTTGCACTCCCTGATGTTTAATTTGATTTCATTTAAATTTCAAACTTATCCATTGATTGCTGTAGTATTCTTTCTGGTTAACACTCATGGAAATGACAGTTGGATTTGCTCCTAACATGGTAGATTCTCCTTACTAAGGAGACTTACTAAGTCTTCTCATCCTGACTGAATAATCTAAACTTTTCTCTCAGATACTTCCTTGGAAAAGTGAGACCTAAATGGGCTTCATCTGGATTTGAACTAGAACAATTCGGAGCCTACAGAGCTCCCCTGTATTAAGCCAGACACCTATTGATGTGATTGCTAAAATTTCCACTTACTTTAACAGAGCCCAAAATCTCACTGCTTATAGCTCAAATAGTTGCTTCAGGAAACTGCAGGGATCAGTCAATGATCCTTAATGACTGTAAACAGTTGCATGTCACAGATTCAATATAGCTGCACTTATATATGCCAAGCTGCATATCTGTGCTTATTAATGTCATTTAAAGAAATCAAAAGCATCATTGTTTGCTCACAATTCTCTGCAACTACTGCCTTTACTGCCAGAGAGCTAAGAAAGATGTTACACATTATGGTCTTTAAAGATGCTCCTTTGCCAGTTGCACTTGATCCACCAAGTTTCTTTAGCTGCTTTTCCCTTGTAGACAAAGATTAAGACCACATCTCTAACTGATGGAACTCCTCAGCTCCTCCCACCCTCTATTCATCAGCCTTTCTAGAAGAAAAAAGAAGTCTGTTAGATTGCTAAATATTCCCTCCAAAAGGAGAATATTTCTGCTCCTCAGCAAATTCAGGAGACAGTGAAGATGAACTAGGGTCAGCTTTCTTGTCTCCTGATTAGACGTTGTACATGAAAGCACAGTCTGAAACATGAACTCTTCAGTGCAAAGACCATATATCTTTGAAGGACTGGAGAAAGGTAACACCCCTAAATGAATTATAATATTTGTATAGAAGAAAGAAGAAAAATCTAGTTAGGAGAAACTGTAAGTTTGGGTCATAAGAAGAAATCCTTGGGAGGGATGCACTGAGGTGCTGAGGGAGTGAAGTCTGGCAGTGGCAGAGCATCCGTGACATGACTCTAAGATGCAGGATAAACAGATAATGACATAGTTCTCACCCATCTGTTCTTTTCTAGAAGTTTATTATATTGAATAGAGCCCTTTCTCAGACCAAATTGCTTTGGGACTCTTGGAAATATGACAAAAATGTCTCCTGAGAACTGTCCTGCTTCCTCTCTTTCCAAGCTGACCTTTTAATGAGGTCTCATTTTCCTTCCATAATCCAAGAATAGAGTGTACAAGACCAGCACAAGATGTGCATTGCCTTTCTAGGATTCCTGATCGGGCTCATTCTCCTGCAGATTTCTTCTTTCTAAGGTCCAGAACTGTTGTCCTTACCTTCCATAAGAGGTGTCCTTACCTTCAATGAGATGTGATATTCTTTGAGAAACCAACAGAATGGATCTACTTACCCTTAAAACCACTGCTATTTTCAAAGATCCTTAAATAGCTTCTATTCCCTGTATCTTCTGTCATGGCTTAACATAACCTGGAATATTTGTTTGTTTGCTTATTTATCAAAGAAAGAAAGGAAATGAGCGGATTGATTGCATTCCTGAAATAAAGGTCACAAAAGCATTTTGATTTGATTCATAATAAAGTATTCTGTAGGATTTTTTGTAATGCAAGACCCAATCCTGATGTTATTATAAGGATGTATCAGCAAATGCTAGAAGGAAGACTAAATCAAAGGCTACCGTTCTATGAGTATTTAGCATCATACTAGGAGTGGAAAAGAGGGCTTCTATTCAGTCTGCTTCATCCTAGTTGTAGAATATAGATCAAATCATAGAACAGCACAGTCCCTGGCCCCAAAACTTGACATTATGAATGGAGTAGATTAAGCGGAATGGAAAGTTAGACAGGTTCCTTGATTGGAAGGGTTTACATGTCTCTCTCCCTCTCTGAGGACTGTTCAATCCTGTCAGAAGACTATGAATAAATAGTAATGGCACAGAGCAGCTTTTCTGTTTGAGGTTTGGATAGAGAAACGAAGGAAAATCACCATATGGGCAACCTGAGTTTCTGAGAGCAGGGAAAAAAATCTATGCTCACTATCTCATCTCTTGCAAGCTGATGCATTTACTCTTCCTTGGCATGCTGTGCACAAGATTAGTACTCAGTTATCTCTTCTACCTCATCTAAACTCATCTCATCTAAACTCATCTCATCTATCTCATCTAAACTACCACAACAAGATCCAGTAGCTGAGATGGGAGAGAAGAAACAAGGTCATATATTCCCACAATGGAATAGTTGAGGCAAATGACAGGTTCCTCCATTGCTGAAATTCTTAATTATATTATTATTTCATTCAAAATGAGATGATCTAGCTAAGCTGGAAACTGATGCAAGATTTATTGAGTGGCCTGTACTAAACTGGACAGTGATGGACATAAAACTGACAACATGGTCACAGAGACT
The DNA here is from genome assembly GCA_013401255.1 of Urocolius indicus. Taxonomy (NCBI): domain Eukaryota; kingdom Metazoa; phylum Chordata; class Aves; order Coliiformes; family Coliidae; genus Urocolius; species Urocolius indicus. The sequence goes on along the minus strand of WBNH01006616.1, from coordinate 293,613 downwards.
TTATTCAATAAATACAATCATGCTGAGGAGTCATGTAGCACACATCTAACAGAGGGTCACAACACAGTGCCGTGCACTGCTGTGCTGCAAGAGGAAATGCAGTCCTAATGCTTCTGGATGTTTAATCAAAAAGCTTAGAGCCAACATGTATGCCTCTTCTAACAGCTCCTTGCAGCTTAGCTCAAAAAGACAAGGCGCAGAAAACAGCTGCTTGATAGGAGACAGGGTTTCATGCTCCTGCTCCTCATGATAAGGGACAGACGTGTTCATACCCCTGTTAATCGTGATAAAGCAGAGCTGAGGAGCTGGTAAGGTTTTGAAAAATAGAAGCAATACCATTTCAGGGATGTGCTCACACAAATATAATCCATGTCATAGGACTGTTTCCTAAATGATGTTTTGGTCTGCAGATCTCAGCAACAACCTTCACTGAACAAAACACATTTACCTGCAGAAGCAAATAAACACCTTGCTATAACAGGATGGGAGCTTGGGATATTCCAGGCTGAGACAACAACAGCTTATGATTTCTTCCTATAACTTTTCCCAGTCTCTACTATTGCAAAAAGATGTGGTATATCAAAGAAAATAGGACATGCTAACAACAATTGTACAAGTCTGATATGTTTCACAGAATCACAGACTCCCAGAACGGTGGGGGCTGGAAGGGCCCTGCAGAGCTGCTCCAGCCCCAGCCTCTGCTACAGCAGGTTCCCCTCGATCAGGGGGCACAGGAAAGTGTCCAGGTGGGTTTGCAAACCTCCAGAGAAGGATCCTCCACACCCTCCCTGGGCAGCCTGGGCCAGGGCCCTCTCACCTCAACACCAAAGGAGTTTCTCTTCCTGTGCCAGTGGCACTGCCTGTGTTCCAACCTGTGCCCGATACCCCTTATCCAGACACTGGCCACCACTGACAAAACACTGGCCCCATCCCATCAACACCCACCATTTAGGGATTTATCAGCATTGATAAGATTCCTCCTCAGCCTTCTCCAACTGAACAGCCCCAGGTCCCACAGCCTTTCCTCCTCACAGAAGTGTTCCCGTCCCCTCAGCATCTTGGTAGCCCTGCACTGGTCTCTCTCCAGCAATTCCCAGTCTCTCTTGTACTGGGGAGTCCAGAATTGGATGCAGGAAACTGGAAATTTCTAGGTTTGAACGTAAATTTTACCATATAGGTGCCATATTTCTAACAGCAACCCAGCAAAAGTTTAGTGGGTGTCTTCAAGCAAAATCACAAAGTCATGAGGCAGTCACTGAACGCAAGGTCTGCAGAGCTGCTCAGGCCCGAGACTGGGCTGCCTGAGGCTTTCCAAAGGCAGCTGGCACATCTCACTAATGGGAAAACAGTCCCCAGATCAACCAACAGCTCAGCTCTAGACAAATACAACTCCTGGGGAACTTTGAAAACTGGACTCCAGTGTTGTCTCATGTCAACAGCTAATTATTGCTTTGTATAAAGTCCCTGAGATGGTAAAATATGGGAGGCTGAGACTATTCATCTTCTGGTTGCTCCAGATAAGGATCACAGGCTTAACAGAGTTGATATTGAGATACCATATTTAGAGATGCAAAAGTTTACCCACAAAAGATATTTCTTGTGCACATATTTTATTAATTTCATTATACACTTACAATACAAAGTTTATGATCAGTGCTTTTCTGTGGTAGAAAGCATTAAATCAGATTTATAATAACTTCTTTCAGGAGCTTCTTACTCCAGGAACAAGAGACACTCAATTGATTTTGTGAAGTATGTTCCTACAGCCTTTAATTTTACCCTTTTCTTCTTTCTGATGAATAAATGTGGCAATTTACATCTATGAAAACACCACCTCTTTAGTCTTCTTCCTTTCTTCAATTGAAGCTCATTGATTTTCTCTAGACAGCTCCTCTGGGAGCTGCAGGGAGATTAATATTCAAAGAAAATGTGAGGTAGCTGTAACATCACTAAGTCTGTTCAAAAGAAATAATTCACTATTAACTCAGACATTTGTTCTGCACGTGGTTGACACAAATGAACATTTTAAAAAGGTAAAAAATTAATAATGTTTCAAATATAGGTTAAAAATAAGAGTTAAACACACAAAAGTACACCAGGTAAGCAAGATACACTCCAACCAAAACTGATTTAAGGCAAAGACAACTGTGACAGACCTATAACTGTGTAAAAGGAAAACTCCGATCTCTGATAAATTCAATTAACTCCTTTCTAATTAAGAACATGTCTAGGGAGGTTTCTGCTGCAGCCATAGACATCAAAATTACTTTCTTTTGGAAGCTTTGTGAGGTTAGAGGGCCCATATCCTCCAGGATTGAACTGTGAAGAAAGAAATACTGTGCTTTATTATGGCTGAGGTCAGGAATTGGAAAATGGGGAAGCAAAAACTCGTAGCACCTGTTGGATATCCAAATTTTCTGTGCTCTCTGAATGCAGAGGGTCACAGTATCATAAGGAGGCTAATACTGAATTGATGAGCTTTCTGCATGGATTAGCTTTACTGAGTATAAAGAAAATGACTGGAGAAACCAAAGATCCTGAGGTGTCATCTCATTCTCTGAAGATATGTTTCCCACTTCTTTGATACATTTAGAAATTAGTAATAAATATTTAGGACACAGATGGGACACATACAGATTTCTATTAATTACTGACAGAAACAGATACATGTACTGATTTAATTATCATTGCAAGATCTGTTGTGTTTCCACCTGTATCCCATCCTGGTTGCAAATAGTCTAAGGGTTAGACCCGTTGCCTAAATGGTCTAAACACCCTTGCATCAGTGGCTATGACTTTATACTGTACCCTGTTTCCCTACAGCTGCTCTCTCGCTGTGAATGGGAATTTTACCTCATGCACCAGTACAGGCTGGGGCTGACCTGCTGGACAGCAGCTCCAGGAAGGGGACCTGGGAGTTCTGGTAAGCAGCAACTAAGCATGAAACAGTAATGTGCCCTCTTGGATAAGAAGCCAATGGCATCCTGGAGCCATCAAGAAGAGTGAGGGCAGCAGGTCAAGGGAAGTTTTCCTTCCCCTCTATTCTGCCCTGCTGAGGCCTCATCTGGAGTTCTGTGTCCAGTTCTGGGCTCTCCAGTACCAAGAGAGTCAGGGAACTGCTGGAGAGAGGCCAGTGCAGGGCTATCAAGATGATCAGGGTACTGGAGCATCTGTGTGAGGAGGAAAGGCTGTGGGACCTGGGGCTGTTCAGCCTGGAGAAGACTGAGATGGAATCTCATCAATGCAGATAAATCCCTACAAGTCAGGTGTCAAGAGGACCACAGAATCATAGAATCACAGAAGTGTAGGGGATGGAAGACAACTCTAGATCTCATCCAGCCCAGCCCAATGCTAAAGCAGGTTCCCCTTGATCAAGTTGCACAGAAAAGTGTCCAGGTGGGTTTGGAAACCCCCTGAGAAGGAGCCTCCACACCCTCCCTGGGCAGCCTGGGCCAGGGCTCCCTCACCTCAACAGTGAAATTGTTTTTCCTTAGGTTTAAATGGAACTTCTTGTCTTCCAGCTTCTTTCCATTATCCCTTGTCTTGTCATTAGATACTATAGAAAGAAAGTGATGCCACATCCTCCTGACACCTACCATTGAGATATTTGTAACTATTAATGAGATCCCCCATCAGTCTCCAGGCTAAACAGCCACAGGTCCCACAGCCTTTCCTCATAAGGAAGAGGAAAGGATGAGGCCAGTCTTTTTTCTGTGGTGGTCAGTGACAAGACGGGGTGTAATGGCATGAATTGGAACACACGCAGTGCCACTCTCACAGGAGAAGAAACTCCTTTGGTGCTGAGGAGAGGGAGCCCTGGCCCAGGCTGCCCAGGGAGGGTGTGGAGGCTCCTTTTCAAGAGATTTCCAACCCCACCTGGACATGTTCCTATGCGCCCTGAGCGAGGGGAACCTGCCTTAGCAGGAGCTTCTGCTGGATGAGCTCTAGAGTTATCTTCCAACCCCCAGTATGCTGGTATTCTGTTGTTATTTCAAAATAGTATGTCTCCTGTGAGTTTGACATACAACCAGATGGCAAAAGCTGCATGGTACACGATGATTTAACCACAGGAAATAGAATAACTTATTTTAGTAGTAAACTAAAAACAGCAGCAAAAGAACTATGATGTTTTCCAGGATTAGCAATCAAGGCACTGGGCCAGCATATAGGACCACAATGAATGGGACCAATACATAGAACCACAGTTCCCTTTGCCCTTCAACAATCAGTACAGGAACTAGGATCCTGATTTTTAAAATGGTGCTAAAGACCCAAGGAGAAGTTTTCTGTGAGAGGGCAGCAAAGAAACAAGATTTCAAAGCAAAACAAGTTAGAAGTTTATGGAGGAGAGGGTTTCCTCCTTACTCAGCCTGGGAGAGCAAAGTTCACTGTGCCTTTTTTTTTTGCTTTGTGACACACACAAGTGCAGATGAAGGGATTGCTCAGTTTGTCTGTCTCTTCCTGCCAGAGAATGATACCACTTCCACAAGTAAGCATACCTTGTTCAGCTTAGTGACTTCTAATGACAAAGGCAAGGAGACTGAATATTGAAGTTGAGGTTTTAACTTCTAGAATCTGCCTTCTGCCACTCTCAGATTTAAGCTTGCAGCATCCAGTCTTTCTATCTCCCATTAAATATTGAATATGTTGACTTGAAGCCTGATATTTCTTTAAAAACATATATTAAACATCCTTAAACATATTTCAAAGGTTATCTTACCTTTTATGTAACTAATGACATTTCATTCCTCTATAACATTGATCCAAGATCACAAATTTATGATGGGAAGGGGTCAAGACAAAGTTCAATCCAGTAGAATGCAAAAAAAAAAAAAACCCAAATAACAAAAGTGCAAGAATATTAATTATTTCAGACAAGAAATTTAATGTCAAATCTGAAGAAGAAAACCTGGGCATTTGACTGTACAGGTAAAATTGATGTGTGTCCCAACAGAAATGCCAGCTGCAGGGTTTTAATGTAAAAGGCTTTAATTCTTCTGAATCACACAATGGAAGCATATTTACTTCTAGTCATGTGACTCTTGCTCTGAAATATAAGGATATTCTCCCCACCATTTTCAATCTATATGCCACGACTACTTCAACAAAACCTACTTTCCTAGCGGTTTACTGGGTTGAAACTGTTCCCTGCACATGGTCTACTCAAAGCCAGTGCAACTGAATTATCTATTCTGAGTCATTTGCCCAGCAGAAGACATGAATGCATAAATTATTGGCACCATCTATTGGTGAAAAAGGCAAATTATACAGGATTTTTAGGTTAAAGTAATTTGAGTAAATAGGGCTTCAAACATTCCTCCTGTTATGGTCCAGTAAGATCATTCAAGCTTTGCATTTCTCTGTGCCAGAGACAGCTTTGAGTTTGACCATCTGGCTGGGAATACATCTCCCACAAGGGTCACACAAGAGGAATGAAGAGGACATGAAGCTACAGATGAAGTAGGTCTCACCAGAGTTTCGGGCTTTTCTAGGTACTTTTTCCTTAAGATGCAAGCACAGCTCTACAGGATGTTTTCCACTATGAAAAAAAAAAGTGGGGTCTGGAGCACAAGTCTGATGGGGAGCAGCTGAGGGACTTGAGAGTGTTCAGACATGAGCACTCTCTACAATTCCCTGACAGGAGGTTGTAGCGAGGTGGGGAGTCAACCTGTTCTCTCAAATAATGAGCAACAGGACAAGAGGAAACAGCCTCAAGTTGTGCCAGGGCAAGTTTATACTGGAGATTAGGAAAAAAATATTCTCTGAAAGGGCTGTCAAGCCCTGGCACAGGCTGCCCAGGGCAGTGGTAGAGTTTCCATCCCTGGAGAGATTCCAAAGCCATGTAGCTGTGGCTAAGAGCCATGGGTTAGTGGTGGCTGCAGCAGTGCTGGGGGAGTGGTTGGACTTGTTGAGCTTAAAGTGCTTTTCCAACCTGAACAACTCTGTGATCACCACAAGCATCAGGTACAGCTGGTCAATGAATCATGAATCAGCGTGCCCTGAGTTTCCCTTTGGCTCTTGTGATCAAGAAAGAAGCTGTGTGATAACAGAACTTTCTGAAATAGGTGCAAAATTAGGAGAGTCTCATGAGCAAAACCCAGAATGTCCTGGTACTTTTGCAAACAATTTGAGCACAAAGTAATGAAAGGGTTCCAAAAACATTCCAGGTGTTTTGAATCATTTCCTATCAAGAAGTTTTTCCTTGAATTGTCCACGCTAGGCTAGAAAAAGTGATGAAAAACTCTGAGACATGCTGATTCTTTGTGGGTACTGCTGAACAGACTTGTTTGAATGTTTTGCTTTTTCACTGAATAAAAGAGAGTGGAAAAGAGAGAGAATGGCATTTAGCTTCTGGCTGCTTTTTCTCAAATCTCAAATTGCTGTTTTGTGATATTAGCTCTAAGTTATCCACTGAGAGGAATTATTAGCTCTTGGCATGATAATCTATGCATCCAGGCAAAAGCATTGGATTTTGGCTAAACATGGACTTGTTGAAATGGGTTTGCTGGATACTTTATCATTACCACAACTCATCCTCTGAAGTTTCCTTGAGTTTTATTTCTTTTTGTTTTCCTAGACTTGAAAAAAACAGTGGTATGGTACTCTACCTTCTCTGTAAAATCTTCTGACTAGAACCAGTGTTCTGGTTCTTTTGGTGTTGCACACGAGCAGAACATTTCACATTGGCATGGACAAAAGTTGTCCTTTGTCACTATTTTCTTGCCCTGCAGGATGGGCTCCTGTATTCTAGATCTTGGAAATAGTAGGAATAAAGGATAGACACAGAAGGACTCGTATGGACTTTCTGAAATGTATAAAGCACTTCTTGATCTGTCTGAAGCTTTATCTAGACATTGCTCTGTGGAGGAGAACTGACTGGGATACATACCAAATACCTCAGCTCATATACCATTTATTTTTAAAGAGAATCTTGTTCTACATGTTCTGAGATGAAAAGTGACTGTGGTTGATTCTAGCAAAACTATCACATTCATAAGGCAATGCTAATGGCAGAACAATTTTCATTTGCCAGTTGATTGTACTTACTTGACAGAAAAAACATTAACAAAGATGCTCTATCATGTCTGATCTTCTGCCTTGAATGAGTGGGAGGGAAGCTTCACTTTTTGGAGGATAATATTCACTTGAAAATGTGCCTTTCTATACAGGCTTCTGCTGCAAAAGACAAACAGATGATTCATTTATAGCAAGAGTCTATTGTCTTTAGACAAGTTGAAGATAAAATATAAAAACTTGGAGACTAAATTTAGAAGGTGACAGCTTTTATTATTATTATTTACACTTATAAGTCAGTATCTACAGGCTGCCACCACTGTGTGAATCCTATTTGAATTAACTGAGAAGAAGAAAGCATTTCTTCTTTCGGCACTTAGCATTTCCTCAGTTCAACAACTAGGATACCAAGCCTTTTTCCCAACAACTTTCACACTTAGGGAGACTTAGCACATCCTGCATAGTTTGCACCCATGACATGCAGCAAAGTACAAAGCATGTATTGACCAGTGAATTATTTGATTAAAGGTGTGCCAAAAAAGAGATGACTGTATAGAGGTAAAATGCCAACAAAATCTGTTTCTCCAACTTGGGTCTGGTTTGTGAATGTTTAGGGGTGTGCTATGGATGATAGTCCATCCATAGTCTGATGTCCTCCATGAGGAAATAATGAGCCTACCATGCAGAAAGTAGTGATTGACTGGGAACACATCTTACCTGGTCAGGACTGGCAGGGTCCATCTGAAGCAATATTGACTGTGGGCAGCCATCTCTGGATATTTCTGATCAGATGGAGGCAGATGAGAAGTATGAATGGCCTTTCCCAGAAGTCTGCAGCTGTTTAAATAGCCACCCTGTGAGAGCCCCAGCACCACAGCAATGTTTGACATTATTAAACCACAGAAGGGACAGGGACACCCATGGGGACAAGGAGTCCTCCCAGCTTCCTGGCTTCCTTTAATTGGTAAAACTATGCTCCTGTCACTGGAGAGGATATGTAGTAAAACAAAACATGAGCAAAATCCTTAGCCTAAGAATTCATTTGCCCTGAGGCTCAACAAAACCCTTCTGGGTAAAGCTGTATCTATGGGAAGTCAAAGCATTGGCGGTGAGAGGAATCCCTTGGAAAGGGGACAGTCTTGTCATATCTCTCAAGGGGGGACATAGTAAACAATCTTTATGGCTTCCTGCCAGCCTTTTTTTTTTTCCACTGTGATTTTTGGCTCTTCCAGCTGAACAAGTACGTGTGTTTTATCCTTCTAGGGTGAGAGAAAACTTTCTGTATGCGTGTGTGCACACACATAGATGTGAAAGTAAGGGACAATTTTCTAATAATGTGCCTTTATAATGCTTTCACATAGAATTCAGTGATGACAAGCCTGAATGCACTATTGAAAATGTTCTTTAGCAGCTCTCACACATTCAAACAGACTTTTCTTTTTAATTGATGAATTTTTTACAGGAACAATTAATTCTGATTTATGACTGAACTTTAACAGGTGCTATCAAACAGGCTCCTTTAATCTAGATCAGTTTATGCAAACCTGTTTAAGGGATGGACATGATATGTTTTACAATTTAAAGAACAGAGAGAACTAGGATTTGAAGATAAACTGTACTCTCCAAGCTAACTATCCCTTAGATCCTGTTTTATACAGCCAATATGAATCCCACAATAGAAGTAAGATGAAACTCATCTTTAGATGGCAAAAAGATAAAGAAAACTCAAGTACAATCCTGATTTTGCCTACAGTTGTTCCAGATTTATAATTTAGGCTTACTCTTCAGCATCTCTGCACTACCTGTAGTTATTCTGTATAAAATAAGTAGATAAATTCAGATCTTTTTGCCTTTAAATTTGCTACTGAATGAGCACTGTTCTCCTGACCTTATCTGCCTGATTACAAGCCAGCTAGTTTTGCTATTTAAAGGGCCTTTGGCAGGCTCAAGTGAGAGGATTTCTTCCACTTCAGTTTTCCAACACAATGCCCGTTTTCCCCCTTCCAAAATCAAAAGGAAGTCATTTCTTTTTCTAGTTTCCCCACATGGCCCAGAGACCCTTTCCCAGTCTCTCAAAGATTTCTGCACAGGACAGTTAGTACAAGTAGAGCTGCCTTCTACATATACCCACCTCTCATCTCGTGTGGAAGTCTCCAAGGACCTCAGGCAAGATCCTGTAACCTGAAATCAGAAAAAGTTCAGTAATTAATATGTTTTAAAGCCTGGCTTTGAGTCTGCTACTCACTGAACATTAGCAGAAAAGCCCACATGTGAGTATGTGGGGCAAACATTTTGTACCTGTGAAAATGGTAATAAATCTTTCCATTATTTGGTGTGGTTTGGTTTGTTTTTTTCCAGTGAGCAGAGATGAACCAACTCTCATGATTTTTACTTCACTCATGTTTGTGTTGTTGTAGGGGTTTTTTAGTTTAAGTTTGTTTAAAAACTTTAGGTATCTTCAAGATGAGTTCACTAAAGCAAGATTTGATCAACAGTTGGTTTGTTCAGTGTTGTTTTGATGGGATTCTGATTTTTCTCTCTCATGTAACAAAGGAAAACAGAATGGTCTCTTACATAAAAGAAAAATGACAGACTTTAAACTGCAGATCCATGTCACAAAGGCATGGGAGATGTCACCCCAACATCTCTGTGTCTCTTCCTCTATAAGAGTTTACTCTATAAGAAGTTCCCATGACCGGAAACACAAGCTTCATTCCATAAGGGTTTACTTTGGAAAGAAAGTTAATCTTGCAGCTTGTGTCCATGTGATCTCTTACAGCCTCTAAGTGCAACTTGGTTTTATTCCAGTAAATGTTGCTAGATTGAAAATCCAAGAGCAAGAGATTTCCTGCCCCTCTGACACATAATTACAGTCGGGTGGAGACAGAACGGGTGTTTGATCTCCAAGCTGGCTCCAGCATTTGCCTCTCTACCATGGACCAGCCAGCTCCAGGCTTTCCAACCTATTTGTGGAGTATAGGAAGTACATGACATAATCATAATCTTTTTAAAGTTACTAGATAAAAAGGTATAAATAGACCTTGGAACAGGAACTGGAAACCAGCTTCTGCATTTCAGGTGATGACCCAATTGCTTTGGCTAACAGATGGCCTTCCAGCTACTCCTCTTTGATCCAGAGGAGATTTAATCTCAGATATGCTGAATAAAGGCACAGTTTCAGCATGATAGGCAAAGAATGCTCTCCCCTGTTTCCCCAACACGTAGACTGACTGCTGACAAAGACATTAGTGGGGCCTGTTGGGAGAGTTTGAACCTCCTCAGATAATAGGTGCTGGAATGCTTTTCACTTTCCAGAGCACGCTTGAATGGAGGAAGCAATCATCTTCTCTTTTCCAGTGTCACCCAAAGAGAACACAAAGAGACCGTTTCATTCTTTTAAAAGCAAAGATGTGCACATTAGTATGAGAAGAGGTGAACTATTTAATAAGGGTCTCCTTGTGTGTAAGAGCCACACATCAAGACTATGGAAAGCAAAGGATTTATGACACACAGCTCTCTTTGGAGGTTACTCTGACACCTATCACCCTGTCTGTCAGTCATTGAACATCTCTTTCAGAGTCATATCTTTCTTCTGAGGGCTCTGAGACTGAGGGACCAGCTCAGAAGCCAGGAAATTCCAAGTTACAACTCACATTCATTTCACCTATTCAGCACCTTTTAAAGTAAGCCTGTCAAAGACTGTCATCTAACCCAAGGTTTGTGTAGGAAAATGCTCTTCCAGGGTAGAATTAGCAGTAGTCTAAGTGAAGTGAAGTACTGCTACTTTCAGTCCCAGTATCCTACATCAAGAAGTTTTAATTACGTGAGATAAACCCTATTGAGAACATCTATTTCCTGCTAGATTTAAGCAAGTAGTTTTTTTGAGTCAGGCTTTTATAAATACAGAAGAAAGTGTTGAGATCAGACAGATTTTTGTCTGTTTCGTCTATTCAGAGAGCAATTTTCCCAAGGTAGGTTGCCTTTTACTGTGTGTCTAACTTGGTGGCACAACAACACCTGAATCTTACGAACATGGCAGGCTGGAGGTGTGCATTTGTCACTTGTAACCTGTTTTGGTTTTACAAAAAGACATTTTGCTTTTACCTTTCCTGCAGCCTTCAGTTTGTCTCAAAAACAGTGTATCTGCAGTCTTTTGCAGTAGATGTTTTAATAATGCAAATAACACGTTATCCAATGAATGACGATTACGGCTGTTCCCAAGTCTCCTCCCTCTCCATTATCTGTTGATTTGCTTTTTTACTAAAGTTCCCATACCAACTGAACATCACAGAGTTCCTATGGATTAATTTTAAATGGATGTATTGGAAAATATTGATTTTCAGTCAATTTCTTTAAAAAAATCCCCACCTCAACCCACGCCACACATTTCACAGTGGAGAAGTTCACACAGGACACAGGAAATAGAGAAAAAATGTTTCCTTCCCACTTCAGGAGCTACACAGTGTGTTCCAACTCAGAGAACATGCAAACAATGTTCAGTCTTCAGGCAAGGTCAGCAAAGCAGATGTGACTTTAGGTTTACCGCTTGTGTAGCGTGAGAACAATCCCCGGATAATGGAAAGACCTTATGGGGAAGCCATGGAGTTTGCTAAGCATCTTGGCTAAACTCACCATATGATTCACTGTGTGCCATTTCCACATTGCTCAATGCTCTTGGGGCTGCTGGAACAGCAATGATTAAAAAAGAATCACTTTGAGATAAACATCTTTAAAGATCAAGGGGGGAGGGGAGAAGAAAACATCAAGACTCCAGGGCTACTGTTGATGTCCTCCATCTCCTGTTGAGCACAGATCACTTTGATGGATGTTTTCCCCTCTCTGGACCAATTGCATTACTAAGGAGGTGTGAATTTCATTCCAGGGTAAGATATATTGAAGTTAACTCCTAGATTTTCAGCTACTCTTGGCAGCTGTGAGCTAAGTCCTTCAGTATATAAAGCAAATGTACACATGGTCTTCGTGTTTGTTGAAGTGATTTCAGGTTCAACATCTAGTTTATTGGAATTGTTGATCCTTGATAGAGATTTTTGTATTGTATTTCAAAGAGGACAAGGAGATGAAAACAGGAATTAATGCCAAAAAAAATGCAGGGCACTTTCCTTGGAAACTTCTCATAGGCTGTTAGAAAAAAAAAGTGAGACCTGTTGAAATAAATACACAGTTCACTGACAGCTGAAGATTATCTATTTGCAGTTCATTAGTGTTTTATCATAGTAAAAACATTAGGAGATGGTATTCCCTTTCAAATACTTTGGAGAGGGAAGAGCAATAACGTTGTCAAGTGATATATGTGACAGAGAAAGTTAACCTTTGTAACTCTGACTAAGGTCAGGTGACTAAGGTTGGAAAATAAATATCATGTGGGTGCGAGGATTTGTTGGCTCTGGATCTCACTAGCACACAGATGTGAATCAAGCTCCAGTTTCCTGCTAACCTACTATTCTGTAAAGTAGCAATAAATCGGAAGCTAAAGCTAGTAGGACTCTAATGTGATGTTATGCAGTTGGTTGATGAGTTGGGTTTTTTTGTCTAAACATCCCTGCATCTCAGGAGGAGCAGCTCCCTGCACCAGAACAAGCTGAGGGTGACCTGCTGGACAGCAGCTCCAGGAAAGGGACCTGGCAGTGCTGATGAGCAGCAACTAAACATGAGCCAGCAATGTGCCCTAGTGGGCAAGAAGCCAATGGCATCCTGGGAGCATCAAGAAGAGGGCAGCAGGGCCAGAGAGGTTCTGCTGCTCCTCTGCTCTGCTCTCTTGAGGCCTCATCTGGAGTCCTGTGTCCAGTTCTGGACACTCTGGCACAAACGAGCAGGAAACTTGTGAACAGAGGCCAGCAGAGGGGTATCAAGATGCCAAGGACATTGGAATATCTCTGTGAGGAGGGAAGGTTGCAGGACCTGAGGCTATTCAGCGTGGAGAAAAGAAGGCTGAGGGTAGACCTCATCAACATTTACAAGTATTTGGTAATATATGTATATGGTGTTTGTCCAGAGGATGAGATGGCACCTTTTTCTGTTGTCTCTACAGGACAAGAGGTAATGGACAAAAGCTGGAAGACAAGAAGTTCCAATTAAATATGAGACAAAACTAATTTACTGTAAGAGTGAGGGAGCCTGGCCCAGGCTGCCCAGGGAGGGTATGGAGAGTCCTTCTCAGGAGGTTTCCAAACCCACCTGGATAAGTCCCTGTGTCCCCTGATCAAGGGGAACCTGCTTTAGCAGGGCAGTTGGACTGGATGATCTCTAGAGGTCCCCTCCATCCCTACCATTCTATGATTCTATTATAATCACCAGCACAAATGTCATGTCACCAATGCTGTTACCTTCTCCTTCATGCAGGAGTCTGTGAACTGGTGGTTTTTGTCTTCTTGGGGAAAGAATAAATAGGAAAATAAGAAAGAAGTGCAGAACCTCTGACTGTTGCTTGAGATCTGCATTGTATTAGCAATCAGCCTAGCTGGCTTAACAGTAGCTTTATCCTGCAACTGTGGAAAGTAATGGATTAAAATTAATTTACGCTTCTTAGTGAAATCCAAGTCTTTGCAAATTAGTATAGAAGATTAATTAGCAGTGACATCTTATCCAGGATATATGTTATACTTTGAAAATAATTTTACCTTATTCCAGGATCTGAAGCACAGATATCTGCCTTATGAGAAAATAATTGTGAGTCAAATCATAACAAATAACCTTCCTGATAACTCACCACATCTTTTGCCGTGTTTCTCTTTGCCCTAGCTGATATTCCCATGATGGGATGCTGAGTCAAGCTGGCACAGTAAGGTAGAAAACCTGCCAGTTTATGCATCCCAGACAACTATTCTGTGGAAAATTAGGCAATTTAAGTCTTATAGGGCTAAAGAGCTTTCCATTTATTTTCTTTCTTTACTCACTCAAATTTTAAAAGAGAGATTGGTGCTCAGTTACCTTAGTCCAGAACACTTTAGGCAGTGAAAGTTCCCAGGGTGGTGTTCCATGGACCAATGGCTGCAGGGATTGAAATCCCATTGAGCAACTTTAAAAGTTCTGAAATCAGAAATCTGATCTGTGACTCACTTAGTCTTTCAGAAGATGTCTTGAGAATAGTTTCATTAAAAAATAGAAATCTTCATTTTGCCTCCATTCCATATTAGAAGAGAAAAACAGAAATCCAGGAGTTTTAGTTTGTGACGTTTATTTGACCTTTATGAGATTTCTTTTGCATTTAGCAGTAAAAAATTGATTTACACTCTGATCTTAAATATATTAACTCTTTTAAACTTAAATTCCTGATAAAAAATACATCATTATTTTCCACATTTTCCATTCTGGAGAGATTGCAAGAGCAAACTTGGAAAATACACAGCACTGGAATAATCTTGCCTTGAAAGCAGTCAAGTGAGTTCACAATTAGCTCTCCCCAGTATGTACTTGACCTAAAAAGAAGTATCACAGCAGCTGTTCCTCTTGCTGCTGTTCCTCTGTTTTGAAGAGTATGGGGGATATGGCTGGATTTTGATATTAAGCAATTATTTGTATAGCAGTAATATTAAGTCTGATTTTAGCACTCCATTTTCACTGTGAAATGTCAGATTACTCTTCACCCTGAACACAACCATAGCTACACCAACACCTCTGCATAGCAAATCTCATCTCATTGGCCTTAGGTCAGTTGGTATTGAAGTTATTGGTTGAGAAATGGCTTCTCTGTAAAATAGATGAGATCATTGTACTAGTGGATTGGGGCACATTTCAAAGTATAACTCTGTGGTGATAGAGGTTAAGGCAGGGAACATCCTGCATGTTATTGATATATGGGAACCTGACAGCTAGATTTTACTTGCTGAAGTGTGGTAGTTTAGCCCTGGTTAGGTGCCAGTTGCCCACTAAGTGGTAATATCACTCCCCCTCCTAAACTGGACAGGGGAGATCACTCAGCAATTAACATCACGAGCAAAACAGACTCAATTTGGGGAGAAAAGGGTTTGATTTCTTAATGAACCATCAGACCAGGGAGATGAGAAATAAAACTGAATCTTAAACAACCTCTCCTCATGCCTCCCTCTGCCCAGGACGCTCCTTCCTCCCTCCCCAGCGGTGTAGGGGATGGGGAATGGGAATTGTGGTCAGTTCATTACAGATGGACTTGGCTGCTGCTGCTGCTTCTCAGGGGAGGCCTCCTCACACTTCCCACTGCTACACTGTGGAGTCCCTCCCACAGGAGACAGTCCCTCATGAACTACTCCAGCGTGGGTCCTTCCCATGGGCTGCAGCTCCTCACGAACCGCTCCAGCCTGGGGCCTGCCACGGGGCAGCTCCTCACACCCTGCCCCAACATGGGTCATCCATGGGGAGAACAGTCCTTCAGGGACAGACTGCTCCAGCCTGAGTCCCACTCAGGGTCACAAGCCTTGACAGCAAACCTGCTTGAGCGTGGGGTCCTCCCCAGACTGTGAGTGGGACTCTGCTCCTCGCTGGCCTCCATCAGCTGCAGGGGCACAGCTGCCTCACCATGGGCTGCAACACAAGTTGCAGGAGAATCTTTCCTTCCAGGCCTAAGTGCCTCCCTCTCCTCCTTCTCCATCGATCTTGGTGACTGCAGAGATGTTGTCACATTCTCACTCCCTCTTGTTGCTGCAGTTTAGCAACTCCCAGAAACTTCTTCCCCTTCTCCAATATGTTAATCACAGAGGAGTTATCTCAGTCACTAATTGGCCAGGCCTGGGTCAGCTGTGGATCCATCTTAGAACTGACTGGCACGAGCCCTGTCAGCTACAGGGGAAATTTCTGGGAGCTCTTTGTTTAAAGAGGCCACCCCTATAGCCCCCCACTACCAAAACCTGGCCCAGGCAAAACCACTACATGAAGAAAATGAGAGAGAGTAGGAGATCACACCTCAGTGGAAGGACTGAGAAAATAAGTGCAAATGTTTTCTCTTGAGTTTCCTGCTCTTGTGCACCATCACAGCAGTAATTTACAGTAGAATTGCTGGGAGTCTCTGCAAATTCATTTAGATTGTGTATGTCTCATTTCAAGGAGTTTTAATGCCCAACTTGGAGATATGATTCCTTTATGCCTCTGCTCTATGTAAAATTGCCAATATCTGTGAAGATATAGTGACAAATCATTTTCTGAAGGTTAGGGTGCTTGGGGGAAAACTGGAAAGAGCAACGATAGTTACAATGAAAGTCATGGTCTAGGTATGTTTTAACATGCTGCAATAGCTATTCTTGTGTATTTTTCTCTGCATTTCTCTAAATGTTCAAATGTCATTCAAATTTATGGCAGTGAGAGAGTACAGGTGTCCAATTTAATTTAACCAGGAGAAAGTTAGAAGCCATCCTGATACTAGATCTTTAGCCAAGCCAAGTAAAGATTTCTGATATGACCGCACACTTTCATTTATCAGAAAGATTCTCAACAAGATCAAATATCTGCCAAGAAAGCTGAGCAAATTGAGATAGAAGATCAAGACTCTCATTTTGGCCTTCCAAAGAAATGAAGCATTATGGCAGTTTACCACAGGACAAAACAAAGTGGCTTCTTTTCCCCCCTCTTGCCTTTGTTCTGCAAGGGGTAAGTGAATTCAGGTGGCTCTTGACCTTAAACATGACAATCTTGGAATGTTAAAGCAATTGAATGCAAAGGGGAAAGAAGCATGGCATTTAAAGCACGCAAAGATATTTGCTGAAAACACCTGTTCAGTAGTCACGCTTTTGGCTGACTGCTTCCCAGCACTTCTGTTCCCAGATGAAGTGACCTTTTTGTCCTGTTTGTAGCCAAATTTATTGCATATAATGGTGATATTCTTTTTTTTAAAAAAATCTAGCAAGATATATTTTTAGGCAGTAGTAAAATCTTACTCTTTTCTTCTAAAAACAATGTACAAGGGTTTACAGCTCAGAAGTATTGCCCATCAAGATGACTTTATTAGTGTCCTCAAAAAGAAGGAACTGAAGTTCTACTGAAGCATCGAGAGTCTCATTTTTCAGACTAAAGCACACAAGAATTGAGATAATGAGTCTGATATACACAGTAAAGCAGACTTTATCCTCTATGATCAACTTACCAAAAACTCATCCTCTAAACTGAAAAAAGACAACTGTCCATGCAGGAAGGGAAATATTGATTCTGAAGGCAACTATCTCACACAAAGTCTCTGTCCTTGCAGGCAGTTGTAGACAACACACAGTCAGGACACATATTCATAAGTAAAACCACCTGACAACAACCTGTTGATGAACTTCCCAAGGCTACCACAGGAACAGTCCTTGCTTTGCCAAAAGAGAGCTTTCTGTGTGGTTGTGGACACAGGGTGTCTTGGATGTTACATCATCTAAACAAGCTCAAGAGGAGAATTTTCCATCTCATACTCCAGAGACACATTGCTACATCTTTCATGATGGTTTCACATCGTGAATATGTAAAGAGGTGCTGTGACAGTGAGGACATGCTTTTCTTGCAAGTACTCATGTCTAGGGGCTGTATCAGAGTGGCAAGTGATGGTCTGTTTTCCACACTGCACTATGTTGCCTGCAGAGATGAGATTTATTTCTCACAGCATTCACTGAGATACAAAAACTAAACAGAATGCGACGGCAAGACAGAGAAAAGTTGGAAAGGCAGAGGAGAAAGCAAATGTGAAAGTTCAAGAGAAGACATCCTTAGTTCTCCATGATTCTCTTCCTTCCTGAACCTTCACTTACCCCCATCCCTTTTGGCACTTCATTAGCTACATATGAACCCTCTGCCACTTACACCTTTATTATCCCTTGTTACCATTATCCTTGCAGAGGTAAGGGAAGTTTATATCTGCAGGTGTACCGATGGCTCTTCACTCACGGTCAAAAGTTCTTCTTTACAAAGGTTTCTCTAGCTGTGCATGAATAGATCTGCATGCACACCCCTTTCCTTGCTTAAAATTCTCTTTGAGTCTATAATTACATAGCAAGTCTTTCAGACTCCCTTCCTCCTGCTGTGCTCCCTTCCTCCTTCACAGCAAACACTTTTTCTTGGTTTTGTTTTAATCTTTTCTGTTTCTTCAGCAGATTGATGGCATATTTTTTACAGTTTCAGCACTGACACGGGGAATAATGATGTCCTCACACTGTCCATTTCTATAGATGGCACTGTATCCTGATGATTTTGCACCACAATGGGTTTTTCACATTGTTCTCCAGACGGTCATAGTAATGACTGTTCATCAGCAGTCATGCTGGTATACCCAGAACCAACTCTGCCCCTGATCAGGTGTACAAAGGACTACTCAAAGCATGAAAACCATCCTCTGAAAACCATGCACTGAAAACCATGCACTGAAAACCATGCAAGGATCTTGTGGATATCTTGAAAACCTCTAACTCGAGCTGCCTAAGGACAAAATTTTTGAAGTCCTTAGCTGAGTTGTTCGTCTAACCCAGAAAAGTTGTGAAACTTGAGAGATAACTTGTTTGGTTTTCTTTTATATACTGCTTAATGCAATATCAAGCTACGAAGAAGCCGTATTAAAGAAAACAAGTTATTCACTTGATGCTGCATGTCTCTGGAATAAATGCCTCAGAGCTGTGAATTCTTCAAACCCAGATTAGACTCTGGAAAAAGACTTATGGAAGCCCAAGGTGTGGATGAAATTAACACTGACAAACACTGTCCCTACCCTACAACTCTTGAACCCGCAAGCCAATTTCACTAAAATGTTATGGATGGAAGGCAGCCTCAGATATGTTGTGACTCCTTATGCTTTACAACTATGTGACTATAGACAAGAGGGAAATTCTGCTTAGTCCTATCTGAAAGAACCTACACCAGTGCTTACAGAAAGCTGCACATCAATAAGCCAGGCTCCACCAATCCTTTGCTCATGAACTAACACCTCTGCATCTCACTTTTCTTAGAGATGCAGGTTTTCTAGCATTCAGTCACAGCTTGTGCTAAGGAGAGAGATATCTCCAGTCCTGGAATTATGTTCTTATAGACACTCTACTATGTATTTTAAGTTATTTTCTTCTAAAACTAAAAATTTCATTAGCAGGCTAGAGGGGAAAATAAGAAGCTGAGTCTCTCTCAGGAGTAGGGCATAACAAAGCTAGAGTCAAAATCAAGAACAATAGAGGTCTGACGTGATGCAGTAGTATTTTTCAGTACTCATGATTTAGGTGAAGCATATTTGGAATCAGGCCACAAAACTCTTAACACTTTGTGGCAGGTGTAATGTTAAGAGGTGTCAGACATCTAATTTTCTGCAATTAAAATAATTACATGATTGGAGATCAATTACTGCACTTCTGAAAAATAACTGGAAATCCCTTATCCATGGGTATTCTGAATGACTTTTTAAGACTTTCTGTCAAAGATATATGATAATCACTGCTCTGCATGGAGTGTCATGTCCATGGCAAGTTGTTTCTAGCTGTATTAAAATGGCCTCACAAAGAAAATTCCTTTCTCATGCATTTTTTCTAACTACTTCCCCAGGAAGATGGTAAACTCATCATATTTCCAAGATGTAGGAATGGTAAACTGAAATAAATCCTTCCTTCCCTATCTGAATGTGACTTTGAATATTGATTCTGCTACCTTGAGGTTGAGTGTCAAAAAGGTAGTCTGAACTTTACTGTGTGCTAAGCCACCAGAAAACATTTTCTCTGTCACTGTATAGTGACTTGTTGGAAAATGTTCCTAATAGTCTTTAAATAGTAAAAAATATCAGAAATAGAGCCTCATCCTCTCAAAGG
Source organism: Urocolius indicus (assembly GCA_013401255.1). Lineage (NCBI taxonomy): Eukaryota > Metazoa > Chordata > Aves > Coliiformes > Coliidae > Urocolius > Urocolius indicus. Next base: position 273,865 of record WBNH01006616.1, on the reverse strand, counting down.
GGACAGAAACCTCACATGGGCTGGGGATGTAGAAGCAGGTTACCTCTGTTCAGGTTCCCCCTGATTCACTGCAAACATAGTGGTTAGGCTGTCTGGATGCAAGAGCATGCTGAGATTGTACAAATGTACAACCACAGCTATTAAGTAAGGAACATGAACTCCAGAGGAAAACATAAAGCACCAAAGGGGTGGGAATTCATCAAGCAATTGCCTGGACTGTAATGAGTCCACAGTTCACAAAATCACAGAATGGTGGGGTTTGGAAGAGACCTCTAGAGGTATCTAGTCTAAGCCTCGTGTTAAAAACAGATCAACCTAGATCAGGTGACACAGGAACATTTCCAGATGGATTTGAAAACCTCCAGAGAAGAAGCCTCCACATCCTCCATGGGCAGCCTGGTCCAGTGCTTCACCACCTTCATAATGAAATTGTTTTTCCTTATGTTTAAATGAAACTTCTTGTGTTCCAGCTTTTTTCATGGTTCTCCAAAACAAGATGAATCAAAATAGTTGTGGAGATACAAAAATGGCTTCTCCAGCAGAACAGCCTTTCAGGACATGAGACTGTGAAACCTTCAGAAAAGGAGAATGCTGTAGGAGAAGCAGCTCCCAGAGGAAGCCCATTGATCTCCAAATCCAGCAAAAAAAGATTCATAGGCAGGGGAGGAAGGGAAAGAAGACAGATATCAAGAAACTGCAGAACAGGAGGAAAGTCAGGGAAGCACTGTCGGCCTATAGAAATTGGAAGGCACATTTGGAAAATGTCCTTATATAATGCATAATCCATTTCAGAGGGTTGCAGAAACCCTGAAGACCTTCAGGAACTTCTGGTGGAACAAGCATGTAGGCATTCACTGCTAGGCTTCATCTTCAGGGACAGCAAATGAATCAACATCTTGGTGAACTCCCAGCATCAACGGACGTGTTTAAAATGCATCTCCTGCTGTAACAACATCCTGTGACAACATCAGCTTCTGGACATCAATCTCAGCAAAGAGCCTCAAGCCAGTATAAAGCAATGAAGAAAACTCTGGGATTTTTGTGAAGTCTTTATTACCACAAGCCACTCAAAGATGACCAGAGTTTAGGGTCTAATCTCAGGCTTGAATGTGAGCAAAGCAAGGCTAAATGCAGTTTCAGCTCAGGAGATGTGCAAAACATCTGTTACACATGTAAGATAGGTAGAAGTAGCTTTAAATATAATGTTCTGACAAGGCTATTCTCTTCCAGACTCTGTGGAACCCTGTGTTAAATGTAGGTTTTTGTAGAATACAATTTCAAGACATTAAAAAAGACCTCATAGGATAAACAAGGCCAAACTTGGGCACTCCCTGGTTTACCTCAAGCTCAGTGCCTAGTCTGGGCCACCTAACTGATGTGCTTATCCTGTTTTCAGTCAGGAATAGCTCAAAGCCAGAGCAGGTTTCTTTGCAATCATTTCTGTTAGGAAGGGGATCTCAAAGGTTAAATATTCTATTTATGAATCGTGCCAAGATTTGGCAGCATTTCAAATCCATGGGGATATTTTTAGACAGAGATTTCTGAAACGAATCATTTGGCCTTCCTAAAAATATCCTGCCACACTTCAATAGTTCCCATTGATGAGATATGAATATAAAGTATCTTTTAATTTCCTACAGCCAAACAGAAGAAATTGAAAATGTTTCTCTCTCCAAACAGAAGGAGTATTTGCTTGAAGTGGTAAGTCTCACATCTCAACCCTGCCACCTCTAAAAGGCCCTGCTTTGTGAATCATCGAGTTAATGGGAGAGGCAGAAATAACCCTCAAGATCTGTTCACTTGAGATTTCAGGTGGAAGGTACACCTTTTTGAATTAGAACAGTGCCTCAAAATCAGACTTGAAAAGGGATGTATATTGTTGGGTTGGTAAAGTGTTTGCTACAGTATTTTGTGATACAATCTGTATTTTGCTTTGCATACGAAGAGGTGAAATCCTGTCTCCATGGAAGTCAGATTTGCTGAAGGATTTCTAAATCTTCAGAATTTCATCCATCTTCTTGCCCTTTATATTTTTTTCCAACTTGAAAAAAAAACCTATGGTGTGTAATAACAAACTAAACCTTCATGTCCCTCAAAAAAACAGGCACAAATAACAACACCTCTTTTTTTTTTTTTCAGATGCTCAGCTGGTTTAAATCCATGTAATTCCTTCCATGCTGGTAGAGCTATGATTATCTTTGACTTGATTGAGGCTTTCAGCCTCCCTCTGACGTCTTCAGAGCTTGATACTAATTGTAACCATGGTCCAAGCTCTGGCAGTGGGACTACTCTGATTGACACTTGAGTTGAAAAAGACCTTTGGGCTGGGGAAGACAGTTCAAATACCTCCAATTATCAAGCATCTTCCCCACTCCAGATCACGCTGCAAATCACCACAACTGTTTTTGGAAAGAGTTTTGCACTCTTAAGACACTAAGACTACCCTTATCCATTTCTATCAAAGAAAAACTCCCTGTAGCAGTTTCAAAATCCCATATCTTTTCCTGTGCGAAATCAAATATAAAACTCTTCATATAATTTCTTGGAAACACTATTCTGGGTAATTTTTTGGCAACTCTAATGGTTTCACTGGTAAACTGTCATCTTGCTGAACAGAAGAATAATCACGGTCCATTTCCTTTCACACTCGTTCCCATTATTGAGATTCCAGAAGAATTTAAAAGCAGGCTTCATTATTCTTGATGGAAAAGGTCTCTTTGAATACCCAGAATCAACTTATCCCCCACGCTAACCACTTTCTGATCTCATACAACTTTATGACAAATCAGGGATATGTAAACATCATTTGCTCTTTTTAAAAGTAGCTATCATCTCCACAGCAGAATGCAGCAGTGCTGACTGTGGTGTGGGATCAACCCTCCACCTTCTAATTACTTTGCATGTTCAAAGTAATTTTGCCCTCAGGAGAAAAACTTCCTGAATAAATCACTTTTAGATGACGTTGCTTAGCCCACCTGGGTTTCTCAAGAGTCCAAATGAGACCAGGTATAGAACTATTTTTTTACAATTTGGTGGTGAATGCTTTAAATGGAAATCAACTGACTTGTAAATCTCCGTCTCAGGGATGTCTTTTGGGACTATCACTTGTTTGTGTATGCACGATCCTACGCACTGGCTGATGAGTGAATCATCCTGCCTGCCACTTTCTCTGCACAATGCCACGCAATCTGGAGAGTGTGGTCACATCAGAAAGTGATTCTACTACTCCTGGATGCTCAGGCCAAAAGGTGAAATAGAAAAAAAAAATGAGGCTTTTTACTTTTAGTGTGTTGTGAAAGTCCAATGCAAGAATTTTTATATTTGTCATTAACAAATGGAAATAGGAAAACCTGTGTCTCTTTTGCTCTTTGTTGTGTTAGAACTGCATCTCTAATCTATTCTGGTAATCATTTTTTCTTCCACCTAAATGTAAAAGCTGCCCTTACATATTTGAAAGCCAAGGCAATGCAAGCAAAATCAAGGCCAGGTCCTACATGCACTCAAAGTTAGGCAAAAGCGAGCTAGACACTCCTAACATCAGACAAAAACAATGCTAACATCTTTTCTACTTTGCACATGACCACTCTGGAACATTCAGTGCCATTTCTGACTCATGCAGTCCCCTCTGTTTCAAAAGAAACACATCTTTATTCAAGCCAAAACTAGCTGATCCGTATCAGATGACACAGGCAGGTGCCAAAATGCCTACAGTTTCCCTTTGAGTGAATGTACACCTTGTAGAAAAAAAAACCTTTCCCTTATAACCTAAAGGAAGCTGCTGTTGAAGAATTATGAAGTCTTTAGGGAAGTTGTTGCTGTGTTTATTTTCTCTCACTGTTAAAACATCTGTTCTTTATTTCTAGTCTGAATTTCTCCAACAGTCCACCTGTCACAGCTCTCTTTTCTGCTAGATTAAAGAGATGTATTCTCTCAGGAAGGGTATTTCTACAGAGATTCTTTCAGAAATGAGAACAAGTCAATTCTTAGCTCTCATAGTGAAGCTGAAGAAAGCAAGCCAAAAAAAAAAAAAAAGAAATATCAATTAAAAAAATTGAAATATAAATATTGGCCTCAAGTAAATACATCTGTGATAGTCCAATTAAGGTTGCATTCGAGATAATACAACCTATCTGGTAATCCTCTACATGTATGTCAATGCATGGCATTGACTATACATGCAACCACTTCATGCAACCATTTCATGCAACCACTTCATGCTACTTATGTGTTTCTCAGCCATTGCCTTTTTGTAACTCTTTGTAGATGTTATTAACCCTTTTAGTTCTGCACTTTTAAATCCCCAGAGAGTTAAGGTTTGGACAACCAGGCAGGCTCAGGAAAATACTCGTGTTCATGCCCCTTGCTGATCAGAAAATATTGTTTCCCATAGGGATGGAAAAAAGAAACAGGCATAGGAAGTATCAGTTCTCCTGGGGAATGAGTGGGAGACAAATTGGAAGGCACAAGCCTGGCCCTACTGCCTCTGAACTGATTTAAATCACCTGACATGCTGCTTGACGTGTGAAGTTGGGCACAGAATCAGCCACACAGCAGGCTGTTTTCCTTCACCTTTGCTATTGCACTGGTTTTGTGGGCCCTCTTTTACTTTGGGTCTAATCTCCAAGATTCTTTTAATCCAAGGAATGGAAACCTAACAGATGAATACATAGTGAACCATTTTTACATTCCCTTGTTGATAGCCTATTTCAGTCTGGGAACATCACTGGATCAGCATACTGAAGTCAGGAGCATGGTACAGTTAAAACCCTTTATCACTTCTCTATTACATTGCCTGTCTAGACAGGATCTATTTATACTTGGCTGTAGCACCTAATTTAGACAAATAAGTTCATTTTGGTAGAAGTCAAGGCATAAATGGCACAGACGTTGCTTTCTCTGATCTTTAAACCTGAGCCATCTTAATACACACCTATCAAGGTTTCTGCAAATGAAGAATTTCCAAGCAGAGACAGATGGTACAGTAATAGGAGGGGATTTAAAGTCACACACCACCTCCATTACATTCAAGATCACAAAGAAAATCTGTTCTTGCTGTAATTAATCTGTGGAGGCCCTCAGAAATCCCCCTCTTTTCTCCTCTTCAGACTCCCACTGCTGTTATTCGGCTCCGTTCTCTGATCAGTGCTATCTTCAAAGGAAGATAAAAGTCTATAATGAGTCACACCTACTTGTAATACCCTGTATCATGGCTTGAATTTATTTTCACACCCATCTGATGGATTAGCACAAGCCCAGGTGACACATGTCTTAGTACACTGCTAACATTCTTTGCTCTTGTAAGAGATCAGTAGTTTCTTTCAGGGCAGCTGCTAAAGCTATTTTCTAGTATCTTGCACTAGCAGCACTTCTTATCCCTTTGTACTAACCCCTCTAAAATGCTAAAGGACCAGGGAAGAGCAAGTGCTCAGGTCTTCCACCGTGGCACAGGATGCTTTCAGTGCGTTTTATGATGTCTCTGTGAATGGCAATTAGAGAAGGAGGTGTGTCAGGACACAGCACTAGCTCTGTGATGGACTTGGTGGTATTTTACATTGCACTGTTGAGTTAGATCAGTCCTCTTGGGCCAGAAGCTATTTCCATTTAATTGCACAGAAAATGTTTGTGCAGTGTCTCTTCTCAGCCCAAGCACTCTGTGATGCCATGAACCGTGGCAGATGTAATCTGGAAGGGGCTGCAAAGCACCTATTCTCCATGTTGTTATAAACCTCTTCCCAGTAAATGTGGGTATGTGGAGGAGGCTTGCTAGTTAAAACTGTGCTGGGCCAAAGGAGAAAGCTGCTGAAAGCAAGGCTGATAATTCACAGCTAGGAACAGACTGAAAGGAACTTCTGCTCAGCATTCTCTCTTCATAAATCCTGGATGTATCAATAACATGGGGTTTTGTTGTTTTTCCTCTCTTGGCTGTTTTTCTCCTAAAGTATCCGCGTCCCTCCATCCTCACCGGGTCTGTGACAATGTGAAGTTGTGGATGAAGTGATGGCAAAACGCGTTTATCTTTTGTTGTTAGCTCTGCCAAAGCTTCTCAGGGCTCACTACAGTGTGCTGCTAGGCAAGGAAGACGTCTTATTCCTGCAGTTTCTCCTTCACTTCTCCTAAGTCTCTTATGGCTGGTGTCCTAATCTGAAGGACAGAAAAGATCACACCAATGCTCCAGCCCATTGTTCTCCAGTGTCCTAGATGCTGTTTTGGAGACAGAGATTAAAAACTCAAGGTTAAAGAGGACATTCCCAGACAAGGGAGAGCTCCAACATCCTAACCACTGCTTACAACAATGAGACCAATGCCTTTGCTCTTGGATATGGTTTGAAGGAGAAGAACTGTGACTACTGCTCTTTGCTCCATTTGGTGCTGTCAATCTGTAAATTCATATGATCACATCCATGGGGCAGCCTGGGCAGAAAGGTCATCTCTGCAAACCTAAGGATTATTTAGGTTTGATATAGTTTTGCAGAGCTCCCCAGTCACGTCTCCAACTTGGCTGAGGAGCAGAACTTAAAATTGCTGAAGGTTTTTTGAGAACAAAGTCCCCTGTGGCCTCATAAATAGCTAAAAATGTAAAGGCAAAATTTAGACATGTACCTTTGGAAGCCAGGGGCTTTGTCCTTGGTTTCTATAGTGCTCAGTGGCACCTCTGCTGCAATTCTTGCTCTTCTCTACCTTACAGGAGTGTTGCAAAGATAAATGATGTTTAAATGCTGGTCATGCCCATCATTAAGAGGACACTGTCAGTACCAAGGATGGGTGAATGGCTTTTGAAGCAAGCCCTGGGGACATAAAAGAGCAACTTGCAGAGTATGTCCCTTGTTAAGTTTCTGTTTTGACAGACTCTCCATTTTGGAAGGCATAAGGACAGTAATTGAATTTCTTATGTTAAGAAAAACCATGAAAATGATTTAACTTGAAGCATTTGAGCAACTGCACTGAAAAGTTCAGATCCAGCTAGTTTCAGACCCCAAAGTTCATCTTTCACTCTTTTTTCCGGAGGTAAAAAAAATAGTGGCAGACAATGTACCAAGCTCTGATCCATTGTTTGCAACACATAATGAAAATGCCCGAAGGCACAAAAAAAAGGCAAATTGGTGAATACAGAGTTCCTGTCCCAGCACACTCTTACTGACTTACCTGCCTGGGCCTTACTTGCTGTACAAAGTTACCCTATGAAAAAGGGCATTTCCCCATCTTCAAGTGGAAGCTTCACAATGGGACAGGGCCAGAAGACCCACTAAGTCAACAGAGACTGGGAGAAGCTGTTTGGGTGTGTAGTGTGGAGATGCTGGAGAGGAGCTTCACTGGATGCCCACCAGTCAAACCTTGTGCAGATTGAAGTTCATTGTGTATCTATTGCAATTGGGAGGATATTTTTGCTTGACATTAGAGTGAGATCTTTCTTGTTTTTTTCTTATGATTGCCCTGTGGGTGTTCAAAAATTGTGTAGAAATCTTCATTCTGGGTTTGAATGATGCAACTGATTTTATCACTTTCCACAAATAGCAGGGAGAATATGAGGAGAGTAATGAGCTTGCAATAGTACAAACTTACTATGGACAGTTCTTTTTCTTTAGTGTCTTTTGCTAATAGACCTTAGAACAGGGAACTTTCTAGCTAGATTGGAGAGATTGAAAGTAACTGTCCACATGCTGAGAAGTTTGCTAAAGAGGTTTCCAGCTGCCCAAGGGGACAGTTACTACAGCAAGGCAATTGCTCCATCTTTAAAACACTCTTGTTCTCTTCTATCTTATTTCCTTCCTAAATATTTCACCTAGGTTCTACAGGTAACTTGTTCTCGTTGGCCAAAAAGCATTACCTCCCAGAGGCATTCAGTCATCTCACCTGCAAACCTTGTAACTGCTGACAAGTTCTCCAGGCTACATCTGAAGGGCATGTCACAAGTGCCAGGAGAAAGATCACCAGACCTCTTTAACCTGCTTTTTGGGGGTCAGTGGTGTGACTGTATGTTCGAGCTAGATGTCCTAAGGCAAGTGCATTGACTGGTTGGACTTGATGACCTTAAAGGTCTATTCCAACTGTAACAATTCTAAGAGTCTGTGATTCACTAGCCTGTTAAAGCATGAGAGAAAGAGGGTTGTGTGGTTGCACTCTGTCCAGACTGGCTATGGCTGTTTATAGCTCTTTCAGTCACACAGAAGCTTTTACTAATTAGCTTTTCTGCACTGCTTCTGGTTTGATTTGTTCAATGCCATCATGGTAAACACAATCAGCAATATAATCTGAAGGATGTTATTGTGCAGCTTGAGCAACCCAGTGCAACAGTTTGGAGACCCTCCAACAGAACTTCCTCTGGGATCCAGCTCTTCAGCCAAAAGCTTTCCCTGCTATGAAACGTTTCCTGATACACTGTGTGTTTGCTCCCAAGGGAAGGCCCTCACCATTTCCTTTCCTGATGGTATCTGCCTGCTTCTCATGCTTCAGATGAAACTCTAGGCATCCTCATGCCTGGCTGTTTGGTGACATGCTTATGCCATTCTGATTTTTGGAAGAATGGGTCCCAAGTTCATATTTAGGTTATCAAATAAAAAAATTTTGCTTAGTGGCAGTGCTGTGGTGAAGGTTCCTGCTGATGGATGCAATCACATGTTCTACTGACGATTCTGTAGCTTTCAGCTGTGTATTTGTCTCCTTATAGAAACATGACCCCTGTTGCTTTATTTTTGCTTCTGCTGCAGCCCCATCATGGGCAGAAAAGGGAGGCAGAGAGAGCCTGTGGATTATCAAAAGACATTAGGGGTCATGAAATAAACTTCACAGAATCACAACATCACAGAATGGTGGGGGTTGGAAGGGCCCTGCAGAGCTGCTCCAGCCCCAGGCCCTGCACTCGATTCCTCTCGATCAGGGGGCACAGGAACGTGTCCAGGTGGGTTTGGAAACCTCCTGAGAAGGAGCTCCTTCCCCTCAGCACCAAAGGAGTTTCTTATCCTATTCAAGTGGAACTTTTTGTGTTCCAGCTTGTGTCTGTTGCCCATTCTCCTGTCACTGGCCAACTCAGAAAAAAGACTGGTTCCATCCTCTTGACACCTGACTTTTAGGTATTTATCAGCATTGACGAGGTTCCCTCTCAGCCTTCTCTTCTCCAGGCCTAACAGCCTCAGATGTCTCAGCCTTTCCTCATTAAAAGAGAAGTTCCAATTCCCCCATCATCTCCTACAACTCCACACAGTCTGTGCTGTTGCTTAAGAGCAGGATTTATTTTTAACAACAACTGAAGTATGAAAGCATGAAGTATGAAAGGGTGGTGTCACGGAATATCATTTAAGGAGAAAGCTTTGCTTGGTCAGAACATAGTAACCCAGAGCAGAGGGACTGAAATCCATAATCCTGGTGCATCATTACACTAAGGTTAGCAGACTTTTTTTTTTTTCTGGCTAAGTTGTGGGTTTTTTTGTCTTTTTACTTTGTGTTTTCAAAGAAAAATAGAAAAACACTGGAAAATTATGAGAGAATGTAACATCATTTACACTAAAAAATTCTCACTGATTCATTTAATCTCATGGAAAAGGTGTGGGAGAGGGTAAACATCCCTGAGACAATGTTAGCTCCTAAAGAAGAATATGATGTTTCAAGAAATAACCAAACCAAAACGAAAAAAAGCTGGGAGAAAGACCTGTTGCCATGGTAATGATGTGTATCAAACTGATGTCAAACATCCTGTGAAATAATCTCACCAAGTTGTAAGGTGCAATGACAAAGCAGGCTACAAAAGGAGTGTGTCAGTGGTTTATTGATTCTGGGTTTAATATACCTGTTTGCCTGTGTGGTATGCAGGGTATCACACCCACAATACCACCCATAGCATACAGCTGGCCCTCTGAACTGTATGAGCTCTACTCTGGAAATGTAGGACATGATGAAGGAGGAAGGACAAGTAGAGGAAAGGAAAAGAAAGTAGCACTCAGGAAAAATAACACTACATTCTTTTAGTACCAGGTAGACGTCAGTCAGCTGAGCCAGATTCAGGTCCCATCTCAGTTCTTCGCTATAGAGGTTTCATGGTACAATTCCAGATTTGAGCCAGTGTTGATCAGAATAAATCTATCATTTTCTGTGTTAATATCTTATTGTTTCATTTGTTTGCATAAACATCAGTTAATCTGAAGAAACCAGGCTGAGGATGCAGTGCAAAACTAAGTCACAGAATTACAGAATGTCTGAAGTTTGAAGGGATCTCCGGAGATTATGTTGTCCATTGCCTCTGCTCAAGCAGGGCGACCCAGAACTGATTGCCCAGGGCAATGTCCAGATGACATTGGAGGAAGACTATACAACCTTCCTGGGCAACCTGTGCCAGTGTTCAGTCACCACTGTAAAAAAGCATTTCCTGATGTTTAGAGGGATCTTCCTGTATCTTGGTGTATGCACATTGCCCCTTGTCTTGTCTCTGGGCACCACTGGAAGGAGCCTGGCTCTGTCCTCTTGGCATCCTCTTTTCAGGCATTTATGTGAGTGGAAGAGACTCCCTTGAACCTTCTCTTCCCCAGGCTGAGCATCCCCAGCTGTCTAAATCTTTCCTCAGAGCAAAGACACTCCAGGCCCTTCATCATCTGTGTGGCCCTTCACTGAACTCTCTCCAGTCTGTCCATGTCTTTCTTGTACTGGGGATCCCAAGACTGGACACAGCACTCCAGAAAGGATCATCTCCCTTCACTCACTGGAAATATTTTTTCTAACACAACCCAGGACACCACTGGCCTTCTTTGCCACATGGACGCATTACTGGATGAGAGTCAACTTGATGTCATCAGAACCTCCAGCTCTTTTTCTGCCAAAATGCTTTTTAGCTGTGTATCTCTCAGCACATATTGTTGCCTGAGGTGCCTGAGGTTGATCTTCCACAGGTATAGGAGTCTTCAGTTAGGTAACTGAACAACTGACTGGTTTTCAGTCCCTCATGTTGCAAAATGAGAAACAAAAGCTGGTGAAGCATTTTTGTGTTTGTAGACACAATGGGCTCAGCGAACTGCACAGAGGACAAAGCAGAGGCTTGTAATTACTAGCATTAGTATTTCTGCAGTTGCCAGAAAAACCATCTGTGCCTCCTGATGGGATCTTGGAAAACCAAGAGGGGATACCATGATTTGTAGTGAAGCAAGTAGAAGAGAGCAAGCCATAGTCCCTGAGGGCTAGAGTGGATTTGGAATTAGGCAGTAGCTTTAGCAACCAGCAATTATTTTTCTGAGCACAATAACAGTGATTTTTCCCCTCCCTGACCTCCATGTATCTTGCACTTTTTGACCTTCTGTTTCTGTCCTAATCAGCTATAGAGATGTAAGCACATGTATTCAGATCTACATATTCTTTCTAAATTCCTCTGATATCCTCTTTCCATACTTCTGAGAACACTTCTTGGGTTGATTAATGCAAACCCTTGACTCCAAGGAGCAGTGGTCTCAATATCACAAAAGCATTACTCTAATTCTTCCATATCCTCTTGACTCACCTTTGCTGTACTCCCAGGTATATTCCTCCTTGTTTATACATAACCTCTGCTACCTTACTCCCTCACTATCAGATCACCTCCTGTGGCTAAACCTAACCTCAAGCTCTTTGCAGTCCTTGTTCCACCAATGTCCCTGCTTCAACCATTTCTCTTCCATAAGCTAGGCAAAGCTCAACTCCACAAAGTACTCTCTGGCTGCCAGACAGTACATCAGTTCACCTCAGAACACAGCCTACTAAGAGGCCTCTGCAATGGCCAGACACCCCAATTACACAGTGAAGCCATGAATAATAAAACATAGACGGTGTTTTACATTCTTAAAGATAAGGACAAAAATGTACAGCTGTTGTAAAGAGTATCCTCCTTGTTCAGGAGACACTCTGGTTCATCACATCAGCAGAGGAAACACTGTACTGCTTCAAAGTATATGACATCTCCTAGATGGCATCATGTTTTTTCTGTTGTATCCAGTGACAGAACAAGGAGTGATGGAAAGAAGCCGAAACACAAAAAGTTCCATTTAGACATAAGGAAAAACTATTTCACTGTTGAGGTGAGGGAGCCCTGGCCCAGGCTGCCCAGGGAGGGTGTGGAGGCTCCTACTCTGGAGGTTTTCAAACCCTTCTGGACATGTTCCTGTGTGACCTGATCTAAGCTGACTTGCTTTAGCAGGGGGGTTGGACTGGATGATCTCTGAAGGTCCCTTCCAACCCCCAACATCCTATGATTCTATGATTCTAGATGACCTCAACTAACTACCAACATTAGAGGCATGAGAGCTGACCTATTGCTGAAGCAGGATTTTGTTCTACACAAAATGGAGTGGTTTGTTTTTTTGGGAGCCCTTGAGTCAACATTTCAGTTGATCAAACTTTGCCAAAGACAACAATCCCATCAGGTAAAAGTAGGGTTATTTTGGGATTCTTTTCAAGAGTACACTAATTTTGTGCAATCAAAACTGTTTACAGGAAGCATCTGATTTCAGTGAATTACTTGCTTTTTAAACAGAAGATTTGTGAGAAAGCAGGAGGAAAACTGTGAGATGTTGCACATTCCATCTTTGACAAATCCACAAGAAGAACTGATGCTTTCTCACATGGAGCAAGATTTCAGAATAAAACAGCTGCTGTTTCATACAGGTATCTGTTCTTAAAGATTGAGACAAGGTAAAACAGAGACACCTTTCCTCCTCTTTGACAACTGGCCTGTGATTTGCAAAGTCAGTTTACAGCTTTGAACTATATGCAAAGTAAACAACAGCAAATTCATAGCAGAGCCATTCAACACTCACCTTTGCTGACAACCGCACTCTGAAACTAAAGTGCAATTCACTGTACTATGTGATACTTTGTTCTTCCAGTGTAGATCTTAGGATGTGTTTGTGCTATTTCTTCCTCTGGAGTTCTCAGCCCTGGGACAGCTCAATTTCTGCACTGTTTAGAGCTTCTGAAATACTTTAGGGTCCATCAAGATAAAAAAAATCACATCCAAGTCTTTAATCTTTCTTGTCTGCCAAGTGGCTCAAAGCCTTTCATGCCATGCTCACCAGTGTAGTGTAAGATGTTGATCATGAAAACAGTGCAAATCTAACAGTAAAGCAGTGGGGTTAAGGATGCAACACTCAGGAAGCACAGAGATTCTCTCAACTTTGCAGTGAGCCCTCCTAAAGCACTGTGACTGAACCATAACCCCATCATCGTGGTAGCTGAACTCCCTGTTACATGGAGGGCTCAGGTGGTAGGGCTGTATAAGCACCAGATTTCAGCTGATGGTCTGAAGCTCTGCAAGAGCCAGGGAGCTCAGGGAAATTTTAACCATCTGATGAGGTACTGCAATATGTAGAAGGGCAAGTGACTTCATTCTCTTCTAGACATCTTCTAGGAGATAACAGGTTTTTGAGCTGAAAATGAACATTTTCCTTCAGCTGAGTTCTATGCTGTGTTTTTATTATGCACCTACTGAACTCCACAGGAGGCAGAAAGAAGAGAGAGCCCATTATACTTTCTTATGTTCAATGTAATGTTCCTAAGGAACACAGAAGAGCAAAGAATATCAGCATCCCCTCTCTATGTATCTGCTGTGGTCTAATGTCTGCTAAGAGAAGAAACCAGCCCTGAATATTTCAATGCCTGGAATTACAGAGAGGATGGGTGAAGCTTTCTTGTTTTGTTTATTTTTGTGGGTTTTTTTTGCTCTTTGGAAACAAGCTGAAGTGATGAGCTATTATTTACAGCTGGCCCTTGGCCAGGCTGTGGTTTCAGAACTCCAAACAGCCTAGAGGTTAAGCTCAGGAGAGAGTAAATTTTGTGTTTCGCTCAAACAGATGAACATTAGTGCTGTTGCCTGGCTTTCTGGCTTCCAAAAAAAAACCCAACCAAAAAGGGGGGATGAGGAGGAGGGGTGTGATTGAGTCTGCATTGTTCCATGATTGTGGTGAAATCAGCAAGTACGTGTTTTCAGTGAAGTCTCCCACTCCTTCCCCTGATGCTGTTCATATGCCAGTGCTTCAGAGGCAGCACAGTATCTAGCAATGAGATGGGTCTTCATGACCTTTAGAACTTTAAAGATGAATTTTCAGGTGATTCCAAGTGGAAATAAAGAAAAGAGAAGGCTTTTAAAATTCAAATGATGACAGAGATTATTTTTTTTATATGAAAGCCCCAAGACAGTTTGGTGAAGAGCTTACCAACAAATGGTCTAGGTGGAATATAAACTCTTTGAACATATTCTACTCATTTTATCCAGTGTCCCTTTCCAAGCTCTCACCTGACAACAGCAGTGGAAATAACATATGGGCAACTCTACTGCTTATAAGAGCGGTTCTTGTCCTTCGTTCTGGGATTTGATGAAGTTAGACCATGGGAGAAACTCCTTATATGTCTGACATGTAGCTCTTGGCACATCTGATCCAGCAAATTTGCAAGTTGGAATGTGTTAAATTAATTGCGTGGATGTGGAAAAAACAATTTGGGATGGGGAGGGCATTAAAAACTCTTTCACAGACATCATCTGTGGTTGTGATCACATCACATATTGTCTGCCCTTCACCTCTTTATAAACATTTAGGTACAGGTTTACCATGGAAGATTAAGCATACATTAGTTCACTGGCCAGATGCTTTTTCTGATGTTCCTTAAGACATTCCTGCTCTATTTCCATGCATGTTCCCTGCTTAAGACCCAGGCAGAGAGTTTTTCTCCCTCTTGCTTAGCAAGGCTCTGAGATTTGAGGGGCATCATGAAATTTGATCAATTCTGTGTCCTACTTCACAAAACTGATAGGACCCTGCAGACTAGATGAACTGTATTTGGGGTTGAAGCACAATCTGGAAAGCATCAAGTGGCCTAACAAGAACCTCTTGCATCATAAATATGTCCTGAAAGAACAGATTTATTTTTGGTAAGCAGAAATTGTGGCTCTTTTCTCTGCTTCCCTGGTGATCATAGATAGGAAGAATTGTGATGACCCTGAATGGGAAGAGCTTTGGTTCCAGAATTGAGACAGGCACAATGTTGTTGTGTTAATTTTTGAACTCTGGCAATAAAATAAGATCATAAAACCATGCCTGGAATCCCAAAGTGACATGTAAAATTGTCAGTGCAAGGAGGTGACATGCTAGACAGAGTAATGCTTACAAAAAGTTACTTAAGGTTTTCATTTTGATGAATCTATTTAATTAAACATTATGGATACACAAAAAGAGCATCATCTGGACTAAAAATATTCAGTGAACAAAAAGATACAGAAAATAATGGGGTTTGAGTCTCCTTTTCTTTATGCTGTATGAAACTGGAAGTGTTCCATTTGTTTGGATTGATATTAGTGCCAGTGAAAGTAGAGAACTACTAGTCTGGACTCACCAGTGGTTTCCAGTTGCCATCCATGGACCATTCTGGTGGGTGTGGGAAGGATCCTTACCTATTGTCATTCAGCTGAAATCCATATCACAGATGCTTCTAACTCCACTAACGTAATTTTACAGCTGCACAAGACGGAGAGGGTTGGAAATCACAAGGTCCAGATGTTCAGCTGGTGCAAGCTGATAGTACTCCATTTCAACGTCAGCAGACTTGGCTGTCCTCCCTCAGCTGTATCAGGAAACATCTCATCATTTGCTTTCGTGTAGTTCTTTGTACTCACTGCTATTCGACACAACGTGTTTCATCAAGAAATCACATCTGCCAGGCAGACAAGACTCTGCTGCAGAGTTACAGTGCATCTAAGGTCAATGTTACCCGAGCAATAGCTAATAAATAAGGTGATCAAATTGGGAGGCCTGGTTCTGGCAGTTCCAGTGAAGTCCATAGCTTTGTGTACAATTCTGTGTTCATATATCTGAAGGGCTGAGTACAAAAATGTGTGGCACAAAGTCAAGTGTTCTGGACAAAAAGTGAATGAGAGAGGAAAGCTAAAGCTGGAGGGTGTTTGAGGATTTCTCCCTTAGGCTATCCTAAAGAACTGACTAAATAAATTATCAACCTTGTTCTGAACCAGCCAGAGAACAGTGTCCTGGACACATTGCATCATTGCTTCTGACACAAATGTTTCTACAATGGAAAAATGTATTTTAGTGATTTTTTTGAAAAAAAATAACTTTATTTTTCCTCAGAAGTGTTCTTTCTGGTGAAGAAATCACTATCTGAATTCACTGACAGCCTAGAGCTGGCTGTGTGGAATATCCCCAAGAAGGTGAGCTGCATGTTGATTGTGGAAAACAGTTTCTCAGAATGGAGAATTTGGGAGGATCATAACCCAGCTCATCTGTCCTGAATCCTCACCTACAGTTGTTAAATCCCACTCCCCTGCCTTAAGGAAGTTAGACTCCTAATTATGAATTAGTCTCCTAGTTATGAATCTCCTATGAGATGGCTCACAGCTATTGAGGTGGCACACAACACAAGACAATCTCCAGCCCTGTGTGCAATTGGCCACATCCTTGAAAATATGAAACACTATAAAAGAAAAATGGTCAAAGAACAAATTGCTGAGGAGAGACAAATAGGTTGTAAATTGGCTGAGCAATGCTCATCTTATCCACGTTACATTGGGTGAGGTCATCACTAGTGGATCAGTTCCTGCACCAACATCCACCTTAGTTCAAGATGCATCATCCCAGTAACAAATGACATTCAAATCCACTTTCTCATGTCCTTTGGTGTTTGTGAGCAGGACCACATACCTCCAAAAAAGATCTCCTTGCACTGCAAACAATACTGCAGCCTTGTGCAAAAGGATTGCTAGAAGATTTGCTAGACAGAAAACTCAGGGATAGTCATCCTGGTTAGGAAACAGCTTCTAAAAGTATAATCAGGCACCACAGGAAGGTGTTTGGAGCGGAGATTGTGAGTACAACCCATTCCTCCAATCTGATACACCAAGGAACCTGGGGCACATCTAAACTGGCTATTGCCTTCCAAAATTAGAGTAATTAAAGTAATTTCTTACCTTGCCATTTGTCTGTCAATGGGAAACACTACTTGATGAGGATGGTGCCTCTGGTTCACCTCTGCACTTCTCTGCTGCCTGCAGGGGAAAGTACTGCTCTTTTCTCATGGCTTGGTGAACATTTATCAACTATGCAACTTGTCATTATGACAGCATCACAGAATCTTAAGGGTTTGAAGGGACCTTGAAAGGTCATCAAGTCCAACCCCCCTGCCAGAGCAGGATCTCCATTGTTCATTTGTGTGTCAGAAAGAGCAACCATACCACAAAAACTGGATCTGCCCTAGCACTTGGTATGGGTTCCTCTGAAGGGGAACTGTCATGGTTCAGGCAGAGCAGAAAATACCATGCTGTCAAAAAAAAAAAAACCAGCTCCAGATTGCAATTCCTTTTACATACAGAGTTTTGGTGCATGCTACACAAAAGCTACAATTGTGCAGGGACAAAGTTGGTTAAAGTTGAATCAGATTTGGGTTTCCCTTAAAAATAAAAAGAATGTAAAGCAGCACAGAGCTAGAAGATCCAATAGGAAAGAAAGGAAAGATAAAGGAAGTAAGTGCAGATGTCTAGGAAGGGGCTAGTGAAAGCTCTTCAGGGAAGCAGGAAAAGGAATCATAGAACACAGAATGGTAGGGTTGGAAGGGACATTTAGAGATCATCTGGTCCAACCCCCCTGCAGAAGCAGGTTCACCTCGATCAGAATGCTCCATATCTCCCTCTCTCTGCCCCAAGAACCCTGAATCACTTCACACAGAATTGTGCCTGTGAGGAGTTTTTCTCTGCTTTAAGAGAAAAGTAGGAGAAAAGGACATAAAGGTGGGAATGGGAAAATTTCTCATCTTGTCCCAGCCCCTCCTTCTTATAGCTCTGATAAAGTCTTTGTTATAACACTCTCAGCTTCTTATAGTACTTTGTTTCTTTCTTGAAGCCATACCAGAAAATGACTCAAACATTACCAGGATCTCATCCTACAAGCCCCTAGAAAAAATTTAGCAGGAAGGACTGTGCTCTAAAAACCTTGCACTGTACTCAGACAGAAGAGAGCAGGGAAGCCCGGGCATATAGAAGGTCAGCAGAACAAGCATGGTATTTCCTCCTTGACTGATGCACTATGTCCTAGGCAGTTCCAACCATATACAATCAGAATAGTCCTAGTCTTTGGTTTTCATCCCTAGCTGGTGTCTGTATATTAACACTGAACTCTTCACCCAGCTTTAATTATTGCTAATCAAGTTAGACTTTCTTCACTAAGTCTACTTTGCCAGATCCTTATATAAGGGCAGAGTTTGCACGTAAAGGTATGTGTTTTCTCCACATCTGTTGGAAAGGTTCATGAATCCTCTTGAACTTGGTTTGCTTGTCAGATTTGTAAATTATAAATATTCCCTTTTTTCCAAAAAAAAGCAACAAATTAGGAGAAAAAAAAAATCTATTGAGTGTTTAGAAGTAATATAACCAACTAGCATTAAAGGGGAAAGCTGTCTGAGACTAAAAGTCCTCAAAAGAGAACTTCATAACAATCAAAAGTATTATTCCAAGGCTCTCCAGGTTAATCTGTATTCTGATATTTTCAGTATTGCCATTTTAAACATGCCAAAAGTAGAGCAGGACTACACCACACTCCTCTAAGCTGGGGAGATAGTGGGAAAACTTGCATGTCAATTCTCTCTTCCAGGCACAGTGCTAGAGAAGTCACCTGTGCTTAGATTTCAGCTCTGCTTTCACTTCAACTCTGTCACTGAATCCTTGCCAGTGACTAAAAATGATTCACCTGAGCTTGCTGATGTCCCAGACCTGGTTCTACCTTTAAGGGCATTGTGAAGGGGAACTATGAAGGAGGAGCAGCTGTTAATTATTTGAATTTTTGCATCATTTGCCATCTTTGGACCATGCAGCTCAACAGACAATGGCTGCATGGTGTCTCTGTCTTCATTCACTCTGTCTCCTCTTTTGAGCTGTTCTAACTGAAAAGAAGGTGCAAGGTGTCCATATAAAGGACTAAATTGTCTCTATTTTCAAACAGACCCTCTGTGTCTGCTTCTGTCAGGCTGACACATCCCAGCAAGCAGAAGACAGAAAACATAAAAAGGAAAGTATGATCCCCATTTTTTCCTTCCCTGGTGAGTCAATCCATGCTTCCTGCACTGATACAAGTATTTTGTCAAAGCTAACAGTTCCTACCTTTTGATTTAACAAGAGAGGCTGTGTTAGTTCTCAAAGTAAAGCAGAAAAACCCCAATGTAGAACCAGTAGAGAAATCAGCATCAAAGAAGTGTGTTCCTCTGACAGCAAGCATAACTGCTCAGCTGTGTAATAGCAGGTACTTTCTGTTCAAACAGGTTCTGTTTGTGGCAGTTTGACATAATCCTTGAGACCACACTAATCCTTACTCTCCATATTTCCAGTATTGTATTCAGTTCAGTTTCTATTAGCAAGATAAAAGGCAGCCATTGACTTGAGTCAACTGGGAGCAGAGCTTAAATATCTGTCTCAAATCCTCAAGTATGCTGAGTGCTGAGACAAAGCTGAGTAGTCCTGGAAAATAAGGATGAGGATTAGGAGACTCTTAGGTCTTTCCAAAGTCAGCAGATGAGTCTGGGTGAGAGTCATCAATTTGCATAAGTGCAGATTAGTTAACCTCGGATCACTTTAGTGTCCATGAGAAACTGTATAGACATAGTGGAGAGTCCTAAACTGGATTGTCATCAGTCTGTCAGATGAATTTTACCCTGGAGGCACCAGTTTCACCTTTTTCTCTCTAATGGAAGGCTGCAGTGGCTGGCTTACAGCAAGACATCTCATTTTAGATTTGTAAGAGTTAAGGGAGATGAATATCCCTGTGTAACCTCTCCTTGGTACTGTATCTGTAAAATGAGAACAATGGCTCTGTACAACTCGGGGAAGCTTCAGCAGTGAATGATTGAAGGCACTAAGAAAGCCTTGATTCTGGATAATGATGTATGTCACCTCAATTTTTGTAAAGCCAGTCAAATCTTTGCACATGAGGTTTGATCTCATGATTAAATTTGCAAAGTAGGATACCAGGACTGCAGCAGGCAGGAGTTCTTGGCCAGGAGAAGAGGACTACTAGGCAGCCTGGTTGTGGTGTATTATTCAGAGACAGCCTGGAAGGACAGAAACTTATTGTCAGATGAATGGTGGGAAACAGTGGGGAACTTGCAGAGCACCTCTTCTCCAGCCAGTGCCTCACTCTGCTGCCAGTGCTCCCTGGAATTTGTCTTGAGGGGAGTCTTTAAGTCCTCCTCTAATTATAACCTTCGTTTAGGACATCACTTGGTACTCAATTTGCCCATGTTGGGACATCATCCCTCTGATTTTGAGCTGGTAGAGAACTGCAACAGCCTCTTTGCCTCTTCACCAGTCTGCTTACTGACTCACATTGCTGCCAAGAGTTCCTACCCCTAAAGTAGTGCTTCTGGGGTAATTTTTGGTGCATTTTGTCTGGGAATTGGACCTGGAAGGACCTGTTGGAGGTGAATCAAGTGGGATAAGGAGGCAGCCCTGCTCTTGGCTGGACATGCCCTGCTTCAACTTCCTTCTACCCACAGCAACCTGCAAGGTGACTTCACTAACATTTTCCCTTGGAGGACACAGCTGTAAGTTTTCTGACCTTAGAGCTGTCTTTGTTTACACTATTGTCAAGGCAGGGAGGCAGGGATGGTGCAGATGAAGCCCAAGGGAAACACTCTTCTCATATCCTACCCTGCAATGACAGGAAGGTCAGTCCTAGTTTCCCTGCATCTGCCAGTCCCCCCTCCCCCTTTCCCATCCCTCCCCCTGCTCTGGGGACAGACAAACCACCCATGCCAGAGTCCCAGGATTCATCAAAACGTTTCTGAAGAACAATTTTTCTGCTGCAAGAAGCCAGAATGCACAAACAGGCAGATGTTTGCAAGGAAATGTCCCAAGGAAGATTAAAATCCCAAGACACATTTTTTTCATAGCTCACATCTCGACTGCTGTCAGGATGCTAGGGTTGCTCACTGGAGACAAAATATATAGAAATGACCAGCTGAGACAATAAGAGGTAGAAATTTCCAAATAAAACCTTTCTCCATGACAAGAGGTGAGGTTTGTATATAGGAGACAACAAAGGAATGATCCACATTCATCAGGATTGCAACAGTGCTCTGAAATCACACCAGAGACTGAGGTCTTGATATCTACAGGAGCAACTGAAAGTCCTGTTCCTATTCTGAGAACAGGAAGATAAAATATTGTCATCCAGAAGAGAAAAAGACCTTGCTGAACTCCTACATCTGATTTGTGCTGGAGAGTATGTACAACTCATCTCTACCATCCAAGATGGTTACAGCCAGTTGTGTCCCATTTTGATAACCCTCTTTTGCTTTTCTCAGGCATCCTTGTTCAATACAACACCTCAACTGTTGTTTTCTTAAAGGAAGTTCTAGGACACACCTCAAAGCATTTATATCAAACTATCTCTCCCACCCAAAGAATCTCTACAGCCCAGCAGACTGAAATACCTTTCAAGTCTCAAAGATTTACCTCCAGATTGGGCTTTGCAGCTTGTCCTGAAAGCCAGGAAACCAAGGCTGGAATAAGTGGCTAAGGACTTATTCTAAAGACCTGTAACATCCTTCTAAAGTCATAGCTCTGCTCTCCCATCATTCACAAAAGCAGGATGATGTATGCAGATCCTACAGATGAATCTACAGGTAGGCAGATACAGATTTACCTCAATGGTGTATTTATCCCTCCCCTTCTCCTAGGAAACTATGACCTGATCTAGGTGGGACCTGCAACTGCAGGGGGGTTGGACCAGATGATTTCTAAAGGTCCCTTCCAACCCCTAACATTCTGTGATTCTATGAAATCATTCAAGTTTGTTCATACAACAAATGTACAACCATCCTCACATCCTGACACTGTAAAACTAGCATTTTTGTTATTTGCATATCTGCATTTGCAGTTCAGTTGAATGATTTCCCCCAGTTCCTCAGTCCCATAAGCCCAATAAAGTTGATTTTCCCACCAGCCACATGGGCTGTTTGTGCAAGAGAAGTGCAGTGATGTCGTATAACTTTAGACCCATGAAACTCTCATAACAGAAATTTTTGTGTTCCAACATGAGCATAAAAATGTAACTGTGCAGTCTTCTTTCAGCACTCCTTTTCTCTAAGTGCATTTGGGACAAAGGCACTTATTTGGGGCTAGTTTTCAGCATTACAGTTCTCTAAGTAGAGCCACCTTAGCTAGGACCTCTCATGCTGGTGTATATGAGTATCCAGAACTCCTGAATTTGGCAAAGTTGCTTTTGACTTTTCTGTTCTATGACAATTTCAGTCTATCCCCACGGAGAAAAGAGTACAGATGTTAAGGTTAGAAATGATGTTCACGATATTTGCAGGTGCTACAAATCTTTCTTCTGCAGAAATTCTTCACTTCTGTCCTTTCCGCAGGTTTCAGAGTTCACAGAATCACAGAATGATGGGGGTTGGAAGGGACCTTTAGAGATCATCAACCCCCTGCTCAAGATCTTGGCACAGGAATGTGTCCAGGTGGGTTTGGAAATCTCCTGAGAAGGAGCCTCCACACCCTCCCTGGGCAGCCTGGGCCAGGACTCCCTCACCTCAGCACTGAAGTAGTTGTTTCTTACGCTTAGATGGAACTTTTTGTGTTCCAGCTTCTTCCCATTACCTCTTGTCCTGTTGCTAGATATAATAGAAAAAAAAGGGCTGCCACAACCTCCTGACACCCATCATTTAGACATTTGTAAATATTAATGAGATCCCCCTGCAGTCTCCCCTTCTCCAGGCTGAACAGCCCCAGTTCCCGCAGCCTTTTCTCATAAGTCTCCAGTCCCCTGATCATCTTGGTGGTCCTGCACTGGCGTCTGTCCAGCAGTTCCCTGTCCCTCTTGAGCTGAGGAGCCCAGAACTGGATACAGGATTCCAGATGAGGCCTCACCAGAGCAGAGTAGAGGGGCAGCAGAACCTCCCTCAACCTTTTGTCCCCACTCTTCTTGATGCCCCCAGGCTGCCATTGGCTTCTTGCTCAAGAGGGCACATTGATGTTCATGGCTAGTTTATCATCACCCAGCACTCCCAGGTACTTCTTTTGGAGCTGCTCTCCAGCAGGTCACCCCCAGCCTGTTCTGGTGCATGGGGTTGTTCCTCACAAGATTGCAGGACTGTGCATTGCCCTTACCCTTCCAGAACTGCAAAGCTTTCCCATGGCTTCAGGCAGAAGAAATTGCAAAGATATTTTATTCAGCCTCTAAGGGGACTAGCAAAAATTAAGTCCAACAAAGATGGCTCCATAAACAGGGTCAGAGAACGGTTGTACCCGATAAGCCAGGCTTGGCGTGACTATTTGTTTGAGCAGACACGAGCCTGCAATTCTAGTTATGTAGCCCTTACGCAAAGTACTGCGTGAGACCTTGATGACTCACGCTCAGTGCTTTCAATCACCCCCTGAGCTAATCTCTTGATACCATTGCCTAAACAAAATGAGTTTTCATTTCACTGCACATCATGCAATTCATTAATGTCACTATATGTTGGCTGAGGAAACAGCTCCTTTAGAGATTTGGAAGTGACCCTGGACTGCAGTCCAGTGCTACCTGTTGTCTTTCCAAACAAGTCTGAGATAGGCAACCCAGACAAGCAATCAAGTGCCCAGTTACTGGGACGAGACTGCCTGGAGCCTTGCATGAAATATGTTTGGGAGGAGTCTGAAGCTCGAAGCCAAGGCTGGTTAAGTAAAAAAAAAAAAAGATCCTATTTTGGGTGCTCTTGCTGAACATTCCACTTGAAGGAATTTCCTCCTTTTAAGAAGGAATATAAAATAGTCAGACACCAGTAGACTGACAACTTTACGTTTTGATTTTGTGTGTGGTCTACTTATAACCATAATTCTTTACAGCAAGTCAGGTGGTGACGAGTGTCTTAAGGACAATTCTGAACTGTATCGTGTAGTGGGTTTTTTTTTTTGCTTAAGAAACCAAGATCTCAGAGGCTTGATAGGTAGGGATGGAGATTTAAGTTCTTATTTTCTGTACCTGTTGTAAGAACTTCCTTAGAGGTTTTCAAATGTAATCTCTAAAGAAAGAAAAAAAGAAAGGTTTCCAAGCTTCCAGGACAATAGGACTCCTGCTGCTGCAGATCATTATCTTCCTGGGATCATCAGTCTTTTCTGAAGTCCTAAACTGTGTGTGTGTGTGTGGCTTGGATTTCACATAGCAGCTTTCTGCAGCATCACACCAGAGTAGCTAAGTAACCATAAGAGCTTTTCAAAGCCCTTGTTATTTCACCTTTTATAATAAATAAAATAGGGGAAGACTAGTCTGAGAAGCCAAGAACTAGTCTGAACTGCTCCAGAACAAGTCAGGTTTACACTTTTCCTGGAAGACTCTTAGAAGGCACAGACTGACAATGTGCAAGAAAACATATTAAAAATTAGAGTTTGGTCAGTCATAGACTGAGGGGACAGAGTGACCCTGAGCAAGTTTGCTGATGACACCAAACTGGGAGGACTGGCTGATTCACCAGAGGCTGTGCTGCCAGTCAGCGGGATCTCGACCGGCTGGAGTGTTGAGCACAGAGGAGCCTCCTGACGTTCAACAAGAGCAAGTACACAGTCCTGCATCTGGGAAGGAACAACCCCATGTACCAGTACAGCCTGGGAGTGACCTACTGGAGACCAGCTGTGTGGAGATCTGGGAGTGCTGGGTGATAATAAACTAATTATGAGCCAGCAACGTGCCCTCGTGAGCAAGAAGCCAATGGCAGCCTGGGGGCATCCAGAAGACCATGGATAAAAGGTAGAGGGAGGTTCTGCTGTCCCTCTTCTGTGCCCTGCTGAGGCCCCATCTGAAGTCCTGTTTCCTGGCTCCCCAGCTCCAGAGGGACAGGGAACTGCTGGAGAGAGGCCAGTACAGAGTTACTAAGAGGAACTGGAGCTGTTTAGTCTGGATAAGAGGAGACTGAGGAGGGTCCTCATTAATACTTACAAATATCTAACTGATGGATGTCAGGAAGTAGGGGCATCCCGTTTTCTATGGCATCTAGCAACAGGACAAGAGGTAATGGGATGAAGCTGGAACACAAAAAGTTCCATTTAAGCCTAAGAAAAAACTGTTTCAGTGCTGAGGTGAGGGAGCCCTGGCCCAGGCTTCCCAGGGAGGGTGGGCAGTCTCTTTCCTTGGATGTCTTCAAGACCTGCCTGGACACATTCCTGTGTGACCTAATCTAGGTGGAACCTGCTTCTGTAGGGGGTTGGACTGGATGATCTCTAAAGTTCTCTTCCAACCCTACCATTCTATGGTTCTATCATAGACCGTGTCCTGTCTCCATTTGGCTTATTCCTGGAGATGCAGCAATAGGATGATGTGAAAGTTTCTGATTTCCTCTATGCACACTATAAAACAAGACAAACAAAACAAAAAAAACCCACATTTTTTTGTCACCAAACTGCCTTGTGGAAATCAGTTTGTTACAAACTGAACAGACAGATACTTTGTTTAATCCTCTGCCTTCCCAGTCCAAACCAATACAGCAAAGGCAATGGTATTTACCTTCTTTCCTTTGCCTCTGAGTATCTCAGGCTTTAAACACGTCAGTGCAGCGTAGATCACGTGAGGGCATCCTTTAGAACATGGGGTAATTCTATGTGTACTAAGAGAGGGAATGGTCTTATCTTCTCCCTTTTTTTTGGTTGTCTGTCTCCTCAGGGTTAGGAGTGTTCATTTTTCCCATGACTGCACTGTGCTAGAAAGTCTCTTTTTTTTCTCTCTTTCTTAGCTGCTCAGCAGATTCACACCCTCACTTCTTTTCTTTTCACATGTAGGGGCAATGAAGCTCTTGCTCCTGCATCTTCTGCAGGGTCTGATTCCCACAACACCTGATGCTACTCACCCTAGGATCCTTCGTCCTTTGCTGTTCATCCAAGTTTCTTTAGAAAAGGCTCAGAAAACAACCAGACTTTCCCTTGCATGTCCATCATGTCAAAGCAAAGAGTTAAATTCTCCATGAGGCTGTGAAGAGCTAGATTTCCCCACTTAAACTGACAGGAAGGACTTTTCCATATCTTTTTGTAACTACCTGGTCTGCAATTCAGCATCTCTGCTTAATGTGTTCAAGATTACACTGATTTTCCCTTATGGAAAGAAATGTCCAATGCTGAGATTCTATTCTGTTCCCCACTTTTGAAAAGGAGATTTCACCTTCAGCAGCCTCCTCCAAGTAATCAGGCTGAAAATAAGAGGAACACTCCCTAAGAGTCTATCCCATGAGGACAAATGAAACTCCAAGCAAGAACATCTGACTTGTCTCACTATTTGGTGGAGTTTGATCTCTGGCAGCTGTGCAAGGTTACCAAATGCTTGCAGGGGCAGAGAGATGGCTACACAGCTTCAGAGGCTGTTTTGCTCTGGATATCCAGTGCTAAGGACTCCCTAATGGAGCTACTTGAGTTGATGATCAACCCCAGCAACTTCAAGAGCCTTGTTTCCTCTGAATGTTGTGCATAACTTCTCTAAATTGATGACACCCAGATGATCAAGGATACTCTCTATGAGTACTCTTATGTCAGCTCATATCTGCATGCAGAGAGTGAAGGCTCTCTGAAAACATGAATGTCCTCAGTGCTGGATTGAGACCATTGCTTTCTCAGAGTTGTTTCAGTGATACTCTGTTGTCCAACAACTACTTTTCATTCTAGCAGAACTGCTCTGTGTTCAAACAGTGGCACTCCAATACAGAGTCTAGTCCA
The DNA here is from genome assembly GCA_013401255.1 of Urocolius indicus. Lineage (NCBI taxonomy): Eukaryota > Metazoa > Chordata > Aves > Coliiformes > Coliidae > Urocolius > Urocolius indicus. Next base: position 247,188 of record WBNH01006616.1, on the reverse strand, counting down.
AGGCAGGGCACAGTACCAGTAATCCTCTCCCCAGGATCTCAGATACCGTCCAACTGAGCACACCCCAAACAATCCTTTTCCAGCACTGCCTTTCTGTGATATTTATTATCTTGTACAGATCACACTGTGAAATTCACTGATGACATGAAAACAAAAGAAGTAGTAAACATCAATAAAATAGCCTGTAAAGTTACCAAGAGAACATAACACAGGACACAGACTCAGCATGGGTGCTGGAGGAATAGGAAACCAACACAGACAAGATATATCTGGTTTCCCAATAACCTGTGGCTTGTGTGTAGTTGAAAGTTAGCAGAAAAAGAAGTACTGTGAGATTCAAAGTGATTCCTGAATATCTCATATATTCATTCCCAAATGACAACACACCCCTTCTAACACACAACTACTGCAGACTGGTACCTATGCAGTCAAGCAAACAATGTACCAGGGGTTCCTCCCTAGGCAGCAGGTTTATAACTGCTGGCATCAGGAGTCACAGTCCCTTATTGATCAGTTGAAACATTCAAGAAATTATCCCACTTCTCCCTATGTGAACTGTCATTTATGAATGCTTTCTCATTGTTACAACTTGTTTAGCAACACACTGCACCTTCTCAACCTACAGCTCCTGGAAAACTTTAGCTTACAAAACAAGCCAACAACTTGATAACTCAATGTATGGGATGTGGGACTGACAACAGTGTGATGCCCTTTGCAGTTCTATTGACTTTGATGGTTGTATTTGTTGAATCCCACACACTGCTTGTGAAGCAGGAGAGTTCAAGGAACATCCACCAAAGAAACTAAGCTTCTAATCTTAAGAAATAAGATCTTTCCCTGACAACATACTTCACAATGCAAAGAATAAACAAAATAACAACAGAATAATACTGTAATAGGTCAAACGCACACACTATGCTTGCATGAAATGTTCATGGGTACAAAATCCAAGTGAAAGTAAGATAGGTACTTAAAAAAGTGTTTCTAAGAATACTTGAAGGTAAATCATACACCAAGGCAGAAAATTCTGGATTTGCAGCTGTTTTTGTCAGAAACAAACTATGTTGTGGATAGTTGATACAAACAGACAAGTAGGTAGAAAGCTCTGCATGCAAGTTTCTCATTTGTCACAGAGGGTGTGATGCTGCTGGCCACAGATGGATTGTGGCAGCTTGTATTCTCACCCACCCCCATGTCTCATACAGTTTAACCAGAGGAGACAGAGAATATTCAGGCACTCACACACCCTCAACAGAATTCAGATTGCTGTAAATCCCCACGCTCTGGAGATGTCCAAGGAAGTGCTGTCAGTATACCCTGTACACACTCAGTTCTTCTGGCTTTGTCTGGCATGCAAGCATCCTCATTTCTCTCTCTGGAGCCACCATAAGAGCAAAACCCCACCACTAGCCAACTTTTATAGCACAGACTGAAACTTTGTGCCCTCTCTTCAGTCTTACATGCTCTTCTCCAGGAACTGGCAATGCACCCTTAGGATGGATTTGCAAGGCTTTGGACTCATTCCTCCCACACACTTGTTGAGTACCACTCTGTCTGTAGCCTGAGCAATCTGTTCAGAGGACTGTTTCTGTCAGCTACATTCCCCAGTTGTTGGCCAGATAGTAGCTCACAGGAGCTGTACGTGCTGGGGCCAGATGGGAGAGTTAGTATTACTGGGCAGAGGACTGTCTCTGTGGGAAGGCTATTCTTCACATCCTCTCTCATTTTCAATGTCCCTGTGATTTAAATTGAGTTTTCTGACTGTCCTCGGAAGGGTGGAGGGGAAATCGAAGCTATTCCTTATCCCCATGGGACAACTGCAGCAGGTATTAAAGTTAGTCTGCCCTTTGCCTTTAATTCCAGATGGTTTTAGGATTTAATTTTTAAGTTGTTTGTGCTTTTTTTTTTTAATCCTCCATCTGAAAACCAAATCTGTACTGACAATACAATGAATGCATTAAACATTTGATTTATACAGTTGCAGGATATAATCAACAGCATAAATGGAAGTGGTGACCAGGAAAACACTTCAAATGAAAACCAAAGCCTTCTTTGCATAAAGAATGACAGCAGCCCTTATCAGGATTACACTCAAACATGCAGGGTTCCTTGCAGCCCTTGTTTAAGTAAAGGATTACAACAGGAATCCCTCTGGCTCAGGGAAAGGCAAGCAGCAATAGCAGATATACGTGGTTAGGGAAACCTAGGTTATAGACAAGCTCGTTTTCAGCTCTAGGTTGGACCAACTCCTAATGATCACACAAAGGATTTCTCATGTAGAAAAAATCCGACAAGGTTTAGTAGGAAATTGCTTTCTATTCTATTTTTGAATATTTGACAAGTGCACCCAAGGCTTGCATTTGAACATCTCTCATGAGTATTACTATCTATAGGCAAAGATATCTGGTTGCCCTTTGCTTTCCAAAGCATCTCTCCCTTTCTTTGTCTCCCTTTACCAAAAAAAAAAGACTTTGTGATCTTGAATCTTCATGGGAGATGCAATCTGATTTCAAAGAAACACAAGGAAAAACTTCACTTTCAGGATGACAGACTGGAAGGGGCTGCCCAGGTGGGTTGTGGAGGCTCCTTCTCTGGAGATATTCAAAACACATCTGGACTAGTTCCTGTGTGCCCTACTCTAGGTGGTGCTGCTCTGGCAGGGGGATTGCACTGGATGAGCTTTCAAGGTCCCTTCCAACCCTTATGATTCTGTTATTCTGTGATTACAACAAGATGAACCTGAATCCTGGGAGGAATTGGAGCAGTTTGAGATGATACAGCGAATGTAGAAACCACCAGAACAAAACTATTCACTGTGATGTAAACCAAATTGGTTTTATTTAGAGTAGATCAAAGACTGTATTATCCCAGAAACAAGCAACCTCATAATGATACTCAGGTCCTCATTTCTGTTTTGCATAAACAGAGGAAACGATAGAAGAGCAAGGAAAATGACAACAATTTTAGCCCATACTCAAGTATTTCCCTTTGAAAATTAAATCTGCACTGAAGTTTAATGCTGAGTTTAAAGAGTCCAGGCCAAATTCAGATCACCAAGGATGATTAAGGATTTCTTTGGAAATTGAAAACACCATTGTTGACATTCTTGTGTGTATTCAAGATGCAGAGAGCAGATGCAAAGGAGGAAGAAAGTTGCCTCTGGTGATATTTCATCCCAGGTACAGCAAAAACTGACCCCAGAAAACATAACCCTGGCCTTGTTCTGGGAATTGATACATATTTCTTTAGAAATATAGCACAAAATTTCTTTTCCCCCCTCAGGCTGGGGGAGGACACTGTATGTGGACAAAGCAGTTCTAAAGCTGGTTCACTGTGTCTGACTGTAATTGCAGTAGAGTCTGGGGGATGGTGGTTTTCTGGCTTATTTTTAACTGTTGATGATGCATTCGTGTGATTTGGGACCTGTTAACTGCAAACAGATGTGGATTTATCAGTGCTCCAGTAACGCTTTCTACTGTTTCAACTCCCTTGAAAACCAAGGACTTATGCTCCTGTTTCATGAATAATACACTGGCTTTCCTTTTCAGCTGGAAATCTTGCAAGTAGAACTTTATTCTGTGGTGACAGAGGGAGTTTTTGGGGTCATAGATGGAGTTCTTAGGGCTCCTACACTATTGGGAAAACAGGCTGAGATTTTCTCACTCAGAATTAAACTCACCTCTCCTCACAGCTGTCACCTCAAATGTGCACCAATGTGGTAACTACTGGAGGAAAATCATAGAATCACAGAATGATAGGGGTTGGAAGGGACCTTTAGAGATCATCTAGTCCAACCCCCCTGCAGAAGCAGGGACACTTAGATCAGGTCACACAGGAACATGTCCAGGCAGGTCTTGAAGACCTCCAAGCCTCTTTGGCTTCCAGAAGATTCTTCAGATGGCTTTGCCTCCCATCGAGCACTAATGCTGGCTTTCAAAGAGGTTGCCTTAGAAGTGAGGAGGCAAAGAAGAGCTTTTTCTGGACATTTGTTTCAGAGTCTAAATGGCAGATGAACTCTTCTGAAAATCTTGCTTTGATGATTGGTGACGAGCAGGTGAGCATTTGACTGAGAGCTTTAGAAAAAACAAGCCTGTGATGATGAAAAATAGAATATATAGACAGGAAAGATATGATCTCTTAGTGATATTCCTCCTGGCCCAGCACTGCAAAATTGCTTTCAGCAACACATTTTCCAGAATCCATTTCCATGCTAGACAAAGTCTTGTATTTTCAATCTGTGCAGTGAGGGAAAGATAAGAGAAGAAACAGCATCTTGCTTCTTGGGCAAAGGGCTTCTTAACGAGCACAGTTGGAAATACTATAAGGAAAAGCAGTTTTTTTCCTTCTCATGGTTGTTTTCAAAGTCCCAGCTGTGAGAATCAAATTGTGAGACATTGCTTGGTGGTTCACCACAGGACAGTGGCAGTGGTATATTTGGGAAAACGAAGGTAGAAGTGCAGACAATGGCCACAGGGTATAGAAAAGGCAAGGTGTGTAAGTGTTGGCAATGTTTTTTTTTAATTAGGTCAGCCAGTGCAGCTGAAAAATAGGAAGAAACAAACAAAAATGTTTGTGGCCAAGTGTCTATTTTCCAAGTCCTGAAAGCTTCTTTCTCATTAAACCATCCAGTAATAACTGAGGCTGGGGAAAGATGCTATCTCTTACATAAGCCACAGCCTAAGGAAATAAGATTCTTTGTTTAGGACTTGATAACCTGACCTCCTTTCAAATACAGTCCCCTGTACCCTTCATATATTAAATTCTGCTATGAAGCTTAATTGAGGCAGAAATCCCCAAGTATACAGATTGTTTGGCAATTACTGAGATATGTTGAAGATCTTTACAGTAGAGGCTTCAGCTGTTGAAATCCCAGGAGCCAGACTCACCATGCTTCATTCCTTAATGTACCTTCTGTAGCTCTTTATGCTTGTGCCAGAAAAGTGAGGAATGTTTCTACATTTTGGGGGCCTTTTTGGACCAGAGTCTGGTCAGAGCCTCTTTGGTAAAAGGGCAGAGCAATATCAGCCCTACAAATGCAGCCATTTTGCAGTGCTGTAAATGAGATTGAGATTTGCTTCAGGTACAAAGCACCAGAGAATCTGACTCAGAGAGCAGAGCCCAGAGAAACCTGTACCCTTTCTTCCTCAATGTGTGCTGCTCGTTACTTTGAGATGATGAGCTCAGTGCTGATTTATGCCTTAAGGCATGAAAAGTGGAGGAGAAAAAGCAAGAATTGGGTGCTCCTGAGAGATGAGAGTTCCCTTGCAACAGAGCAAATTACTCCATTGCAGGGTCTGAGTAATTCGCCTCCTGGATCTGAAAGTATTTCTTAATCTAAATGAAGACTAAAATGAGAATGTTTGAGGTGTTCTTACACCAGACATTGACCCTACCCTTTAATCTCTGAAGATGAATAATTAGTTTCTGTAGTTAAAATGAGAGCTTTTGAATGAGAACTAAAGTTTAGTGGCTTATTCATAATTGCAGGAGTTAAAGTTTTTAAGAGCTATGGCAAATAGCTCTTAAGTCCTGAAGTCTTACTGCCATGCCTGAATGAAGTGGCTGAGAGTATTTGCTTAAGAAAATAAATGAGTGAACTCGATTCAAGTATCAACAGAGGAATTCATTTCCCTGATGTTAGCTAGAGGTTAAACTAGACATCACGTTACCTCTTGGGATTAAATGCTGCAATATTGCCTGCATGTTTGGAGTAAACATAGGCACTTTTGCTCTGAGGCTAGCCTGAGTTGATAAAGCATGAGTCATCTACCTTCACAAAGCTCTTCAGCCACACTAGCATGAAATGATGCTCATGCTGCAGTGCCCCATCCTCCACAGGGACATATGAACAACGTCAGAGTCCCACTAGCTTTGTTCAAGAGTCCACGATGGGGGGGCAATTTCCTCCCCCTAAGCACATTGCAGTATCATTAAGCTACTAATAGGAACTCCAGGGCTTCAAAGCAACAGCAGATACTTTAATAAACTTATCAGTTGCCTTCAGGCTGTTGTCTACAAATCCCCGAGAAAATATGTGGTCTCTGAGACCATGAAAAGTAATTAAGAAGTCAAAACTCTTGTCAGAAAGCTGAAGTTTGCTGTTCAGGGATCTGCTACTCAGCAGAAAACTGAGATACCTGCAAACAAACAAAAAAAAGATGTCAAGAACTTCTACACTAGGGAAAATGCAGAAATGACAGAACTCAGCATTAGAATTGGTTGAGCTGTTAATTCTATCTTCTTCATCAGAAGATTGCAAAGGATGATGCATTTCTTCCTCCTAGAGCACCACAGTCTTGCAGCATAGCTGTACTCCTGCAACTCCTGCCATGGATGGACAAGCTCTGGCTTTTACCTGCTGTGACATTCTGTGAAAAACACCAAGCTCTTTGCCTTTTCCTTGGTGGTGTGAAATCTGCCTATCAGAAATAATATATCTGGCATTCAGATGTCTATTGCTGTTGAGTGTTTTTTAGTGTCATTTGCAGCCTGTGCTGATCTTCATGGGCTACCTGCTCTGAGATGTGTGTTTGCTTCTTGTTCTCTCTCTTACTGTTTCATCTTTACCTTGTAACTTGAACATCATTCCCTTTCATGCAGAGTGATTTCCTTGCTTCCTTATGCATCAGATATTTTGCTGCTGGAACAGTGTATTTTCCTCCATTGTCATCTCCCATAAGTTTCTTTCACTCTTGTAGACCTAGGGTGTCTGTAAGATAAACTAATCCTCGCCTATAAAAGACAGATAGAAACTATTTTTATTTGAGCTGCTGATGAGTTGCAACTACTGTTCCTTCTCATTTTCAGCAAGCAGGGGAGGATGCTGTCTAACAGAGCTCCTCAGAGCTCTGAGACCATTCATCAACACCCAAGTTCCTACAGTGGGTGACATTTTGAGTCTCACTGGTTACCTCTGTGTGCAGGAAAACTCCTCAAATAACAAAGAAAGTGATATGTATGCACACAGGGCAGAGAATAACAGACACACTACAGTACAAGGAGTGTATTCTGCTTTTCATTCTACTCCTCTTCCTAGTTTAGCATCATTAATTTGAAAATAGTCACATGTCTCCAAGTAAGGCACAGTGATACCTGGAGTTCTGTATCAAGCTAACATCCCTCAACAAGAGGATTAGCCCTAATGGACCATTAAATGTATTTATAAAACTAGGATTCACAGTTTCTCAGTCAGTTGAGGAAGGGGTCTGATTGAGAATGGGTCATGCACATAAGGACACATTTTCCTCAGGTAGGACATCTGTCATACTTTGATAACCCTGAGTGAGTGTTTCTTCAGTGTGTTTTTTTTCCCTTCCATAATCCCAACCACTTGCTTTCTAAAGCCACATAAATTTTGGGCATCCACAGCATCTGGCAGTAAGGGGTGCTGCAGGTGACAGGATGATTTGTGAAAAGAATTATCCTTTTCTCTCTCTCCTTTTAGTTTCTTTTCATGCTGTTGCCAACAACAACAACAACAAAGCTAATATTCCTTTCTTGGGCTTTTTAAAAAAATCCTTTATATTCCACATGAGAAGAAATAAATTCCCTGTGCTTAGACATGAAGATTTACCTGCAATCTCACATCCAATCCAGTGTACTTCTCTTTCAGAAAGCCGGAAATTAATTGGAGGAACTCCAGGGTTCAGTAAATGGCAGGTGTGTTAAACAGTGACTTTAATGAATCATTGAAAGAATTTTTAGTCTAGAAATAAGAAGACTGAAGGGAGGATATCATGGTCTGTCCATCAGAGAAAACACTGCTTATAAAAGAAGAGAGATCATTGTTCTCCCTGTCTGCTAAATGCCTTTTGGGGTAGGACACGAGGTAATTACTTTCTTTTGCAGGAAAAGAGATTTTGGTTACAGATGAAACCAATCTTAACTATAAAGCACACAGGAAATAGGCTGGGAAGCATGGGAATCTCCAAGACCTGATGAGTCACAGATACCCCATATGGGCAGATAGACAGGCCTCACATCTGCTTCCATCTCTCAGCTTGCCTGGCCCCCACCATTCCTGCCACTATTCAGAGGGTAACCACTATTTAAGAGTGTCACCCTCACTTTTCTGTCAATCTTTCCCAAAATGGCTTGGGGAAAGTATTCTTTTTCCCTTCCGAAATGTGCTGAGCATCCCAAAGCACATTTGCTGTCTCTGTGACTTTCCCCCACTACACCTGATATGACCAAACCTCCAAAGATCACACTAACTGCTTCATTTGGTGTGATGATGCAGCTTTTCCCAGCTGGGCTGTGCTTACCCATTGTGCAGATACCAACAGTTGCAGATGGATTGACTGACTTAGCTGATAAGTTGGGGATCCCTGGGTAAGACAATAAATATAATCACAATCCACATTTTCTTCAAACAGTCAGTTTTACCTTTCTGTATCATACATTTCCCATGCAAGCTGAGAGATTCCTCTAGCAAGTGATTCTACATCTATCTGGCAGCCTAAGTATGATAAATTTTGATCTGTTCAGGATGGGACTAATGTGAACAAGTGCAGATGTGAGGAATAGTGAGTTCCTGTGAGACCTACTCTAGATGGTCCTTCCAACACTTAAGATTCTGTGATTCTGTAACTCAAGGTTTGGGATCACTCCATTCTCCTCTTTTACTTATTAGCACAGACTTAGATCTCCAGTTCTCTCCAGATGAACGATAGTGAGAGGAGAATCAGATACTTGCATTTTCATTCTGAACATGTCTTTCTGATCCACAGAATCACAGAACCACAGAATCTGAAGGGTTGGAAGGGACCTCAAAAGCTCATCCAGTGCAACCCAACTGCCAGAGCAGGACCATGTAGAGTAGGGCACACAGGAATTCATCCAGCTGGGTTGGGATGTCTCCACAGAAGGAGACTCCACAGCCCATCTGGGCAGCCTCTGTCAGTGCTCCCTCATCTCAACAGGGAACAAGCTTGTCCTTGTGTTGCTTTGGAACCTCTTCTGTTCCAGTTTATACCCATTGCCCCTTGTCCTATCATTGGCCATCACTGAGCACAGCCTGGCTCCAGCCTCCTGACACTCACCCTTTACATATATGTAAACATGAATGAAGTCACCCCCCAGTCTCCTCCAAGCTCCAGAGCCCCATTTCCCTCAGCCTTTCATCACAAGGGAAACGCTCCACTCCATCATCTTTGTGGCCCTGTGCTAAACTCTCTCTGTCCTTCTACAACTGAGGGGCCCAGAACTGGATACACTATTCCAGATGGAATCTGGAGGGCAGAGTACTATTTTGTCAGAACAAGAATGGAAGATAAAAACTACATGATTTAGCCCCAAATTTCCTTTTTTCTCTCTTTTTTTTCCCCAAAGAATTAAAGATAAAATCCTTAAGCATGTGTCATTTTGTCATTTTCATTTACATTTGCATCCTTTTTTTACAAGGAGAAAAAAATGTTCATTGACTTTTTTAAGGAAGAGTGTAGGATCAGGACATTTTCAACTTGATAAGGAAAAAAAGATATTTGGAAAGATAAATTTGACATGTAGGGTGTGGTCTGAAGGATGTTACCTCATATTAAAGATCAAATTTTCATGAAATGTGGGGTGGAAATTGTCCCCAGTTCCTCTGTGATGCAACTGAGGGAGTCTGTAGCTTGTTTCATGTCAGATATTCTTCACTCAGATGAGTTGGACAATATCTAGGCTCTCTCTTTGTGTCTCTTCTATCTGGGCACAATGCTCTCTAATCACATGACCAATATGGCTCTTTAAGGAGTTTTTATTTTCTGCTGATCTTTTTTAGCCCAGAGTGGCAAAATGCTACAGACACTATAACGTGAGATAAAGGCTAAGAAAAATTAAAGTGTAAGCAGGAAGAGAGTGTGGCTTTTATCTTTACCTTGTTATTCATGCCACTGTCTTTCTCAGCACTTCTCTGCCACTTGTCTGGCAAATTAAAAACACAAGGAGATAAAAGAAAAGGTTTCATTTCCAAAAATTCCCTTTTATTGTAAAAGCTTTTCAAGCCCTTTCTGTTCTGCTGTGGATGGGACTCCTACAGTCTGTCTTCCAAGCATGAAAGGACTTCAAACGTTGAAGAGCCGTGCTAAACATTTGCCAATGATACAGAAATTCAAGAACACCAATTTGGAAATTCTCCAAAGCAGAACAATCTTGCTAATGGCCAGGTCAGCATGCACAGTCCTCCCATCCTGGGATTGTCTCTGTTTTGCTTCTGGGTAAACTGAGGTGCAGAAGCAGTCTGTGAATTTCACACACACAGAATCACAGAACGATTGAGGCTGGAAAAGACCTTTAAGCTCATGAAGTCCAACCATTCCCCCAACACAGCTATGGCCACCACTGATCCATGGCCCTCAGGCCCACAGCTACATGGCTTTGGGATCCCTTCAGGGATGAGGACTCCACCACAGCCCTGGGCAGCCTGTGCGAGGCTGAATAGCCCTTTTGGGGAAGAAATTGTTCCCAAACTACAACCTACACTTCCTGTGGCACAACTTCAGGCTATTTCCTCTTGTCCTGCTGCTTAGAGCTTGGGAACACAGACAGAACCCCCTCCTCCACAGTCACAACCTCTTGTCAGAGAGTTGCAGACAATACTTGTGTCTCTCCTCAGCCTCCTTTTTTCCAGGCTGAACATTCCCAGGACCCTCAGCTTCCTCCCATCAGACTTGTGCTCCAGCCCCTTCCCCAGCTCTGATGCCTAGATCTGGTTGGAGTCTGTGCCTTGGGACTGTGTAGGGGCTCAGATACGTGTAATCCACTGGTGCATGGTAACACTCCTAAACCATTATTTTGCACAATGGAGGAATATAGGGATATGGATGAGCTGTGTCCTGGGAGATGAACAAATAGCACAGCAATGCATAAAAGTTTTCAGCCTGTGCTGGTGATGGACTCTTCAATGAGGAGCTTTTCATTGACTCCAGCTTTGGCCTCAAGACCTCTGCCATAAAAAAAGTGTCCAACCCAATATCACAAAGGCAGGATGTGTTATTTAGGATCGATGACACACTGGAAGAGAGAAGAACTTGCCCTGGGAATTTTATCTCTCATTTCTACCTCTAGAGACTACTAGAGAGAGGAAAAAAATCAAATCAAAGCCACATATTGTCTTTATTTTCTCACCATGATAACACAAATCACCAGTAAACCCAACATCTCTTCTGGGAGAAAATTCTATTGCATTTGTAAGAGGCTGTTGACAGATAACTGGAAGCATTGAAAGCTTTTTGTTCGAGCTGCCCCTCTCTATTTATAACCATTGACAATGCCAAGGAGTTGGAGGCAGATTAAATGGGAGGCACAGAAGTGACAACTGGAGTTTTAAAGCATAGGGAAGTGTTTTTAAGATGGCAATAGGTTGTTCCCCACGCTCTGCTTTAACTGCTCCTGAAAGCTTCTCTGAAGTGAAGCAAAGTGACCTTTGTGTGCCAGTTCCTGGGTTGATTTTCTTTATTGCATCCTCCCCGGTCAGCTAAATTGGGCAATGTTACAACACTATGAAATCAGCAGAAACCCCTTTCCTCACATATCTGTCAGCAGTAAGCTAAAAATAAAACCAAGTAGGCAACTCTCCTACCATACCATACAGCCAAAAAAGTAGTTAGCAACAGAATGCCAAAATCATTCTTTATCCTGTGTTGCAAAGGAGCTCGTAGGAGAAATGTGCAATGGCCCCTCACAATCTTTATGGTCCATGAAACATTCATTGTGACTACAGGCAAGCAGTTGACTCCTCCAGGGTCTGTGCATATGTACAGAAACAAGCTAATTTTCCAGTTACTTTGCCCAAATCTTGCTGCCATTTCCAGGGCTGCAGCTCCTTTTGATGAGTCCTTGCTCATGGGCAGAATCTGGTGGGACACAGAGATCATTGAACTGTGGGGCCATTGATGGCACAAAGCTTTTTTGAATGTGACTACAGGACTGACAGTCACAAAGTGCCAGAAGGGCTTTTCCAACATGGCAAATGACCATTTTCATACCAATATGTTAAGGAGAGTTATTTATAAAGCATTGTAGGGGATTAAATGGTGTTTTTTTGCTTTCTCAGACACTGAGGCAGAGTAGGAAGTGCATTGCACAAGAGACTCAGCTCTATGTTCCAGCACTGGCAACGGCATAAAATACAACTGGTGCCAATTCACTTCCCCTACTGTTAAATGAGGTAAAGAATCTTGCTTTACTTACTGAAAAAAGATCATTTGAGATTCATTGGTTTAACGAAAAAAAAAATAGGAAAAAGCAGTTTTGCTAAGGCAGCCCCTGCCAGTGCTCCCACATCTCAACGGGGAACAAGTTTGTCCTTGTGTTTCTTTGGAACCTCTTATGTTCCAGCTTGTCACCATTGCCCCTTGTCCTATCATTGGCCATCACTGAGAACAGCCTGGCTCCATCCTCTTGACACCCATCATTTACATACTACAATGCAGACATCAGAAGTAATGTGCTGTGATACAGCCACTTTCCTGCAAAACAGTAGACATGTAAGAGCTGAAACAATTAAGCTCCTTTATCTTTTTTTTCCCTTAGTTTTCTCCATTAGAAATCCTGGCTCTACATTAATCAAGAGCAATAAAGATGTTCTCACCCACCAGGAAATGCTGAAATTGAACTTTCATGCAAATGCTGAAACCTGGAAGTGTAGATCCCACTATATGTCCCAGCATGGACTTGCATGACCTTACCTGCTCTCTCTGGAATGATGCAGTGCAGATTTCTAATTGTTTTCTTTCAGATTTTGTCCTTTTTTTTCTGCTATTTCAGAGTTTACTGTAATGGATAGTAGAAGACTGTAATGACTGTGCTTAGATAAACTTCAGTGTAACAACTTTTTGAGCCTATGCTTAGTTCAGGGACTGTTTGGGGGTCATTTTGTTGCCTGGCTGTTTCCCTGTTTTGTTGTGAAAGGTTAAGCTGCTGAAGGGACTATCATGATTGCTAGGTTGGGTGGCTGATGGAAGGGATAAAGAGCTTTGGATACATGCCAAAGCTTTCACAGGACTGGCTGAGCAAAACTGTTTCAGGGGTAATCATTATCAGCATATCTGAATCATTAGTCACATTTGCCAGAGGAGAACTACAACTCAGTGTTTTGTGGCACATAGCTGGTTTTCTGGGTTTTTAATGTAACCAGTCATTGACCCTTCAGGGTTCTGCTCAGAGCAATTCTGCAGCACACTGCAACTGGATCAAATCTCACCACTCTGAACGCCTCTGGAAGTGCCACATGGATGAAGCTCTCTGAAAAGGATTCCAAGGAGAATACCATGTCCTGGTGCTCAGTTGATACATTGAGGTTGACTGTGTAAATAGCTTAAAATAGGAAAGGGTGTCATACTGTCTTTTAAAGAGTGCTTTTGCTTCACAAAATCATTTTGTTTGACAGGGCTGAATGCTGAGATGTTTCATGATTCCTCCAAATGTCTAAAGTATGAATGGGTCGGTCTCCTATGCAATTCTTAGACTTCAAGACTTGACCTAATGTGGCCATAATTCATCCTCATGGTCTCCAGTGCCTCAAGATTAGTGGTCTGCATCCCAGAGGACCAAAGTCTTTATGCAGTTCAGAGTCTGGCAGTGTGTCCCTGCATCTGCTAGAGCAAATTGAGTTTGACCTGTGTGCCTGACGTGCCTAGGACTTGTAAAGCACTTGTGAAGTCTTAGGTATGTGAGGGTTTGGTCATTATCATGTTGTTTATTGCCTTTATGTTGACTGCTGAAACACAGACTTTGAGGGTCAAAAACTGGTGCAATCAGAAAGATGTGAAAATAAATATAATTAAAGCTGGATTTGTGAACTCAACTTTCCTTCCATTCATCCAACAAAGAAATTTCCTTCCTGTCCAAAGTCAGAAGGCTCCAGTATTAGCACTTGAGATCCTCAGGGACTAGGACCTGATATATTCAAAACTCATCATTTCACAACTGCTAATTGAAATGGTTATTAGGCTTGTTAGCAAGAAGACAACTTGCAACAGAGGAGAGCAAGTCTTACTCATGGTACTCTCTTCCATGTGTTCCACCATATGGAGAATATGAGACTTCTGTGTGCCTTCCTGGCTGGAAGCCCAGCAAGAACACTGACCATCCCTGTGCACCCTGAAATGGTTAGGAGGACTTTCATTTTCAAATTAGCTTTCTCTTCACTGTAAGAGCTCATGAGACATACTGCAGCTCCTACCTGTGTTTTAGTAACATGTATGTAGACAAAACTTCTCCAAACAGGTTGCTACACTGCTTGAAGATTTGGCTGAAACAGACAGAGTTATAAGTTCCTAGACATGTGGCTTGTATCAAAAGCCCTTTAGGCCTTTTTAACCCTCAGAGTCTTTCAAAGCCCTTGAGCAAAATCCTGTTATAGTCCTATTACTCTCATGCTGGCTGGCAGCTTGTTGCAGCTCTGCATTGCTCATATGCCCTTTTCCTTAAAGTTTTTCCACCTCAATCTGATTTCAAAGGTACCTCAGCCTTGACATTAGGTCCTCTAAGTAGTCTGTGACCTTTCACAACTATTTTCATCTCCTATGTCATTACTACACACAAGGTAGGGTTTTTTTTCCCTGCAAATTGCTCCCATGTATTTGGCTATTTAACAGTTAGTGGTTGGACAGAGGAAGATATGAATATTTATGATTTATAAATTATAACTCTTCTACAATTTCCATTGTTCTCTGCTGGACTGTTGACACTCTCCTCACTCCACCTCATCAGCCCCTATGAAATGACACAGTTTCATATCATGTTAACAGCCATAAATGCACGGTTCAATATTAATGACACTCCAAATCTCAGGGCTGGGCTTGGTCTGTTAGACTGTTAATAAAAGGCATAGGCAGCTTTGCAATGGATTAGATGTAGTGCTCTCCTTGGAGAGCAGTCACATGGGTTGTCTCAAATCAACTCAGGAGAGGATGCTCAAAAAGGAAACATGACTATCCCTTTGGACTAAACTAAGCAGGCTGCCACAAGATTCCTAAAATACTCCGGATTATACTCTTATCTTATTTGTCTTTAAGGGAACGCCTGATATCTTGTAGTCAGCAAATCTATAGTTTACATACTCATTAACATAACAAACCTGTTTTCAGTACTAGTAGGATCATCTGCTTGATGTCATGTTTAAGTCTGAAAAATGCTGCAATTTCAGGCAAGTTTAACATAACAGAAACACTTTTAACATCCTCATCAGAAAAATCAGGCAGTGTAGCTCGGATGAGTAGACAGTGAGGTGGATGGAGAGCTGCTGAATGACAGAGCCCAGAGGGGGGTGATCAATGGCAGGGAATTGAGTTGGAAGCCTGTGGCCAGTTGAGTTCCTCAGGGATGGGTTCCGGGGCCAGTCTTGTTCAACATCTTCATCAACCACCTGGATGAGGGGACAGAGTGACACTCAGCAAGTTCCCTGATGGCACCAAACTGGGAGAACTGGCTGATTTATCAGAGGCTGTGCTGCCAGTCAGAAGGATCTCAACCGATTGGAGAGTTGGGCACAGAGAAACCTCATGAGGTTCAACAAGGACAAGTGCAGAGTCCTGCATCTGGGAAGGAACAACCACATGCACCAGTACAGGCAGAGGGTTGAACTGCTGAAGAGCAGCTCTGCAGAGAGAGACCTGGGAGTCCTAATTGATAATAAGCTAAACATGGGCCAGCAATGTGCCCTCGTGACCAAGAAGGCCAAAGCATCAAGCAGAGTATAGCCAGCAGGTCAAGGGAGGCTCTTCTTCCCCTCTACTCTGCCCTGGTGAGGCCTCATCTAGAGTCTTGTGTCCAGTTCTGGGCTCCTCAGCTCAAGAGGGACAGGGAACTGCTGGAGAGAGGCCAGTGCGGTGCAGTGCAATGCAGTGTCTTATTAACATTTACAGATATCTAAAGGGTGGGTGTCAGGAGGCTGTGGCAGCACTTTTTTGTATTGTATCCAGCAACAGGAAAAGGGGTGATGGGATGCAGCTGCAACATAGAAAGTTCCATTTAAATGTAAGAAAAACCTCTTTTACTGTGAGGGTGAGGGAGCCCTGGCCCAGGCTGCCCAGGGAGTGTTTGGAGGCTCCTTCCTTGAGAGTCTTCAAGACCTGCCTGTCAACATTCCTATGTGACCTGATCTAGGTGGACTTGCTTCTGCAAGGGCATGGGACTAAATGATCTCTAAAAGTCTTTCCAACCCTACCATTCTATGATTCTATGATCAGGTGGCTGCAGTTCAGAGTCATTTTCACAGCTTAAGTACGCTCTGCTAGGAAGATATTAGCTGCCATTTCTTCCCCTCCCAAACCTGTAACCTCAGTTACTCTATCACCTTGACACCTTTGCCAAATGGATATAAATGACAAAGGCTAATAAATTCACACAGGTCAAGAAAACAAGCAAACAAAAGATTAATAGAAGTTAATTGGATATTGTTTGCAGAATAATTAAAATCTTGAAGCACAACCTCTCTTTGGTTTTAATAATGAATATTTGTAAACCACAATTGCCACATGAGATCATTCATCATCATTTCTGCCTTATAACTTTCAGCCTAATTTTAATAATAAGTGCCTTTTCAGTCTAACAATGTTCTTTAGATTTAAGGTTAGCAGATTAATATGCACATAAAAAATAAGCACATTGTCTCTAATATCTCCCTGGTGGTCAGATTTTACTTTATATGACTGACTCATTATGGGTAATTAATATTAGCATGATTACAGTTTGGCAAATTAAACTACGTGCCCATGGAGTAACAACAGAACCACAGAATAACTTCTTTGCAAGTGAGAATGACATAAAATCTCAATGACTCGCTTCTGCCTGCAACAGCTTGTCTGGAAGTATTTTCTCCCTCCAGGTTGTATGATTTTGGTGAGTTTTAACAGGCAATTTCAGTTGACATCCCTCATATTGTTATCTAGTAACAGGACAAGGGGTAATGGAATGAAGCTGGAATACAAAAAGTTCCATTTAAACATAAGAAAAAAAATTCACTGTGAGGTGAGGGAGCCCTGACCCAGGCTGCCCAGGGAGAGTATGGAGTCTTCTTCCTTGGAGGTCTTCAAGACCTGCCTGGATACATTCCTGTGTGACCTGCTCTAGGTGTGACCTGCTTTCAGAAAGGGGTTGGACTAGACGATCTCTAAAGTTCCCTTCCAACCCCTACTATTCTATTTTTGAGTTCTATATTTGACCTGAGACAGAGCCACCACACTGGCACAGGAATTAATCCCTCTCTGGCAAGCAGCAGTGCCAGATCCAGGGTGAAACCACCACCTCTGGTAGATCCAGGTGTCCTCTGCAGTGTTACTTTCCTTAAAAAAAAGCCCACAAGCTAAATAAATGTAGCATTTCATGTTTAGCATTTCATTATTTATAAACAATATTATTTTCTACACTATTTGTCGGGGCAGTGGCAACAGATCTAAGTGGACATATAAGAAATAGCCACAGATACTATTCTGAACAAGAAACTTTGCCTCAGTTTACACTGTGATGTTACTAACACCATCTTGTGAACTAAAAGGAATTGGTAAACATAATCAAAGGTACTGGCAGTTGATAGAAACTGCTGTGTACAGTCCTGTAGTTTCTGGTTGTCATAGAATTGTTTTGGTTGTAAAAGACCTTTAAGATCATAGAGTTTAATCATCAACTTCACCCTGCCAAGCCCAGCTCTATACTATATCCCTCAGCAACTCAGCTACATGTCTTTTAAATATCTATAGGGATGGTCACTTCACCACCTCTCTGACAAGCCCCATTCAGTGTTTCACAACCCTCTCAGTGAAAAAGTTCTTCCAAATGTTAAATCTAAACCTCTTCTGGTGCAACTTGAGACCATTTCCTCATGTCCTACCATTCATTACTCTAGAGAAAAGATCAAACCCTACCTCGCTACAACCTCCTTTCAGGTAGTTGTAGAAGAATTGTGTTGTCTGCGCTCAGCCTCCACTTCTCCAGACTAAACAACTCCATCTCCATCAGTCACTCCTCATATTGTTCTCCAGTAAACCATAGCTCCAGTGCTCCAGAATATTTGCATCCTGACCACCACAGGTCCCATTCCTGCAGCTGTCTGGGATTACATAAACCTGTCTTCCTTACCATGTCTCTTGATTTTCAGTTACGCATAATGATTCCTACAAAGATCATTTTATTTATAACTTACAAGGGACCCAACAATATAAGGCAGATTACACCAAATGAAAAAGCTTCATCCTTCTGTTTGGTGGAGGTTCTCCTCTCCCTATACTCTGCCCTCGTGAGACCGCATCTGGAATATTGTGTCCAGTTCTGCGACCTTCAGTTCCAGAAGGACAAGGAGCTGCTGGAGAGACTTCAGGGCAGGACCACAGAGGTGGTGGAGTGGAGCATCTCCCTTGTGATGGAAGGCTGAGAGAACTAGGGCTCTTGAGCTTGGAGAAGAGGAGACTGAGGGGTGATCTCATTCACATTTACAGATACGTCAAGGGTGGGTGTCAGGAGGCTGGAGCCAGGCTGTGCTTAGTGATGGCCAATGACAGAACAAGGGGCAATGGGGACAAGCTGCAAAAAGAAGAAGTTCCAAAGCAACACAAGGACAAACTTGTTCCCTGTGGAGGTGAGGGAGCACTGGCAGGGGCTGCCCAGATGGACTGTGGAGTCTCCTTCTGTGGAGACATCCCAACCCAGCTGGATGAGTTCCTATGTGCCCTACTCTAGGTGGTGCTGCACTGGCATGGGGGTTGGACTAGATGAGCTTTCCAGGTCCCTTCCAACCCTTAAAATTCTGTGATTCTGTGGATCAAATATAGTTTTACAACTCTTCTGAATTTTCCAGACTCTTAACCTCCCACAATTCTATTTTCTGACTGTATCTTGTAACTCCTTTGTAAAAAACTCGTGTAACTCCTTTTACACATCCAAAGACTTTTTTTTCTCACAGAAATCATCCTAAATTGTGCAAATGTGAGAGGCCAAGTATAAGAGAGACACTGTGACTGCCCTTACCTTTCTCTTCACCAACAAAACTAGAAGGACTCATCTCTCTCATCCCATCTCTTTAGCCATACTGATGCAACCACAGAATTAAGTTCTCCCGTGTTTGTTTTTCAGAGCCTCTGCCTTTCCCTGACACCCTCTATTCAGACTATGGTCTAAGAGGCACTAAGATTTCTTGATGCTTTCAAAGTGCTTTTGTTTTTTTGACCTCCTCGTGTTCTTATGAGTTTTCTTGCCAGTATAGTAACATAGATGGTCAGCTTTTAGTTTCCTCTTGTCTTCACCTTCTCCAGCATCACCTGACATTGGTTGAGCAGGCTATGAAGACAGTATCTTCTGTAAAAAGCACTAAAAATGGTCCCCAGGGTCAGCTATGGGGTGAAGCACAAAACTCTCCAGGCAAATTGTGCTTCACTTTCTTGTTTGCTCTCACTCTAATGTTGTAAATCATTTCAGCATGACCCATGTCTGGAAGGCATTTAACCAAACAGAAGTGTATTGCTGCAGTAACTCAATCAGCTGGTTACTCCTGGTGCTGTTGCAAGTTCTGTCATTGTCAAACCAGAGTGGCTGATATTGGCTGATTATGCAAATGAAATCCAGAATTATCAAATTGTAATCAGAGTGCAAACAGCATTAGCACCTGATTCATCGATCCTTACCTTATTAATCACTGATTAGTATGAGCTGTGGAGAACCCTCTGGGTACCATTGATCTCCATCTAAATATGGTCATAATTTTGGCAGTCCAATATTGAAACCAAACGACTCGAGCAATTATGTCACAACTAAAGGGAAAAAGCAGCATGTCATCTCCTGCAACATCAGCTAAGCTAAAGATACATCACAAAACATATGGTCTATGATTTTATTACTGCCATTGTTTGGGAGCTTTCCTCTGCTATTAAATGCACTTGCTGCAATCGTAAGCTGAGTGGTATGTCCCAGAAATGAGCTGCTCATCATCTTGAGAATCTTTAGTGTTTCCAAAATGGATGCTGGAGTCCTTATCCTCACTGAATTCCAGTTGCTCTTTTAACTGTTTTTCCTACTTTTACAGACAACAAAATCATTTTTCTCGATATAATGCATTGTAAATCAATCCAAAGCAAAAGTATCTGAGTTTTTAATATATACATCCACAAACAAATAGAAGTATGTACATAAATCCTCTTTATAAGCTTTGCAGAGATTTTCTCTGGTAGAAAGCAGGAATTATTTTAAAAAAATCAAGATTTTTCCAAGTAATGCTGATATTTTCTGGATTCCTGGATTAATAGTGGATGTATGTACATTGTTTTTTACAGACTGTCTCTGAATAGCTCTCATGTATTTCAGACACAAGGTTTTTCATAACCATGGAAAAAAACATGTACAAAATCAAGAGAAAAAAAAAGCACTTAAAATCTTTTTTAAATTTTTAAAATCTTCTTATTTGTTAATCGAAAAATATTTCAGGCAAGCCAGGTTACTTCTTCTTTGGAAATCATAGAATCATAGAATTGTAGGGTTGGAAGAGACCTCTAGAGATCATCCAGTCCAACCCCCCCGCCAAAGCAGGTCTTACCTAGATCAGGTGTCACAGGAACACGTCCAGGCAGGTCTTGAAGATCTCCAAGGAAGGAGCCTCCACACCCTCCCTGGGCAGCCTGGGCCAGGGCTCCTTCACCTCACACTGAAATAGTTTTTTCTTACATTTAAATGGAACTGTTTGTGTTGTAGCTTCATCCCATCACCCCTTATCCTGTTGCTAGATATCATCAAAAAAAAGGGCTTTCCAACCTCCTGACACCCATCCTTTAGATATTTGTAAATGTTAATAAGATACCCCCTCAGTCTCCTCCAGACTAAACAGTCCCAGGTCCCACAGCCTTTCTTCATATGAAAGATGTTCCAGTCCCCTCAGCATCTTGGTGTCCCTGCACTGGCCTCTCTCCAACAGGTCCCTGTCCTTCTTGAGCTGAGAAGCCCAGAACTGGACACAGGACTCTAGATGAGGCCTCAGTAGGGCAGAGAGGGAAAAGAACCTCCCTTGACCTGCTGCCCACACTCTTCTTGATGCATCCCAGGCTGCCATTGGCCTTCTTGGCCATGAGGGCACATTGCTGCTCATGTTTAGCTTATTATCATTCAGGACTCCCAGGTCTCTCTCTACATCCAGAGAGTTTTTATTCCTTTAAGCATAGCATTCCTTTTTTCCCTGCTAGACAGTTGATGCATATGATTTGTATATCTGGGGTAAGTTGGTTTATCTGAGAATTTTAGAGGGAATCAAAGGACAAAATGTGTTCTGATGTTTAATTTTACAAGTACATTTGTTACTGCCAAATAATTAATTCTTTAAATTCTTCCAAATAGGAAATCATGCTTTCTGGCCTGTCAGCAGACTTGTTATTCCTAACCATAGGCTATGAATAATAACAGCCCTTTTTTTTTCAGATATCAGTCCACGTGACACCTATAATTTACAACACTTGTAAATACAAATGGAATTAATGCCAGGTAAGGTTTCCAAAGGGCCTGGGAATCGGATATGCTTTCAAAAGACTGTGGACCAAACATCACAGGCTGATCTGTTTAAGGGACATGCCTGGCACACTGTCTTGAAAACTTTTCTTCATCGAAGCAGCGGTGTCGAACTCAGCAGTTTAACATGTCTGGGTAAGTGCTGGCAGGATTCAACCCTCCTTAAATTTCTACATTTTTACAGAGCTGTCTGGACATGTAGGAACAAGCTCTAACTGTAACTGATTTATTTACACTGTTCACGCCAACCAAAATATGAAAGAACTTGAGACATTAGCACCCCATTATCTCTTTGTCTGTACATATTGCAATCCATACAAAAGTGGAATTAACTCTTTCCCCCTTCCCTCCCACCCTTTTTATTTCTTTGCTTAAATTATTTTACACTAGCAATACACTCCCTTCAGCATCTTTAACCTGTATCATTTGAATTTTGACTTTCAAGATTGTCATGGGATTGAAGCTACCTTCATTTTCACCCCCTTCAGTCCCTCTATTAAACACTGAAATAAAACAGAGGTATGGGTGATAAAAGCAATACTTCTGGAACAGAGGTGTTCCAGAATCAACTGGGCATGGCCCTGAGCAACCTGATCTAGTGAAATGTGTTTTGAGCAGAGCGTTGGACTAGATGACTTTGGAGGCCTGATTCCACTTAAGGTTTGATGCTAGGGTTCTATGATATTCCATCTGAACAATTCCCATGATGGCCAATACCAGTATACTGATCAAACATCTTCATTCCCAGTGGAGCAACCTAAAGAATGTAGTTGTATGAGTGTGGCAGTGCCTAACTTTAAAATCCTTCTTCATCTTGAGCTGTTTGAGGTCCCCTTTGTAGAAGCATGGCATTATGAAGAATTTGGGAGACTGGCTGACCAGATGACTATATTCAGCTAAAGCAAGCCTGTGTGTCACCCATTACCATCAACAGTCCCATGTCATCTCCTTTCTAAATTAATAGTAGAGCTCATCACAAGCCACAAACTTTCTGTAGGCCAAAATCAGTCTTAGCCATGACCATATCATTAGATTATCTTCCCATTTGTCTCTCTTGGGTCTTTTTTTTTTGTTGGTATCCATATTAAAAGTGTAACAAGAAGTAATAAGAATATCTCAAACCATGAAAACTCATAGAACAGGGGAAAAAAAATCACATTTCTTTCCAGTAGATTTCCACCAGTATGATTCCATGCACTTTAAGAGTGTCAGGTCATATTTAGAACAGTTTAAGCAAGGAAAAGAGTTACTACAATATTGATTGATTTTTACTTACAGCCTGGTGAATTCCCATCTCTGCAGGGCAGTTTCCTTTTCCACAGCAGTGTGAATTCCTGACAAATGTTCCTTGTCTGCCTACTGTAGTCCCAATCCTCCTCCCCTGGCTGCTGTCACTCATCCAACTCTCCGGTATCACACAGTTGGTTATTCCTTCTGAGAAACAAAATTCTACACTTGGTCTCCTTGAACTGGACTTTTTTTTTTTCTCCAGACCATAATTCCAATCTGTGAAGACAATTTCAGGATTCAGTTTTGTCCTGCTTGTTCACATGGACTGCAAATGTCATCAGCCTGTAGAATCTCTAAGTCATTCATTAAAACAATGTTTACTGGTACTGGTCCTATGACTGGCTTCTGCTTTTCTTTCTTAATACATTGTTCTGGTCTGATACTTCTCAGAGAATTGTTATTATGCTTTGTTATTTTCCTATCAAATGCCAGTACAATAAATAGTAACATTATCTAATTCTTGTTTTCCAAAATTTACTACAGAGTCTTATCTAGTGAAATAATGTCCAGACCTTAAGTTACAATATTTGACATCTATGGTTTCAGGCCTAGTGCTGTGTCAAAGAAAAAGAAACTACATTTCTTCAACATGGATTGAATACTTTATTGGAGTTTCTGGATCCTGTATGTTTTTTTGCCTGTCTCTGATATCTCTAAAGGTCTGGTTAGCCAAGTGAACTTCTTACAACTTTCTTCAGCCATTTTTCATGTTGGGATGGTCTGTGTGTCTTCTTTCAAAAGAGACTTCTTAAGGAATTGCCAGTACTCCACAGTGTTCCCCTTTAAAATAGTGCACACCTGGATCTTAACTACTTCCATTTGAGGAATGTAGTTCTTTGAAGAGCTTATCAATATCTTGCCTTCTATTCCTAAGACTTATCCATGCTGGTTTAGTCTCATCCAAGCTGTCCTCTATCTTCATGTTCTTGACTCCTTTCCTACCCGTTCTATTAACAGCTTTTTTCTCTCTGAATATTTTTTCTAAGTGCCCATCAAAAATTTATGCTTACTAACAGGTAGAGTTTTCTGAGTTCTTTAAACACTCTACTGTACTTGTTTCTAGACATATCTGGGGAAGGAAATTCCTTTCTTGCATCTACCTGCTGCTACCAACAGGTCTCTCTGTGACTAATTGTGTTAATTTTCAAGAAACGGATTCCAAGTTGTAAAGTTAATCTTTCACACTGAGAGCTGAAAGCTGATGGTGGCACAAGACAAAGATATAATCGGTGTTTAGCAAAGGAGTGAATTGTTACTACACAAAGACCTTCCTACGAGCATATCAGTTCTGGCATGCTCATAAACACTAAAACCAAATAAAACATCAACTAAAGCCAGCTGGTGCACACAGCAGAAAAAGCAGTTTTCCACAGCACTGGACCATTTCTGGAGTGTTTGTTGGGGCTATTCCCATCCTAGCTTGATAGGAAACTCAAAGGCTGTTCCAATCCTAGCATGGATTCTGACGGCAGGTCTTGGTTTTATGTAGTTTGTGACCAAGCTCCATGGATAAGACCTTTTTTTCCCAGCTTATTGTCTGGATTGTTTATATCCTTTGATGTTCATTTGTCTGTTTAAATAGTGCCTGAATCTCTTTGCATTGTATTGCCTCTAGAAACTGGTTCTAGGTTATTCTAATATCCTCTAGGAAATTTCTTCTAATATTTCAATTAGAAGCTTTCTCATACTTATTTTAATTTAGGGCTTCAGCTGAAAGAGGAACAATAAAAATAAAATTGCTTGCCTACTTCTATTTGGATTGATTTGAAAAGTGAATACTACTAATTGCATGAGTTATCTCTTTGTTTTCTTTTTCCTGTTCTGCATGCTCATCTATATCATGCTCATTGCTGTGGCGTCTGAGCACTTCTTGGTAATGCATTAAGCCATCTGACTTACATTGTTCATGTGGTCATCACTGTTCTTGTCTTTCCCTTTTCACTGTGTGCATGGAGTCTTTTCTTAGGGTTTTTTTTTTTTTAGCTTATTTAATGAATACATGATTTGTATTAGACATATTGCTATGCACTGATGCTTAAAAAGTCGAGATCAGGGAAAGACCGGGGTCCTTAGCTCAGCATCCTTACTAGCAGATTTTTGCTGAGAACAAGCTTTATCCAAATTAAGGAAAATGCATTGCATCAGGAGAATGAAAGCATAAACCAGAATTTTCATTTGATGGTTATTGTGGATCTTCTACGTATTTCAGCCCAAACTCTTCTTTATCTTACTCCTTCCTTGGATATATTCAAGATCTGCCTGGATACATTCCTGTGCAACCTGATCTAGGTGGACCTGGTTCTGCAGGGGGGTTGGCTCAGATGATCTCTAAAGGTCACTTCCAGTCCTACTATTCTATGATTCTATGATCTCAGAATCCAGTCACTAATCACCTATTTGTATGATATAATTAACCGTAAATGTAAATCTCTTTTTGAAGCTTTCAGTTTACCTTCCATTAGACAAAGTGCTGCTGCCTGTGAACTTTGTTAAAACCTTGTAACTTTATGAGCTTGGAAGGTAAGCCATACTCATCTCTCCTGAAAAAAAAAAAATGGTTTCAGTAGGGTGTCTACTCATGGTAGGATTGTCAAGAGTTAGTGGTAAGCATGTAATGTAAATGTACAGATGAAATCCACAAGTACTGGGCTGGTCAGCTTGTTCAGCATGATGTGGATGAAATGTCCTAGAAACCTTAACATGTATCACACCCTGCACACTACAATTAAATGACCATCACCGTAATTTGCCACTGTGGAGCTGACCTAGTTTCAGGAAAGAAGTTCCAATTAAGCAGATAACTCAGCTATGTAGGTTTTCTTCATAGGAACACGTTGCTTTGAGTACGTTGTTTTGAAGGATGTAGCACTGCTTTGGGAAAGCCAGCATGGCAAAGAATCCACTCCAGCTGTCCAGCGAATACTTAGGAATTAAGTATATTATATGAGAAGGAAACAACACATTTTCTAAGGTTTGACAACCACAAGGAGATTCATCTCTCTTACGTTTCATGTCCTGAAATGACCACGATAAGAAAGAACTTAAATCCCACAGACCTTGGTTTTGCTTGTAAATTGGCTTAAGCTCATCTCCTAATCAGGTAGTTGAACCATTTATGTTTCTTGGCTGAATTCCAGTGTGGGTTCATCTCTTATGAGATTGTTCCAGTTCATTAACCAGTCTGGTGATAATGAACCAGTCATTATAGGAAAATGCAACACAGCCAGAAAAGCGAAGATGACCAAGGCAGATTTCAGATAAGAGCTTTAGACCCTTTGTCTTGGTTTTCTGACAGATCTTGGAGGCTGCTTCCCATCAGACTGTCCCAGATTTTCCCTACTTCCTTCAACTTGGCACATAGAGCTGAGCACTCGTTGAGTCTGGCACAGGGTCATGAGTGGTACCAGTACAATGGCAGGTCCACCTCCCTTTCTGCCAGTGCTGGCACTCACAGCCTCTGACCACTGAGCCCATCACTATTGCCCTAGACTACTCTTTGGAGTAGATCAGGGGATGGATGGGGCAGCACAGGTTAGTGATGCACATCAGCCCTAATGGCACCAAAGAGGATAATAACATGATTCTCCAGAGTGGCAGAGAGGCATCAAAAGCAGGCTTTTGGTTGAGAAGGAGTCTCTGCTGGTGATGTTCTAGCAGTTGGCTTTAAAAACGTGTGCAGTGCCAGAGACAGAATATGGCACAAGAAAAACACACTCTTCTTGTGCTTTCCCACTCTCTACCATTATTTTCAGCTCAGGTTTCTCAAATCTGATGCAATTTTCTCATTGAGTAATCTAATACCCATGCAAACTCTGCCAGGAGACACATAAACTTCCTCTACCACAACATCCTCTGGCAAGGAAGCCTACTGTAATTTTTAACTTGAGATAGAATCATAGAAACAGAGAAAGATTTAGGTTAGCAGGGACCAGAAAGATCATCTATTTCCAACTCCACTGTCACAGGCAGGGACACCTTCCACCAGCCCAGGTTGCTCCAAGCCCCATCCAACCTACCCTTGAACACTTCCAGGGATGGGGCAGCCACAGCCTATCTGAGCAACCTGTGCCAGGGCCTCATCATCCTCACAGGGAAGTTCTTCCTAATATCTCACTTCAACAGCTCCATGTACTAGACATGTCCTTGTTTCCTTCAAGTTTCTCCTCCACCAGTTCCACTCCACTTAGTTTATCATCCTCATCTTTAAGCATCTCTTTCCCACTCTAAGGAGTCCCAATCTACTTAATCAGACTTCATAGAAAAACTGCTGCTAAGAGCTCCTTGGATTTGTTGTCCTGTATATGTTGTTCTCATATGTCTCCTTTGAGATAAAGGTGTCAAATTTAAACATAGTTTTCAAGATGTGGGTAAATCCAAATACTAAGGATTTGTTCCATGTCACGATACTTCATGGTTGCTACTTCACTGCTATATATGTGGTGCTTTTGGATTTACTCTATTGAGTTTTGGGATGTTTTTATTGAAATCTTAGGTATTTATGGAACTATCTGTCATAATGCCAAGAGCTCACTGCATTTTTAGGTTTCATTTTTTAGGTAACTAGTGTGAAAGGAGATCATTTCTGCAGTCCCTGCAGTCGACATCTAAAGGCATTGTTTCGGCTGAAGGTATCACACTGTTCTCACCACATTCAGCTTCAGCTCTTTCAGCATGCTGCAAAAAAACTCAAATTAGTTTTGCCTCCCTGAAGCCAAGGAGATTTTTCTGACTCCAGAGTTACTTTTAAAGAATTAGATGATGTCCATGGAAGTATTCAAAAAGCAGTTACATGGACTATGAAAACAAAGAAGGAGTCTCTTTACACTAAATTGTGCCATTAGCTCCTTCTTTATCAGTTTCATATGTCTTCAGTTTCATTGCATCAACACAATGGAAAAAAGATGAAGCCTGTTAGAAACTCAGGAGACCAAAAATCTGTTCTAAGTGTTACCAGAGTCCTGCTGCCTGGCCTTTGGCAAGTTGTTTTATCTCTGGGTTCTCTCCAATAATTCTTAACTGTGTTTTCATGGAAAAACCTGGTGGTAAGAGGATAGTACATCTTCTCATGCAGTGGCCTTGCTCCTCTTTCCACAGTACGAACGTGAAGAGTGACCTTGTTGGGAACAACAAAAAGGACTAGAGTCTTTTCTCTGACAGTAGCAAGCTGCATAGGAAAGACCACAACAGCAGATACAGGTAGTAATACACCTCTATACTCTGGCAAGTATACACCACTTATACTCTCAACAGAGTGTATAGGTGCATTACCAATATATCAACCAGAGGCACAGGTGATATCTCTGTGTGTGATATCCTTACCAGCCCCTTTTCCCTCCTTTACTTCGTTTCTTGGCAATTTTGACAGCATTGTGCTTTTACAGCTAATCTGCAGCCAAGAGGATATCCATCCTCAGGCACTTGCAATCTGGCAGTTCTGCCACGGCCATCACTGTCAAGATGTGCAGGAAACCCTGAATTTCTCACTAATACAACACTGGACTCAGTTATTTCATAAAATAAAAAGTGATCAGAGATAGGTCACTGTTACAGAAAGGGATTTTCATAGCTTGTCATGCTGAAAATACAGGAATAGGTCCTAAGAGGTCTCCTAAACAAGCTCTTTTCCTATCCCACATGCTAGTTTTGGTCATTTTCACCTTCTCTCTTGACCCCTCATTGCTGTGTAAGATATTCCCCTTACATGCAACTATTTGGATTTTGGAAGCACACCTGGATGGAAGGACCTGAGTTCTGATCTTTGTTGGCTCTAGCAATTGGCTGTACTCTCCTTAAATAAATATAACCTAAGGCAAACATTCACTTTTCACACTTTCTCCTGCAAATATAGCTCTAAATGTAGGGGGGACCACCTCTCAGCTTTCAATAACTTTTATGTTCATTTTTCACGTTTTATTTGCCCTCACCCTGGAAGGAAAGCAGAGCAGTAGCAAACATTAATCTCTAACCACAGTAATTTCCTGAATGCCAGAGAACTGCTGTCAAAACCCAAGGATTCACTCACTGCTGAAACATGTGTATTAGATTACTGCACTTTCCTTTTTGCTCCTGCATCGTGGCCTGCAATCAGCCACTGCTCCAAACCAGAGGCTGGAAACAGCTGACTTCAAAATCCTTCCAGGTTTGTCCTACCTAACACAGTTGCAACATTAACTTTTTACAGCAAAGACATCTTTTTGGATTGTATGGACACTTCTTTATCCAAACACTGCACAGTAACCAGTAAAATCTGTTTTCTCCCTCTAAAAGAGCTGGACAAAACCCATTGTGTCCCTATCAGTTTTTTAACGTGCTGTACTGATTTCTCTCTGCCTCGCTTTCCAGATTGCTGCCTCTAATCTGAACCATTTTCTCCCACTGCCTTTCAAGCTGCTCAAAGCACACAATTTTCTAGAAATGTATATTTTTTTCTTCTTCTCTCTGTATATTTATATTCTAGTCCCTACTAAAAATAATGATGATCATTTTAATAATGGCTGATCTTCCTTGACCTGATTTATCTCTTCAGCAAGCTGACGCAAGAAGATTATTCATTGTCTTCTCCAAAGTAATTTCAGTGAGTCTTTGGGAGTCATGTCTTCTGTCTGATTGACTCATTAGATTTCGAGATTCCTAATAGCCAAGATCAGAAAGATTGATTTGGATATTACCTTCTGGGAGTTTGCTCCTCACTTGCATGCCAGACCTGGATTTCTCCTGAGAGGTAGCAAAGCATACAGACCCCACAGATTTATTGCCAGAAGAAAGAATGACCCTACTCAGTGCCTTGAGATATTAATTTTGACACTTGGAATGTTGTTGGTATCTCGTGTGGCAATCACCCTCTGTCAGTGTCTCCACAACAAGAACTCCCTGACTTAATAGAATCATAGAATGGTAGGGTTGGAAGGGACCTTTAGAGATCATCCAGTCCAACCCCCTGCCAAAGCATGTCCCACCTAGTTCAGGTCACATAGGAACATGTCCAGGAAGGCCTTGAGGACCTCCAAGGAAGGAGACTCCATACTCTCCCTGGGCAGCCTGGGCCAGGGCTCCCTCATCCTGACAGTGAAATAGTTTTTTTCTCATGTTTAAACGGAACCTTTTGTGTTCCAGCTTCATCCCATCACCCCTTGTCCTGTCACTAGATATCACAGGAAAAAAAAGGGATGTCCCAACTTCCTGATACCCATCATTTATATATTTATAAATATTAACTTCCAAGGAAATGCTCAAAAAGGAAAAAAAAATGGGAAGGTAAGTGTGGTAGCCCCAAGTAAAAACAGTCTCTGTAAAATGGTGTCTGTTTGCAAACTAAACATTGCCAAGATATCCTCAGACTGAAGTTCAACTTTCCCAGCCTTTGCAACCTGCAGTTTTGTGGGGTGACTGAACCTGGCTCACCAGGGTCTGTGGTGATCCAGGAAATCTAACAGTGGAGACAGAAAATATGGCTCCTTTCCCTGAAGGATCCTGCTTAATACCTTTGTTTCTTTGTCTTTAACTGGGGGATGATGTGTAAAATATTGTTGAAATTTATCTCTAACCACTTCCTTCCATCTTGGATGTGTCATTTGAAAGGCACACTCAGTAAATGGGGTTAGCTCTTCATCAGTGGAAAATGAGATCTCACCCCACATTTAGGGTTTGGATCTCCCATCCTTCTCCCTGGGAGATCAAAAAGTAGGGTAAATGCTGTAGTTAGAAGGTGGTTTCTTGAAGTATCAGCATCAGAAATATGCTGGCAAAAAGTTTCACCTGACAGTGCTGACTAAAGCACCTTGGAGGATCAGGCAGGAAGGGGAGATGAATACCTCATCTTCTCAGCAGTAGCCAGGTATCACAGCCACCAGTACAGCTGCTAAACTTCCACGGGGTTTGGGAAACAAAGTTCATTTGCAGAAACAGTGAAGAAATGTGGGAACTTCCTAAAGATGTGAAGAAACACCTTTACAGTGTCACTAGGGGAGCCTGATTCAAGGCTTTCATTTAAGCTTAGCAAAGGCATCCTATGTGTTACATCCTTGGATGGGCATTCACCTGGTAAATACGTCTGCATACGGTCACTGGCTCCCAAAGCAGTTGCTATTTCAAGCTCTGGAGTCCCAGGCATATGTTTATCTGTCAATGCTCATTCTCCTCCCTCCCTCTGCTTGCTAACATGAAAGCTCTGCCCTGGAAGGCCAAGTTCACTGACTGCAATGACAAAGCCGCACAGAATCCCTTGGGAACAGCTAATAACAAACCAATGCTGCCATCCAAATAGCCCAGCTATTACAGCAAGGTAATTCCTTTAGCAAAACCTGTCATAATGGGGCTACTCTGACCAAGTTCATCTCCAAACTAGAGTACTAGCAGCAATATTTTCTCACTTTTAATAGCAAAGCTGATGTTCCCTTCAGCCTCTAAATCAGAATGAAGCCATGCAGTCACTTTAAAGCCAAGGGGAAGAGAACAAGCCTATTCTACATGTGTCACGATAAAGCAAACATCTGGCTAATGCCTTTACATGCCCATTGCTATTCCTGTTGCTAAATTCATCACCTCTTTTAGCTCTGTAGTTTGCATCAGATGACAACAGTAGCTAGAGATATTATTCTCCTCTTATAGTAACTTTGTATATTTGTGCATTTGTGACTTCTTTGGAAATAATGTTCTGAGATTAGGAAAGTGTTGAGTTAGCAGCATTCATAGGGACACTGGGATCAGGGAAGGCTGAACACCTTTCAACAAGGTGTTGAAAGAGGGATAAGGAGACATCTTTCTCCTGCTCACAGTGCTGCCATAGGCTTCCGCTTTGTAATGGAATACATTTCAACAGAAGGAAAAAGTCAGGCATACAAAAAGAGATGTGACTCATACCAAAAATGCCTTTAAGATTTTGAAACATAGAGGTGATCGTGTTCAGTCCAGCCTTTGCACCCGAGTTCCCAAAGCAGCTGCATTTGAAGCACAGGTTGGGGTAAGCAAGCAAATCCTGGGCTGGCTGGTGTTGCATGTCACCAGAACTGGGAAGACAAACCTTTGCCAGGAAGGATTTTGTTTGAGCTGGATGAAGAAGAAAGCCAACTGGACAGCACGTTGATATATTGGGCCAAGTTTCTCTGGTGACTTAAAACAAGACGGTGCATTGTTTCTGTGGGGGAAAAGGTGTCACAATTTGTTCCTGGAGGGCTGGTAAATGCCTTTATTTGTACTGAAAAAGACTGTAAGAATGAGCTACTGTTAGATATTACCACTCACTGTTGGCATTAAAAGAAAAAAGAGTGGTAAAATGAGGTTATTTTTCATCACACCTCTTCTGCTTTGCAAATATTATATGGAGACAACACGCTTGATGTGATCTAAGTACAAGCTCAACTTCCACTGTTTAAAATTTGGCACCTATAATATGCATGGCATTAAATAGAAAAGGAAATAGAAAAACAACACCACACCAGCAGCAAACCAGAGGCAAACAAAGCTGGTGAATGAAGATATTAATGCAAGAGAAACTTTCTTCCAGGTGAGGTTTCCACAGTGAGACTTTCAGGTCTTGGCTGTACCTACACCACATGTCCTTGCCCACAGGGAGACAGCTTCAAGCACCCATTTTCATG
Source organism: Urocolius indicus (assembly GCA_013401255.1). Taxonomy (NCBI): domain Eukaryota; kingdom Metazoa; phylum Chordata; class Aves; order Coliiformes; family Coliidae; genus Urocolius; species Urocolius indicus. The sequence goes on along the minus strand of WBNH01006616.1, from coordinate 214,837 downwards.
CCATGTACTTATATTGTTTGTAATTACTACTGCTAAAATAGAGAGTGGATGCCTGGGACATCCCTACATTCACTTAAGCAAGCAACCAAGCTACTGGGAGCAATGACAAATGGGACTTGGATCTATAGAAACAGTACATTTTATTTCTGATAAATTCATAGTTATATTCACAGTTACATTTATGCATCATGCAAACAACTACCAAAATGGTTTAGGCTGTTGGGCTTTACTGCAATCATAGTCACTACCCTGCTCCTAAAGCACACTCCTGGCCTGGACTAGTACACATACATCAGCTCACAACCCCATGATCACCCATTATCACCCTCTGTCCTATGTGCTTCTCTCCTTCTGGCCACAACACTTACCTCCCACCCCCTCCCACCCCCTCTCTGCCATCCCTTTTGCCCACATTCATACCTTCATGGTCTAGATGGACACATGGACAAGTCTAGAAGAGAATCAAGCTTGGAAGTGCCTTCACATGGAAGCACCCTGCTGAACACTATATGGTCTCCAAGCCTAAAGACCCTCATGCCCTGAAAACGTCCCCTGTCCCTAATTGCCACAGGGGAAAGTCCTCAAGCCAAAGACCCAAGACCCTCTTTGCTTTCCTTGTGTTCCTGACATCTCCGTTTCTCTATCCAGCTTCTATACCTCCTGCTCATTTACAGAGCAGCTGTTGGGATAATGCATTTCTCAATTTAGAGTTGCTGAGACAGAACCAGGTGATGACAAGTTCTCTTTGTCCTCCTTTCCCAAAAGCTGCTTCTCAGAACTTTTATTTATGAGCAAAAGAATCAACCATGAGAGGGAGACCACTGAAAATCAACAGGGGTTTGATTCAAGGCTTGAACCATATCATTTGAGGCAGCTGAGGGTTTGAATCTCTAACTGGTAGGAAAATAGGCAGTGATGTTAAAACAAATGCTGATGTTAGGGGGAAGTGAAATTTCTCAAAGAAAAAAAAAATGCCAAGAGAAATATTTTTCTGTGATAACAGATAAACCCTTTCTTGCAATGTTGACCTTTTGTAGCGTTTTTATTTGTATATTGAGTTCTGCTGTGATTTATCTTTCATGTCGTTATTTGTCTCGTTCTATCCATCAATGACTGCTCTTTTCACATCTCCATCAGCCATTGTTCTGCTAATTGCTAATCTGGTAGTTATTTCTGAAGTCATTTGCCTTATGTTTTGCTCATTCCCCCTTGATAAAGTGTTTAGAAATGCGGATCTGAAATGTTCTGCTTGGTATTGGAGTTTCGTATTATGTGGCTCTTAACAGAGCGAAAGATCCGAACATCCCTGAGGAATGCTTCATTTTGAACACATCAACATTCCCACTGAAATAACAAACACATCCAGCTAGCCCTATAAACCACACTTATCTGCTTGTTCTGTCTCCCCATCCCACCTGCCTTGGCTGCTCAGACATCAGCAGGGCACTCAGAGCTGTTCTCCTGGCACCCAAAAAAAAATCTGGCCTCTTCCCTTGGCTCCTGCCCATTGTATTCAATTGTGTCTGAGATTTGAGGTAGAGGCTTGCTCCTCCTGAAATGCCCCTAGCCCAGGCATCCTGGTAGGCACTGATTAGCGATGGTCTGAAAGATGCTCTGCCACCTCTTTTTATGCCACTTCTTGAGTTCAGAGAGGCTCCCGTTACTTCAGCCTTGCTCCCCAACTTCTCGTGTCAATTCCTGCACCCAGGAAGCCAAAATAATTTCTGCTTCTGATAGCCTTCACTGTTAATCATAGAATCATAGAATGGCAGGGTTGGACAGGACCTTTAGAGATCATTTAGTCCAACTCCCCTGCAGAAGCAGGTTCACCTAGACCAGGTCACAGTTAAGCACAGCCAGGCTCTGTAAAAGCACTTTCATTGCAGTGAGTGTTCAGAAATAAGGAGTTAATGTGCTTGGTAACCCTTTTCCTTTATTTCCCTTTGTTTTTTTCCCCTTTATTTTGTCTTTTTTTCTAATCAGTTGCCCCAATATTAAGCTAAAACCCATTAGACTAAGGTAAATTCCTCTCTGCTTTAGCTGGCAAGAAACTATGAAATAATAGCAAAGAAAGTTTTGGCTAGACAAGGGAGTCTTTCTAAGAGGATAGAGAGACATGGGAGTCACTGCAGGAGGAGAAAACCACCATGAAGGATGAGTTTGGAAGAGGCAACTCTATCTTTAGTAAAGAATCTTGGGCCAGATCACCACTATCCTTCCCATGTATGGTCTGGGAACCACTGATGGCTATCAGAACTGCAGTAGGGGAGCAAACTGTTAAAACTCAAACCAAACTCAAGGCAGACTCAGTCACACACAAAGGAGAAAACTAGCAAGTGTGGTAACGTTGCTGATGTGGCAATGACTGGGATGGTTTAGGGGAGTGGGATGGCAAAGTCCCTTGTCTGGGGAATTTTAGGTAGAGGTCACATGAGGACTGTCTGATTTTCTTTTCCCTTCCCATCACCAGCCAATAAAATCTGTTTCTTCTCCATATCCTTCTCACCTCCTTAATTAAGACACAAGCATTCAAAGACTGGCCTGGTTTTTCCTAGACTTCAACCTAAATTACAATAGAATAATATCATTAAAATACACATTCATCACCCAGTCATCACAAATCTCATCTACATCAACAAAAAGAGGTCAAAACAACATCATCCCAACACCAACAAAGGTGGACAATTTATGAACACTCCAATTCTCATCCCTTAACCACAATTCAAAGAAAATTGTAATGTTCTCTGGCAATGTCCTGTTTGTGTTTTGCTCATTACTTCTCCAAGTTATTGCCCATATCTGGAATTTCTCAAAAGTCCCAGGCTAGTCATCACAAAGTGAGAAGCACAAGTTTGAATAATGTCTTACAATCACTTCTAGCCCATTTTTTCACCATGCTTGAAGACTAGAGACAGCTGAGCTAACCAGTTGGATAAAGCCTCAGAGGGATATGCAGTGAAGACCAGCCCCAGCTTCCCAGAGGACTGTTGAATCACCTGCCCACAGCAAGACATGCACATCTTTAAAATCAGTGAAATATTACCATTTCAGCACTGTTCTGCATGGACTGTGAGCAGGACCTGTCTCACCCAGCTCTGGACCTAGGAGATGCTGCAGACATCTGATCTTCCTTTGAAGGGTAGGGATACACCCAGGGCACTGCTCTCCTTGGTATATCTTGTGTAAACCTGGACTACATGCAAATGTTGATCAAAATCCTTTAAGTTGTAATCTTTTACACCAACAAATTGCTTTTCCTCTTTCAAGGTTCAGGCAGAGCACATCATTATACTGTGGAAAACACTGTTCATTAGGTGTATGTCTCCTTTTTATTTCAAAAGCCCTCTTCCCACTACTCCAAAGCACTACCCAAGTCCTAGGACAAACTCTGCCCCAAAAGGGTAAAAATAAGGAGGAAAGAGTAATATGTCAAGAGGGGAAGGAGCTGTACCTCCTTCCAGCTTAAGCCCAACAAATTGGCAAGGTCCCAGGTGCTAACAGATCTCAGACCTACCCAACAGTTGTATTTGGGTTTAAGTGCCTTAGCATAAACCTGTTCCTCATTAGTTTAAATTAGCCATAATAGCCCTGGTTTAGACTGGAACAAGGAGACAGATGGAAAGCAATGAGATAACTAGATCTTAATAAGTTGATGCTCATTAGCTGAGCTAACAAGTGACAGAACAGGACATGCTCTCTCCCTGTTGTGGTTGGGAGGGCAAGGGCATCAGTGCAACCCCTAAGGTTTTATGCATGGTTGGGGCAGGTCCATCAGTCCTGAGCAGCATCTGGGGCAGCAGCCCCTAGCCTTACCTCCACCAAAACATCCACCTTCAGCTCAACTATCCCATCCCTGCATTCCATTAGAACCCTGACAGATCAAGCCTCTTGGCAACGTAAGCAAGTTGTCTTCTTCAGAGAGGTCCTGGACCAAAGAGGAAGAGAGCTCACTCAGACAAAACAAGATGCAGGGCAGATGCAATCTTCATCCTAATGGAATTTCCTATCATGTCATTTGGGTGAAACCTTTCTTTTCTGACCAAAAAGGTGGTTAAAAATCTTGCTGTCCATGAGAATCTCAGTCCAGCCTTAAATTTGGAGAAGGGCACATATTTTCTTTATCTCTGCATGTCACTGGATAGATTAGATGAGATATATTTATCTAGACAACAATCTGTGTAGCTGCAAAGATCCAGCTACAAAATTCCATGGGTTGAGGTCATCCCATCCATCCCAGCTAAGAAATGATACTTCATTTTCGTGGCTGACACGTTTGCATCAAAACATAAGGAAAATGAACAATTTTATCTTCAAGTGTTGGGTATTTGAGCTTGTTTGTTTGTTTGTTTGTTTCATTTCCATTTGAAGAAATGTAAAGGTTTTGCCCGGTGGGTTCTTTTGAGCAAAACCATTCATTTGAATATTTTCTTCAGACAATATTTTTTTCGTATTTGCTTGTGTTTTCCGGTTGCTTTGCTTTGTTCATTCCCAGCAGGCTCAAAAACGCAGCTCTAGGAAGGAGGGTGATATCTTAAGGAAGAGAAAAGTATATGAAAGGAATAAGGAAAATCAAGAAATGTGTCATTTCCTGCAATGATTGTTAAGGAAAAATAACAGAATAAATATACTCATAATTTTTTTGCCCTCTCTGATATCCCCTGGATCAACAGATCTTCATGACCTGACAGAGCAACAGTTAAATCACCTCATTGTCCACTTGGAATGCCCTTTAAACTAATTTTTAGAAAATAGAAGATTAAAAACCATGGATAAACAGACTCCAAGGAAATATTTCCTGTGTACAGTAGAAAGGAGCCAGGGGAGAGCCCCTGTTCAACACTGGGGTCAGTCCCCGTCACAATGTATGGAGGCAGGAGAGTAGAGTCACTGGGAGGAAACCAACATAAACAGGATCTTCTTTTATCGGTGGGAAAAGAAAACTCAACTTTAAATTAGCCAGAAGTATGTGCCTATATGTTTTAATCGCGAGCTGCTCTTTCCAAGTCTTGCAGCAGAGTTAAGTCACGGACAAGGAGCTGTGGACCACATGCTGTCCCTGAACACCAGATGCTGATTGTCCCTTCTGCTTTTGGAAGGAACTAGTGAGGGGCAGTCCATGCTTGCAGCCTGAGCAGGAACCCTGGGCTGGAGAGGAATGATGAGAGGACCAGGGTTAGCTTGGGAAATGTACTTGCTGGAAGCCCTGGAGGCAGGGCAAGAAAGGAGATCTGACAGCCTTTCATCCTCCTAGTGGGATGTTGGAGCTGCAGAGGGCCTCCCAGCCTTCCAGAGTATCCCTCATGGTAGGTTGTTGAGACTGGGGGATCCCTGCTAGTCTTGCAGAGTATACCTCGCGGTGGGATACTGGGGCTGGGGATGGGGGGGGGGAGTGGGATGTGCATCCCAGCCTTGCAGAGCATCATCACGGAGGGAAGTTGAGGGTGGGAGATCCTGCCAGCCTTGCAGAGCATCTCTCCTGTGGGGTGTTGAGGCTGGGGCAGTCCCTCCAGCCATACTGGGCACCCTTGCTGTGGGGTGCTGCCGTGGCTGTGTGCGGGTGCTCTGCAGAGGCAGGTGCAGCCCCCAGAGCGCAGCCCCTGGACCCCCGGCCGGTTGGGACGGGGGGGGGAGAAACCAGTAAGGGACCCGCCGGGCGGACCCTGCGCTCTGCTGCCCCCCGGCGGCTGCTGCGGGACCCTCACACACACGCGGACCCTTCCACACCCGGAGAGCCTCAGACCCCCAGGGATCTGCACAACCCCGGCGACTCTCTCATCTCCGAGGGACTCTCACACCCCCAGGGATCTGCACAACCCCGGCGACTCTCTCATCTCCGAGGGACTCTCACACCCCCAGGGATCTGCACAACCCCGGCGACTCTCTCATCTCCGAGGGACTCTCACACCCCCAGGGATCTGCACAACCCCGGCGACTCTCTCACTTCCGAGGGTCCTTCACACCTCCGTGGACCTTCATACTCCCAGGGACCCTCACACCCCCGGGAGACCTTGACACACACCCTCCCCTCGAGGTGTCTGCACTCTGCGTGCCCCCCATCCCCGCCTCGAGTGGGTGCCTGCCCGTGCCGGAGGGTGCTCGCTGGTGCCCGTTCCCCTGCCAAGTGCGCTCCTGTCCCCCCCTGTCAGTTCCTGGGTTCTCTTGACGTGATTTGCCTCCCCCCACCTCCCCGAGTGCCTGCCTCGTCCCTCCCGCCCCCTCCCCACACAATCTCGCCTCCCCAAGCTGGGTTTGCAAGCGCCCGGCGCTGCTGCCGCCTTCATCCTGCCCCGGGCTCGCCCCACAGAACAANAGGGGGGGGACGAGGAGCGGCTCATCCTGCCCACCCTCCATCCCTCTATCCCGGCTGGAGGGACCGAGCCTTGCCCAGTGGCTGGAGTAGGGGGAGCGAGGTGCTGAGCGAGTCGTGGAGGGGGCTGTGGGGATCATGCCGGGGGGGCTACACCTCGGCATCGCTTTCTCCTCTCCCTCCATGGAGCCCGGACCTTTTCTACAATGACTTTCTCTGAGCTGAGCAATGGAAGCTTGAGTGGGAACCGGACAGGACAGGCTGGCCAGAGCACTGCCAACCGATCCTGGGGGCTGCAAAGCGAGGAGACCCCCGAAGGCAACGGCACCACGCTGACTTTCGCCTTGGACGTGCAGGCAGTGGGAGTCGGGGTCTTCCTGGCTGTCTTCATCCTCTCGGCCATCGTGGGGAACATCCTCGTCATCCTCTCCGTGGCTTGTAACCGGCACCTGCAAACAGTCACCAACTACTTCATCGTCAACCTTGCTATCGCTGACCTTCTGCTCAGCACCACCGTGCTGCCTTTCTCAGCCACCTTGGAGGTGTTGGGCTTCTGGGTGTTCGGCCGCATCTTCTGTAACATCTGGGCAGCGGTGGATGTGCTGTGCTGCTCCGCCTCCATCATGAGCCTGTGTATCATCTCTGTGGACAGGTACATCGGTGTCAAGTACTCCCTCAAGTACCCCACCATCATGACCGAGAGGAAGGCGGGGGTCATCCTCGTCGTGGTCTGGCTCTCATCCATGGTCATCTCCATCGGGCCGCTGCTGGGATGGAAGGAGCCTCCACCACCGGATGAGAGTATCTGCAGCATCACCGAGGAGCCGGGCTATGCCCTGTTCTCCTCCCTCTTCTCCTTCTACTTGCCCCTCATGGTCATCCTGGTGATGTACTTCAGGATCTATGTGGTGGCCAGGAGGACCACTCGGAGCTTGGAGGCTGGGGTCAAGAAGGAGAGGAATAAATCCATGGAAGTTGTACTGCGTATTCACTGCCGCAGCGTGCTGGAAGAGCCTCTCTCCAGCACCCGGAGCAAAGGGCACAACTTCAGGAGCTCCCTCTCTGTTCGGCTCCTCAAGTTCTCCCGTGAGAAAAAGGCAGCCAAGACCCTCGCCATCGTCGTGGGTGTTTTCATCCTCTGCTGGTTCCCTTTCTTCTTTGTCCTGCCTTTTGGTAAGTGATCCCATTTCCCCCAGCTCTGTCTCCTGTTGCTGAACCCCTGAGAATCTGCTGCTTGGGCAAAACTTTCAGAACTCATGCATGGAGGCAAGGGATAAGGTAACTGATAGGTGAATAAACCAGCAATGAATTAATTCAATTAATTAGTACTTATTCAATATTTATTAATCAGAGTCACATCATCAATCAAAGCAAATAGCAAATGAATAGAATAGCAGCATAATAATTGGTTTAATTAATTCAATCTGCATTCAGTAGTTTAATTAATGAAGTTCAGGCTAAGGAGGAAGCAGCTCTGTTTCAAACAAGCTGTAATTACAACACAGTGATCTCCAAAAGGCTTTGCCATCCCTAACCCCAGCCTCCCTTCTTCCAAGCTTGGGGGTGGGCATCTGGATCTGTGTCTGTTGGCCCAGGGTTCCCAATCCTGTTGTGAGCCAGTGAAGATGGAGAGAAGTGAGGTTCAATGCCTCCCAAGGAGAATGTCGGGATGTGAAGCATGCATATCACTGACGTCCTGGGATAATGGTCTTGGAGGACTTGTCAGGATTGATCCACCTCGTCCAGGAGTCTTGCCTTCAGGTCCTGGCCCTGCCATGGTGCCCGTGTCACTGAGTGCTTGTATGGGGCTCTAAAGTTTTGCCAAGAGAAGGATGCAGCTCCCTGCGTGCAGAGGCAGGCTGAGCAGGCACAGAGCCTGCCAGGGGAGTTCAGTGTCCAAAGCAATGTCTCCTTCCAGTATCAGTGCTACCTATGAAGTGCAGGAAAGCCTGAGCTCTTCATCTCCACCTCATCTTACAGCAGACACTGACTCAAGGGCACCTATTAACCCCTTGGAGTGATGTAGATGGGGAAAAGAGTTTAAAGTAACTTCTAAATATTGACAATGGCTTCTGTTCAGAGCCCAGTAAAGCAGAGAGATCTGTCCCTCCATCTGCAGGGTGGGATCCACATGTCTCACAGCCCACCAGAAACATTTTAGCTGGTCCTGCACCTTTCCTCAGGATTTTTTGAATCTTCTTGCTTGGGGCTGCCTCTCAAGTCAGCATCGTGTCCGCAAACTGATTTTGACTTGCTGAAGGTTTTAGTCTCCCTCCAGCATTGTGGCTGGAGGACAGAGGGAGCCCAGGGCTGTGAGACACCTCACTGAGGCTACTCAGGTCCCCCCTGCCCTCCAGCAAGATTATTCCCCAGGACCACTCGTGCCTTGGGAGCTGAAGTGTCCTTAGGATGGTGGATCAGGGTTGTGGATGTCTAGTCTCATTGTGCTGCTGTCTTCCACCTCTTCAGTTTCTCTCTCAGAGTAAGGGTGGCACTGGTGAGTTTATCTCAGCTCTCCATAGGGGTGAAAATGCTCCTATAAAGATTTTTTTCCCTGTGTGGGCATGGGAGTTCATGGCATAACTCAGTCATAGAGCAGTAAGGCTGCAGTGAGCTTCTCTCTCTATGACACCTGAGATGAATTATCCCATCTGACTGTTCCTCAGTTTCCCTTTCATCGGTCAGGTGCACTGAGGGATTTTTGTAGCCTACAAATAAACACTCTGGAGCTCAGGGAGATGCCAGTACCCACAGTCTGAGCTCCCTGGGCAGCCTCAGTCTGGCACTTACCTCCTTGGCTGATCAGTAGGGCAGGAATCAGCTCTGAACAACTTTACAGCTTACAGCTAATGAAGCTGGGAATCAGGATTCTGTTCCTCTGAGTTATTCCCAGTACTTGGAATGAGAGAACTAACACCAGGCAAAGTAGGAAAAATAATTTATTTTGGTTTTTTATATCTATTTTCTCTTGAAGCCCTCAAAATAGCTTCTCCACTGGTGTAAATCACCACCTTTGCACCGAAGTCAAAGGAGATACCCTGATTTACACCAGCTAAAAATCCAGACTTCATTCTTTACGTACCTGCCATGAACCCACTTGCTTCCTCCAAGCACACACAACTGGCCAAGTTCTTCATAAACATGGCTTTGATCTTTACTTCCTGCTGTGTTATATGCATCATATAAACAAGGCAAAAGTTCATTTATTTTATGTCTACAAAATATGCTGCCTTTGATTTCACACACACACACACACCCTTTAATTAATAGACATTTCCTATTCGAATCTGAGAATCATTCAATGATATCTAGAAGGGGAACAGAAACTTCTGCAGAGCCTAATCTCTGATTTGACAGCTCAGGAGACAGATCCGAAACATGGAGAAATCAGCAAAGTTCACTGTAAACCCACAAACTGAAACATGCTGGAGCGAATCCTCTTTGAGAGGACAGTAAATGGTTAAGCAGAACAGAGGAGTTTTATTTGCTGGTTAGAAAAACTCATGTGAGTTAGTTTGGGGCCAATTGGAAATGATTTTGATACAGATTTTAAATGAAAATGAAACATAAGAAATAAAAATCACTTTCGATGGAGGTGAAACGTGTTGCTTCAATCTGAGACTGAATGGGAGTTTATTAAAGGACAGGTACTCAAGACACATTCCAATATGCACTGTCACATTACAGTGAAATGGATAAGTGAGCTGTTTTCTTCTGAATATACCAAAATGTTTTGACTTTCTGTTTCCCTATGTGATATGAATTTGCAAGTAGTTGGCACTGACTTCTTACAAGGTTCACAGAATCACAGAATCTTAAGGGTTGGAAGAGACCTCGAAAGCTCATCCAGTCCAACTCCCTTTGCCAGAGCAGGGCCACCTAGAATAGGTCACACAGGAAGGTTGACTGACTGTTGTCTGATCATACTTTTTTATAAGTAAATCTGCCAACTGAAAAAAAGACTCCCAGCTCTACTTAACATTGACTTAACAACCAGAAACTTCTGTGCTGTCTGTGTGAACCTGCACACATCTTTGCAACTCTCAGCAGAACAGTTTCCACATTAGTTTCACAGGAGTAATATTTAGTGTTGAGAAGCTGAAGTAATCAATAATTTTAAATAGCAAGACCAATCTATGTGCCAAACGTTATCAGCCATTTCTCCAAGATTGAATAATCTACAGAGATTCATCTGTAAATCAGCTCAAACTCCCCAATAGTTCCACAGTCTATTTATCAGCTGAGTAATTTAACTCAGTCTAGGGTTTGTGATACATGTCCCTAAGCACAGGATGCCATGACCAGCAGTTTTAACATAATCAAGAGTTTCTGTGGCTAATGAGACTCTTTAAGCAGCTGATTGTTCAACAAGAGATGAAATCCCAATTACCCACATAACTCTTGTGTGGGTTGTGAGTATCTTTTGCTGTGTGTGCAGTAGAGCTCTACTAAGCTGCTCTGTCTGGGGATCCTGGGTAGTGGTTTTTGCCAGGGTACTTCTTCCCTTAGCAAAGACCTGCCAGGAGAATGTAACTGCAATCTCCTCAGAGATGTGGGCTGGGAGTTTAAGGGTGTTTTGTAAGATAGGAGTCATGTCCCTTTAGTTGTCTGACATCTGTGCCTTCATCTCAGCTAGACAGAGCATCTTGAAGACACTAGTTGCAAGGAACCTCTGAAGGTCCAGCTCCCTTTCTGAACAGCACCAATACTAGATCAATCAGTCATATGAATCCAAAGCTCCCTTTACCTTTCTGAGGAGAGCACCTGGAGGTGGGACTCACCTGATCCATTTTGAACTTCCTCATTAGGATGAGATGAATTGTGGTGTCAATCTGTCTCTTCCTCTCCCTTGACTACAAAAGCAGTCTGTGCTGCAGGTATTTAGAGAGAGGTGAGATATACCCTAGTCTGGATTCTTTTGAAGTCTAATGGAAGTAAGATGCCCAAGTGAGAGCTCAATCTCATATCAGTTCAAGCCTTTATTAAAAGAGAGAGAATAGACAGAGATATTCTCTTTGAAGTCACACAACCATAGGGGCTCCACTGGCTCTTTTATTAATGGAAAAACCATTCTAAACGTTAGGTACTGGATTTACCCCAGTAATAGGGCATCTGTGCAATGGGTCAAGGAACCAGAACCAGCCCCATACAACACCTATAGATAAACAGACACCTGCTTTCTCAACCCTGATCTATAAGGAGGTAAGAAGAGGAGGAGGGATGGAGCCCTGCTCCCCATCCACTCCTCAGTAGCTGGCGAGCATGCAAAGACAATAGAGGACCCCAAATGGGGTGAGTGTGGAGGCGAAGACCTTCATCACCACTCCAGAGGTATCTAGGAAGAAACAATCATCCCTTGGCATCAAGGATGCACTAGTCAGTACCCAGGATGGTGATTTACACACTTTAATGGCCCTTGTTTTTTAAGAAGCATAGTCTAGTCTAGATGGTGGGTTCCTATGTTTGTTATTCCTTGGATTTGGTTACAAATCAAGACCAGTGTGAGAAAGGCACCAAAGCATCCATAGGTGAAGGCCACATACAAGGCTCCCTTCACTCTGTCCTTTCACAAGCAACAGCTTACCCAGACAAAAAACAACTTAAGAGATGCCTCAGCAGCAGCAAAACCCTTCACATTGAGGGTCTTCTGTTTGCCTTGGGGTACTGACTTGATTGTGTTTGCAGTGGAAGCTGAAATTTCCAGCTACACTTCAGAAAAATAGTGCACTGGCTTTTTAACCTGCAGCTTGATGGAAAGGCAGCTGCCACACAAACCAGGTTCAGAAAGTCTCCTTCAAGCCAAATCCAAAAGTGGTTTTGTAGATACTGTGTTTCACAGGGCAGAAATCCTTTCACAAAATGCTTTGTAGAAGATGGGCTTGCAGGGGCACAGCGGTGCTCAAGCTTCAACTCTCATTTGTGAAATAAATGATGGGAAAGACAATGTAGGTAGAAGCACTTTTCAGGTGAGACCAAGTCTGTTCAGGTAGAAATGGGGAGTCTAATTGCATTTAGCATGGTTTCCTAAGAGAAAAATGGGCTTATGTCATCACTCTGTCTGTGTGCATGTAATTCTTTCCCCACCACCTGATGAACGCTTTCATCAGTCTCAAACACATGTGAGAAAGTGCTAAAAGTCCTCAATATGCCAAATTCCTGTTAAAATAGGAAGATGGGTAAAGGAGTAGGAAATTTTATATGCTGCCTCACAGAAGGAAGGTTACAACATAAGCTGAGGCTCTGGTTAGTCATCAGAAAATGCTCTAAAAATCCACCACGAGACACCATAGGAAAACCAAACTTCCTTAGTTTTGTTGTGCAAAGGAGAATCTGATCAAAAGTGTGATTTAAAAGGAGAAGGGTGAAAGACAGACCATTGAATTACTTTGCTTGTTAAGGCAGTCTCTCGTATCTCCTGAAATTATCTGAGTCATGGTGGAAGTGACAGAATTGGCATGGAAAAAGGAATGGGCAAGTGCTTTGGAATAATTAGCCCAGAGCATCAAATCAAACTGGAACTAGAGGAATTACAATGAACTACTCCATCTGCCACATGTTCCCTGTTGTTTCTAGTCCACAGGAAGCATATATTCATTTAAAATGCCAGCAAAGACATAGATACAGTCTCTAAAGCTTCTGGGTACCATGTTGCAGATTGATTTCTTAGCCATCATCCAGGCAAGAGGCAAGATTCTTACATTTGCATTGTACCATAGGATGTTTCCATAGGCTCATGTCAAAATAGCATAAATTCATAGAGGATGGATGGGTGTTCCAGCCAATCTGCTGAGAGGATGCTGTGGGAGACGGTGTCAAACACTTTACTGAAATCAAGATAGACCACATCCACTGCACTACCACCATCTCTTCACATGGTTACATCTTCATAAAAGGCTGTCAGGTTGCTCAAACATGACTTCCTCTCGGTAAAGCCATGTTGACTGTTTCCAATGACATTGTTCTTTAAATGACTGGAGTCAGCACCCAGGATAAGTTGTTCCATCAGTTGTTCCTACTGGTGTGTAGTTACACTTCCATGATCTATACACTCTCTTCTTCCACTTGAGTCTGCCCAACAGTTCCTTGTTAGGTCTCTTGGTTCTCTTTCTTGATTTCCTACCCATTGGGATGCTCTGATCCTGAGCTTCGAAAAAAAATACAGACCAACTATCTTGGGCCTCTTTGCCTTTTAGTACCCTGTCCCATGAGATATCCCCTATTAAGTGCTTGAAAAAGCCAAAGTTGGCCCTGCTAAAGTCCATGGTTGTGATCCTGCTTGGTATTCTGTATCTACCACACAGGACCCTGAACTCCATATTAATGTAACTAAAGCACTTGACAGTGTCAATTCATTCCCTAATGCAAAAGCCACCAGAGTGCTGAATGGTGAAACAGTTTACCTGTGCTTGGAAATAGACAGCAAAAAAAATGGATTATTTGAAGCCCAAATGAGTCTATTTGGTTCCCTTCCTCCCCATTATCCCAGAGATGGAAGGATTTAGGGCAGTTTTTGCCGTTACAACGAATGAAGCATTCTGAACCTCCAATAATGATGTGTGCACCCAAGTTTGAACACATACTTTTCCTCTGCCTGGCCAAAGTAATACAGTGATTCACAGAAGTGACTGAAAACAGGACCCAGATCTCCCATGACCTATGTATGGGATTATTCTGTTTCCAGTCCACCCACCACACCACCAAATAAAACTATTTAAAGCCAAATGTCTCTTTTTATATCTCAGTGTCTTGACGCATCTGGAGGCAGTTGCTGTAATGGATGTACCATAAACAGGAAAAAAAAAGATCTTGAAAAATGCAAAACTCTGTGATTCAGTGGGCAAATTGTTATAAAGCCTCCCAACAGGAGTTTTGAACCAGTATCAAAATACACTAGATTACATTAAATCATTCTAGAATCACAGAATGGTTTGGGTTGGAAGGGACCTCAAAGCTCATCTGGTTCAAACCCCCTGCCATGGGCAGGGACACCTTCCACCAACCCAGGTTGCTCCAAGCCCCATCCAACCTGCCCTTGGACACTTCCAGGGATGGGGCAGCCACATCCTCTCTGGGAAACCTATACCAGGGCCTCAGCACCCTCACAGGGAAGATTTTCCTTACATCTCATCTAAATCTCTTCTTTTTCAGTCCAAAGCCATTATCCCTCATCCTATCAATGCATCTATATGAAGCTGAGTCTGATGGGTATTTTGTATTTGCAGACACAAAACTTAGTCCAGGATATTGTGGTAAGGAGCTTGTAATTAGCCTGATCTATCTTCATTAATTTATATTTAGATAAATATTTGCTCATTAATTCTGATAATCAGTGAGATGCAATGAAGATTGAGCTGAAGGGTGGCAATACTCTTTGGTATGATCATGCGAGGTGGTTGCTTAATCACTTCCTACCATAGAATCATACAATGGTAGGGTTGGAAGGGACCTTTAGAGATCATCTAGTCCAACCCCCCTGCAGAAGCAGGTTCACTTACCATCCTGCTTTTAATTGCTTTTGCTACAATAAACAGCTTGAACAAGGTACCAGAAACTGTGTCATGTTAGCAAGCAAGAGCGTAAAGACTTCTTGCTACCTGTATGGCTTTAATTAGGAGTGTGCTCACTTTTGTGAGTACATCCTGTACTTTTGTTCAAGAGTCTTCAGAAAATGAGTATATTTTTTTGGGAAAGCAACCTGAGTAATCTTGTGATTGATCAATTCTGACTTTGACTTGATGTGATTGCTCTGTTATTATTCTAGGTAGGGCTGACAGCCCCTGTTAACACTACGGGACCCTTCTGGAATAAAGTCCCTGTTTCTGGTGCCAAGCATTATCTATTAGGTAAAGTTTTCCACTCTGTGTCCTCGTAACAGGCTGCATTTGTTCTGCCAAATGAGAGACAAAATGAGATATCCATATCTGAGAAAGATGACAGGACAAAACCACAATGTTTGGTTCCTATACAACGTGTTACAGGGACAGCCTGGAGTTTAAAAGACTCTGGCAGTACTGTGTGCCAGAGCAAAAACTTGACATTTTACTCCATGGGGGTTGAGGGGTAACAGGACAGGGCAGGAATTTGACAAGGCTGGCCCAATGTGGTGAGTTTCTATGAAGGAAACACATTCTTAAAGCATTGTTAAGGATGGGCAGTTTAGCAAAACTGGAGCTTGCTGAGGAAAGACTTTTAAGAGCAATGATCTGGTGGTGTCTGATGGGAATTTCTGCTTCTTTGCAATCCCTTGCACTGCCCATTTCCACACTTTTCCCTTCTCTAATGTCAAGACAGTCCCCAGCACTAAATACCAAAAGTAGAAGGTCCAGCGAACCACTTTTCCTCTTTCTACAGAACCGACAATGAAAAACAGGTATTTTGAGGCTACAGTTAACCTCATCCTAATATTTCTATCTAAATGAGGCAGATGAGTCCCAACCTAAGAGCACCAATGTCTCCTCAGTATCTCTGAGGGAGGCCAAAGACCACTAGCTCCAAGGTGCACATCTAAAGTAGCTGAGATGAATCTCACTGTGAGGCCAAATGCAGCCAAAGTCCAACACAGTTGCAGCTGGAGCTGAAGTTGATAGGAGTTACACCTTAAGGATGTGAAATGCTTCATAATACCAAGTGCTCAGGAATCCACACTCAAATACAGGCATATTTTGGCATTGTTTGGTAGATGGGACAGTCAAATGGTTCCAAATCACCTTTTTCTCCTAGGAGAGCTGTGAAAAGAAAAGTAAGATTGCAAAATGTTTGGCCAGAAGTGAGCTAAGTACTTTCAGATATCCATCAGGATACAAGGAGTTCTGGCACCAAGCAGAGCTCAGCAGAGTGAGTTTGTAAAGTCTGGAGCCACATACTGACCAGTGAGGAGATACCGAACAGTTCAACCCAGCTATTGAGCACTCAAGTCTCCTTGCAACCAATGTGGTAGGGACACCACAGAGACAATAGAGCATCATCCTAATATTAAACTCTTTAAAGGTAAGAAAGGTTTTGCAGATGTGATTTTCACTTTGACCTCGTCAATCTTTTGAGTCTTTAACTTTGCAAGTTCCTTAGTGTACATTTAGCAGTTTTATTATATAGGATCCCACATAACTATTGTTTTGTGGGTTCAGTAGAAACTAGTGTTCAGTGATAGAGACAAACGAGACAATCTTTTAACACATAACCAAATAGTAAAGCAAAGAATGTGATAATCTCTTACAATATTTGTGCTCTGTATGAGACAAAAACACACCTTTACAACAGCTGAAGCCCAGACTCAGCAGTTGCAAAGGCTGTGGTTTACTCACCACCTCTTTCAACAGTCATCTTTCCATGGAAACTGGTAGGATTTTGAGTGGTGCCTGCAGGAACATCTGCTTTTTAATCTAAATTCAAATGGCTGAGAAGGACAGGAGCTGCCTGAGAAAACAGGAGTTTGCTTTGAGATTTCTCTTTCCACATCAATTCACTTCAGGGAAATGCAGTGCCATACCTGGCTATTTCTATTTGATTCATGGCAAGGGGAGATATATATTTTCCCTGTCTCTTACCCTTGTTGCCCTTTACATGGTGATCCTCCAAACTTCATTATATTTCCTAATATAGCTTGTTGTCTCACACTTTGTCAACATACAAGTGCGAGCTTACACCACACAGGTTACACCATCCTCCAGGCAAGTAGTAAGAGGAGAGAAATTGAGCTGCAACTCTCAGAATGACATCATTGACAGGATTTCAGGGTTTGGTTTTTGGACAAAACAAGGCTGTAAAGAGCTTCTGGCATGAAATGTATGTAATGAAAAATCTGGTTTTCCAGCTAAAGGACCTTTAGACTTTTTTTACCAACCCAACTTGTTCCACTTTCTTATTCTTTTTACACACAAAATTTCCAAGTCCTCCTAAGGTTATGTATGTAATGTGTTCTCCATTGTGAACTAATTACCTCCTTCCTTTGTTGTATGATAATGATGAAAGTCTCAGTGTGATCTCATAACTCTGAGATTGTCATTTGCTTTCTCTTGGGTTGTCATCAGGGCAGATCTGTTGCATGCATCAACCCAAAAAAAGATCTTCTGAGGACAGATAGAGTTTTATTCTTCTGCACACTGGCTGATACATGGTGGTGCAGGCAATGGTGACTTTTGATGATGGGCCAAGTCCTAGAGGAGGAATGCTGCTGTAATGTTCAGGGGGCTGTTTTTTTGTACTTCACAGCAGCTGCAACATCAAGATTATCACTATGACTGTATCCAGTACATGAATGCACTCATTTCAGGGTGCAAACCGTTCACTTTCCCTAGCAAAGCAGTGCAGAGTGATTCACATCCACATAACTCAAGGCTGGTTCTCTCTGGAGGAGACTTACACAACTGTATCAACATACGGTCCTCTCCAGACTTCACAAGCCATCTCAGGGGCTCTAAGACTTAATTACTATTTTGATCCATTTTTGATGCAAAAGATTCTACAAGAACACACTAGCTGTTGGCAACTTGTCAGAAGAAGGACCTAGGTAATTCAAGTGCCCTTTCTTACAGGAGGACCTCACATTGGGGGCCCAACCATCCTTCTGACTCACCAGGCTACCATGTAGCACCTTTTGACTGTTAAATCCTTGTGGGCAAGGTCTTCTCTGTGGAGTATGTGACAGCACTCCTCTCTCCATCACAAGGGACCTCTTGAAGGTGACCAGGCAGTCTGAGACAGCTATGGTGGAGTCCCTCATCTACAGCTTGTTTCTATCTGAAATCTGAAGGCAAGGATGGAGTTGGAGATCTGGAAGACACAGCAAGAGATGAAGAGAAAGAGTAGGAGACTTGAGCTGCAATGAAGGCTAGTGAGGTGCTGGAAAGTTTGAACTGGGAGCCCTTCTTGTCTCCAGCAGTCCTGAGGTGGTAGGGCTTTGAGGTTCCCCCAGGAGACCCCACAACAGCGAGTGCTGAGCTGCAAAACAGAACTGCCCCCTCTTTCTCCTAAAGCTCACTCACAAAAGTGTTTCCAAGAGCCAAAAGTGTTTTTATGGTCTTGTTTTTATTCTTCTACCTGCTCTTAATTTTGTTGTAGCTGAAAGGGTTTGGGAATTTGGGAGCAAAGATAGTTCATGAGGAATAGCTTCAGTGTTACAGTGTAGAAGCTGTCTGCTTTCACAGGGGACCTGCTTTCCAACGTGGCAGTTAATTGCCATTCTTATTTGCTGTAAATATGCCCTTTAAAATGCTGTTAAGAACACTGAGTGATGAGCTCTTCATTCTGAAGACTTTGCCTTTATGAGCAGGAATCTCTCATCCAGGAATCTCTCAGCCCTTTGCACCTGTACCTGAGCACACGTCCCCAAATAGCCTCATCATTCTCCTTCCTCCAAAGCAAACTCCAGCCACAGCAATGCAAAAATTAAGTCTCTGGTGTGTATTGATTTGTGACATTACTATCTGCTCTCCAGGAAGGTGAGTGGCAGAGTGAGCGTTCACCTCTTCCCATGTAGTACGTGCTGGGGACAAACTTATCTCAGCAGCGTCAGCTCTGTAGTTTAAAGGACTAAATGGGAAGAAGGAGACTGCACACAAATGACATCAGGGAGGGAGGCAACCCATCTGTTTCACTAGTATTCATCATCATTTTTGTTTAGGGAGACTGAGACACCACTTACGTACCTGCAGTCACTTGGTAGCTCTTCAGTATCACTAACACACCCGCTACTCCTGACTGTCCTGTGTTCTCTGTCTCAGTGCTGCATAAAACTGTCACATGGAAACAGAAGACTGTACTTCTCCTTGCACAGTAATTTATATGTGCAATTAACCCAAGGATGGGTTTACTGAAGTGCCTGGAACAGGATATGGCTTTTTAGCTACTCCTAATGAATAGTCTTTCCCTAACAGAGCTCCTTAGCTAATGCATTTGGAGCCAAGCCAGAGAACCACCAGGTCTGGTGGCAGAATACCAACTGCCTGCTCACTAAAGACAGGGCATTTCCTCCTCCTGGGAAGTTTCCAGCCCAAGGCAATTCACAACTCAGTCATGAGGGCTTCTGAAATGCAACTTTTATTTTTACTCACTCCAGTAGCTGAAAAAAAAATCCTCTACACATTTGCAAGGGATTCCTGCTGGGAGAAATCCCTGTCCCAGATATGTCCAACACGCTTTTCAAATCACTCACAGTGGGTATGCTGATGGCACTCAGTAAAGGAAGACCATCAGGAGATGGCAAGTCCCTGGACTAGTCCCAGACAGCTCTCTCCAACACAAATCTGCCCAAGAGGCGTGCCTGGAGCAGTATGAACATGAGGTGTTGCCACTTAGGCTCAGAGCTTGGAATCAGATCTCACCCTCTTCTGTTCTTCAGTTTGTTTATCACATTTAATGGGATTTGTATTTCCCCCAGTGAGTCAAAGGCTGGAGCAAATCACAGGGGTTGTCTCACCTGTTCTCCCGAATTAAAGAACTCCTGACTGCACTCCCCTGCAAGACAGTTGCAGGTTGCAAGTGCTATGAAGCCCAAGATAAGAGCCAGTCTGCAAATACTCCAAAAGATGTCCATGACAGCAAAAAAAAATTACATAAGGATTCCTTTTGAGATCTCCCGTGCAGGGATCAATTACACAACACTGAGCAGGGGACAGCTCCCACTACAAAACAAGGATGCCACAGCCTCTGCTTGAAAGGCTGTGTTGGAGCTCGGTCAAGGTCTTCTGATCTGGATGAGGAGATCAAATACATCCTCAGTCAGTTTGCTGATGAAACCAATTGGTTGGGTGTGTTGATCTGCTTGAGGGCAAGAGGGTCTTTCAGAGGGCCCTGGCCAGGCTGGAGCCATGGACTGAGGGCAATGGGATGAGACTGAACAAGGGCAAGGGCTGGGTCCTGCCCTTGGACCACCCCAAGCCCAGGAAGCTCCAGGTTGGGGCAGAGGGNGTGGTATCCAGCAACAGAATAAAGGGTAATGGGATGAAGCTGGAACACAACAATTTCCATTTAAATGTAAGAAAAAGCTAGTTCAGTGTTGGAGTGAGGGAGCCCTGGCCCAGGCTGCCCACAGAAGGTATGGAGGCTCCTTCCTTGGAGGGCTTCAAGGCCTGCCTGGACATGTTCCTGTGTGACCTGATCTAGGTGAACCTGATTCTGCAGGAGGGTTGGACTGGATGATCTTTGGACGTCCCTTCCAACCCCACCATTCTGTGATTCTATGAAGTGACAGGACATGAGGAAATACCCTCAAGTTGCCCCAGGGGAGGTTAATATTGGAGCTGAGGCAGAACTGTTTCCCTGAGAGGGGTGTCAGCCCCTGTGCCAGGCTGCCCAGGGAGCTGAGGGAGTCTCCAGCCCTGGAGGGATCCCAAAGTCATGGAGTTGAGGTGCTGAGGGCTGTGGGTTAGTGCTGGGCTGAGCAGGGTGAGGGGAGGGTTGGGACTGCAGCAGCTTCAAGGGCTTTCCCAACCTAAAGATTTCTATTGTTCTATGTTTCTGCCATAGGCAAGATGTTTGTGAAATCATTTAGATGGGGAAAAGTTTACAAAGAAACCAGCTTAGAGGGAAATTCATATCCTGAGCCTAAAACAGATGGTTTGTAGTATAGAGACAGTGAGGAATGGGAATATCTTCATGGCATGGTGTTCTTTCCTTGTGGCAGTGAGCCAAGTGGAGTTTAAGGTAACATGATTAGGAAAAGGACAGGAATCCTCTCTGCAGCAGGAGGATGGTTTGCAGCCAGGCATTGCTATCTCAGGATATACCTGGAGCAACAGATAACAAGCACACTGGGTCAAGCCACATCTCATCCCTGGATGTTTTCCACCTGCAGATTCCCTCAGACCAACCTGTTGTTGAGAAATAGCCCAAGGGTACCCATAGGGATTACGTAGGGCACAGGTTCCCAAATCCAGGGACTCAGCACCACTTTTGAAGCTCAAGGTCAGCAGATGAAGCCAGCAATGATGTCATTTCATACCATAGGTGAGAGACCCCTCACCTGCATCCCAGACAGAGGCCCTTACCCTTGTATTCCCACCCCAGATGTATTTTCAGAAATGCAATTTGGAAGAGCATGGGATACAAACACATGCACAACACAACAGTGGTGACACCATCAGCTGCTCACTGACCTAGTTTGAGCACAAACAACACTTGGGTTCAGAGCAACTGCCAGCTCTTGAACCTCTGCCTTTAAGGCCAAGTTCTCTAAGAGAGGCTTGTCAAACTGTGCCAGAAAAGTGTTTCAGCCATAAGCTATTTCTGTTCCTAGGGTCCCTTCCACAGGAATTATCTGGAACACTGTGAGGATGCATTGTGAAGTTGAGCTGGCAGCCAGCCATGAGCTTGTCTACCTCCCTCCAACACTGCACTCAGGCTGTGCATTTGGGGAAACAGAACAGAGTGACTTCACATCCCAGGGTTTGCTTTCCCTGTGTTCCTCACTCAGAGGGGATCATGCAGAGACAAAGGAAGAAGGAGCAAAGCATAGAGTTTTCCAAACATTGCATCTCTCCCTTTCTTCTGCCTTACAATAGCGAAGTTGTTTGGGATTAATCACGTTGTGCTTCGTTTCCAGTGACACCACACAGTTACAGCATTTCAGGGCTCTCTGCAGGCTCATCTATCTGAGACCCTTGACAACACACCAGCCCATTAGTCATGTGCTTCAGCCCTTTTGTGTCAGGTACTGTACAAACAGTAATGCTATTTCTAGCCCAGAGAAGCTCAAAGTAGTGGGTCCAGATGGATGTGGGAGGCAGGAGAGCATCCAGTGGTATCTGCATGCAAGCAGTCTGTCATTTTGCTGGCATTTTTCTGGTAAAGGAGCAGTAAATAGTGCTGCAGTTATTGACAGCTGCTGCTATCCTAGGAAAGCAACAAAGGAGAAAGGACCAATTCCCATTACACTTGATCACCTCCTGCACCACTACCCTCCTTCCCTGGGTCCATTTCCTTGAATACTCCCTTACCAGTGCTTCCCCTCTATTTCTGGTGTGCAGGTAGACAAAGAGAATAGATATAGGACCAGACTCATAAGTGAAGACTTCTATGTGTATTTGCCTATGGTTAGATGTTCACATGTGAGCTGGATGTCTCCACTCCCATTACTGTTCATGTCTAAATAGCTAACCAGGTTTGGGTTGCAATTTACTTCCCTAAAATATGCTCTGTGCTGTCCATGATCCCCTAAGGCAGATGAAGCAACCATGTGGGGTTTTTGGTTGCAAGACAGGAGCTAGAGAAGCCATGTGCTTCTCTAGAGAGACATCCAGAAACCAAAAAGGACATCCCAGTGCATTTATCCTCAGTGGCACAGGCAACCTCACTGCTTACTTTAACATGACTTAGATTGCACCCTGTATTGCTTTCCTGAGACATTAAAAAGAAAAACAGACACTTTCCTGGAAAATATTTCTGGTAATCTCCCCACAGAAACATTTCTTACTCTGTCCCATAGAGTGTAGGTGATGCCCTGAAACTTGGTATCTTGGTGTGTCAATGCCTTTCCTTCAGATGCATTCTTCCACTGGGTAGTTCTGAAGCTAAGACCTGAAAATAAAAACAAAGAGGTCACTACTGCTTTCTCAAATGGTTTATAAGGAATAAGTTTTCCTTTACATCTCTTTTAAGCATTAAAAAGCACAGATAATGCTTCAATGCAGGAATAATAGGAGATCAATAGAAAAGTCTTTGAAGGAAGGGCTTAATCTTTGCTGACTGGCAGAGGCAGAGAAGAAAAGTCATCTGAGTAACTTTAATTGTCTGACCTCTCTATTTCTCCTGTAGGCTCCATTACTTGACACATTTATCCAGATAAGTAGGACCCAGATGGCCAAATAGGTGGAAAATATGAAGTTAGCTGCCAGTGTTGGGTTTGGTTTCCCCATCCAGGACACATAGTAATAGTAAGGCTGTTGGATAGGGTGGTGGTGTGCACAAAGCTAGTCCCATCAGAGCTTTTGGTCTTTGCCCACCTGTTAGAACTGAGAATCAGCTCAAAAACACAGAGCACAACACAAGCAATACTCAGTCTCTTCCTGGGCTTCATTAGCATCCCTTGATGAGCCCAGTGGGCAATGTGGCTGCTGCTCTCCTACAGGATTCATCCATGAACTTTCCCCAAAGGTCAGGGGAATCAGGACGTGGGTGGGTTTATTTTCCTTCTGCAATGAGAGGGCAAGGGAAGGCATTTCGAATCAAAACAGAACTTTCCCAGTGTCTGAGGCTGTTTGAGTCAAAGGCAGCAAGGGTAGGGGGCTGAGCTGAGGTTGTTTATGTTCAATGTGGCCATCAGCCTGTCAGGGTTTATTCCACACATTCAGCTGGAAAAGGTCTGTTCCTTCTCTCTGTGTACTCTCTCTGCACACCCATCAGCATGCACTTAGCAAAACCACAGCTGATTAAATTAGCAGCCTAATGTATGGAACAAAAATAATTTGCTTCAAAAACAGGCATTTTTCCCTGCTCAAAGCAGAACTGGGTGACTCACAGCAGAGTTCAGACAAGCTCTCAGAGCATCACAGCCAGAAATGTCACATCTCCCACCAAGTGCACTGGCGGTCCTTCGAGTGCCTTCTTCCTTTGTAGCTCTTTGTCTTCTTCCTCTCCCTCTTTTCTCTCCTATCAGTCCCCCCCTGCAGCTCTGTTGTGCAAATAACACAGGAGGTTCTCACTGTTTTGAGAAAGGAGTGACTGTCACTGCACCATATTGCATCATCCCATTCAAAATCACTTGAGCTTCATGTGTGTTCTATTCCCTGTCCCTCTCATGCCTGTGACTTCTGGGAGATCATTCTAGTTCTTATTGCACCCAGCTCTTAGCAACTTTACTGTTTGCAGTGGGAACACACCCATGCCTCATTTGCAATCATATCATCTTCTTCCTTAAGTAGCTATATTCTTTCCTCGGCTTTCACCTTTCTGTCAGATAGGTGGTCAGAGGTTTTCTTCCCTGCAGGCTTTTTTTTTGCTGCATTGCTAAGCAAAAATGCATCCCACCTAATGAATTCCCTTTTGTCTTTAGCATCCATTTTCCTCCACTGGTCTATTTGGATTTATTCTGTTTTAGATCACTGATGGTTTGGATGCTTTGAGAAATCAACCTTGTACTTTACACTGAAACTCTTGAAGGTGCACCAGACAAATGAGTGTCTGGGTAAGCAGTCCTTGGTGTTAATCATAGAATCATAGAATCATAAATCGTTTCATCTGGAAAAGGTAGTTCAGATCATTGAGTCCAGCTTTTGTCCCAGCCCTATCAACCACTAGACCATTTCCCCAAGTGCTGATGTCCATGTTAGCAAAGGTGGTGGCAGATCACGCCTCCCACTCAGACAAGAGATGGAGAAGGCAACTGCCTGCCCTGTGTTGATAGATATTCCCTGTGATTGCTGCCATGCCACCTATGGCTATTAAGTCAGCATTGGGTTTGGACTCATGCCACAGAGATCTCCAAGGAAGAGGGTCTAAAAAAATTGATAGATGCTACCTGCCGTGTCCAAGTGCATGCTCAGGATTGTACCAGAGGCATTATGTCCTAAGCCCATCTTTTTTCACTGCCATCTTGCTCTATAAAGGACTCTCCAAAAGATATACCTTCCAAACTCTCAGCTGGAAACGACTCTCCAGGTCACTGGAGGGAGCACACCTCAAAGCTGAGAGGGCCCCATCAGCCAGTGCTGAAATGTGGACTAAGAAATGCTGCTCCACTGCCAGATATGAGTCATCCTGCCTCTTGAACACACACTTATAGTCACCATGGTGACTGGGTCAAGCACCTCAGAAAAAAAAAAAATGATCTGGGAAAGTCCATTTTTCTTTCTCCCCTATTTATTTCTTGTCACTTCCAAATGTCCACCTCTCATCCTTCTCCAGACCAGGAATGACCTGCATTTCAAGGATAAAGCAACTCATTAGGGACTGGGGAGACTTTATTTCCTTCCAAAGTGCAGTCATCAAGGAGATAATTCTGCCACACATGTTTGAAAATGGTGTCACAGCTCGTAAGAATCCGCTTGTGAAGAGAGAAAAAGAGGGACTACAACAGCCATAGGTGGTATCAGGACCTGGTTGCTCCACTCTTTTCCCATCAAATACTCCATCAATAAGCTTTGCAGGTGGATAAGTATTGGAGGCTAGTCTGGGCTGCAGTAAAGCAGGATCTCTTCAATACAACTGGTCATGCATCATACCTCCAGAAGCACCCAAGAAAAAGAAACCACCTTTGCACTAGTCACAGAGGCAAAGGATCTCAAGGTTAGAAGCTCTCCTTGGATGAAAAAAATAGGAATCTCTTTGGCTAGCCCTTTGCTTATGCCTAGCCTTGCTGTCCAATCCTTAACCATCTACACGGCCCAAAATGTCCCCTGGGACTCACCTCTCTTTGCAAACAACTCTCACACCCTCATACAAGGGGCTTTGTTGTCTCCCTCCTTCCCTTCTCATAGCAATAGACATCTCTGTCTCTTAGTGTTAGAAAATATCCTGTTCGGTGGTCTGGCACTTTTAATGGCTCTGCAAAGACACTGAGTGTGTCTCCTTTAGGGTCCTCACTGGGGTCACCACTGTTGTCACTCTGATACCTGCACAAATCCTTTTACATAGAGCTTGTTTTCTGCCTTCAAAAGGTTGAATCTTTCCTCTTTTATTGGCTGTTGGTCTCCCTCTCTCTCTGAACATCCCTTTTAAGCAACTTGGATGGTGCTAGGCTTGTCATTCGTCTAAGTTTCATCCCTAGAAACTTCTCCCTTGATTTCATCCTCTCCTTGCTTGTCATTATTGCACATGGCTCCGTTTCATTCTCTGCACAAACCAGAAACACTATGGCAGGTTCTGAGAGGTAAACTAGAGTTTGAGTCCTGCAGATTTTGGCAGAAACTACCAAGTCTGACATCGGTGTTTAGCGGTAGCTGTGCCTCTATTACCCCAAACACTGCGAAGGAGCAAAAAAGCATCCTACAAGGCAGATGTTTCCATTAAATGTGGGAATGCCTTTAAAAGCCCTACAAATTAAAAGCAAACTGAGCAGTTTATTTGCTATTAGCAAACAGAAAAAAAAAAAACAAACAACCCCAAACCAACAACAAAACAACAGAGAATTCAAGAATGTGATCATTTGGGAACAATTAGTTATTTGTTATTTCTGCTAATAAAATCTATTTGTACTGTGGTTACATTCAGGAGGGTACATGTAGGAGCTGGAGCTCCCATAGCAAAATGGTTATTCCTCACCCTAATGACTTTATTGCTTTGGTTTTGTGAGCTTAACTGTACAAATTTTTGACCTTTGGGCAGCATTAGGTTGTGGGACTATCACAAGTGATCCACAGCAGATGCACAGAAGCACATCAAGCATTAAAATGTGTACGTTTTCAGTGAAAAGTTGGATAATGAGGTTATTGAATCACCCAAGGGAGATCCAGAAGGCCGATAATGGCCTTTTATCAGCAGGTTTAGGATCTAGTAAAGGAAGAGAGAGAATTGTTGAGTCAATAGAAGAAAATGATACTCTGTTTTTCAAATTGACCCATAGTGTCCTATATCCTTTTGTGTTTTGCTTAGGTTGGGGTTGTGAGCTTCAATGTAAGCAAATTGCAATACAAAACACTTTGGCATGAATGTTCCTTCCTGCCCCAATTAGAAAAGTTCCAGTATTGAAGCTTTGCATTTGTTTTTTTCAACTACTCTTTATTTCTCTCTCATCTGCTTTGGCAAAAATAAGTTGACAAGTTTGCCCTACATGAAAATTTGTGTTTGTCTCCTCCAATCTCTATGCTTTTCAGTGAATGAAAGAGGCAACTATTGCCCTGATAGCATCAAATGTCTTTCTTCTGGCAGGCTGCTCAAGAATGGTGTCAGGAGAGAGATCCTGGTACAGCCTGGGAAACTCTTGTGAATTTCTGTGTGTAAAATGATGAAGGAAAGTGGACAATAAAGCAGACACATGTTATTGCTATGAACAACTGTACTATTTCTTGGTTCCGTCCATTTTTTCACTTTTCTTTTGCAGAACAAGTCCCAGGCTGAAATGCATCTTTATCTCTCTTTATCCCAAAAGGCATTTTAAAGGAGCAAGTGATCTCCTTCAAAGGAAAGTCTTGATTGGTAGCAGTAATAGAGAGTGAGAAAGGATATCAGTCATCCTGAACTACCCCCAAAAACCAAGCAGATGGGGTCAGTTTGACATTGTTTGCCTTCAAATTGTCAGCACACTTGGCCGTGGGAGCAGCGTTGAGAGCCAGGCACCAGGTCAGGCTCAGCTATGGAGCCAAATTCTTCCCCATCTTACCTCAAAATCCCTCTCTGGGGCTCTGGGCATAGGTAGTGTCACCCACGTCTCCTCATATTGGCCACAGCTGAGACACCTGTGACACAGAACATGAGGAACAAGGGCAATTTGTGACCATGGAGGTTCCCAGACTACTAAGGGAGCCTTGAGACTCTGCAGAGCCAGACCATAGATTGGACCATTTCCTTTCTCTCAAAGGGAGCATCCAGGGGTTTCTCTGTGCCAGAACATCAAAGAAGAGATTATAACCAGCTGTCTCATACAGCTAATTGATACCAGGCCTTTTTGTTCCTCAGGGAGGTCTCTGAGACAACCAAGCCAAAGGAGGTCCAAAGGAATGAACAAAGGAGCACAGATGTCCCAGAGTGTGAGGAGGACAGAGATCACCTTCACCTCAGAATGTCCTCTAGGGAGTAATCTCCCAGCCAGTCCAACACCCCCTCTCTTTCCCTGAGGGCAGATTCCATCACTGGAATCTGGACTGATTTATCACCCAACACCCAGGGGAATATTTCATGTCACCCAGCTTCTTCATCTTGTTTAAATAGCCTGGTGCAAGGGCAGGACAGGATGTCAGTACAAGCTGCGGGATGAAAGGCTTAAGAGCAGTCCTGCAGAGAAGGACTTGGGGATACTGGTGAATGAAAAATTAGACATGAGCCAGCAATCTGGGCTCATAGCCCAGAAAGCCAATCATATCCTGGGCTGCATCACAAGCAGTGTGGCCGGTAGGTAGAGGGAGGGGATTCTGTCTCTCTCTCTCACTTTGGTGACACATTAGCTGCAGCACTGCCTCCAGATCTGTGCCATTCCCCAGCACAAGAAAGATACAGACCTGTTTGAACAGATCCAGAGAAGAGACATAAAGCTGAATACATCTGTGTGATGGAGAGGGGCCAAGAGAGTTGCAGTTGTTCAGCCTGGAGAAGAGCAGGCTCCCAAGGACTTTATTGCAGCCTGTCAATGTAGAAAGAGGGTTTCTGAGAAAGAAGGAGAGAGACTTTTTACAAAGGCCTATACTGACAGGACAAGAGACAATGGTTTTAAACTGAAAGAGGGCAGATTGAGATTGGACATAAGAACAATTTTTTTTACAATGATGATGGCGAGACACTGGAACAAGTTACACAGAGATCCTGTGGATTCCAACTCCCTGGAAGTGCTCCAGATCAGGTTAGATGGGGCTTTGAGCCATTTGATCTAGTGAAAGATGTTCCTAGACACAGCAACAGGGGATGTATAGATGATCTTTAAAGGTCTTTTCCAACCTAAGTCATGTCATGATTCTGTGATGCTAAGTCATTCTAGTCACTGGGAATCACCTGGAAACTAGAAGAGTGTGGGCAGCAGGTAGAGGAAGGTTCTGCTCCCCCTCTACTCTGCCATGCTGAGGTCTCATCTGGAGTCCTGTGTCCAGTTCTGGGCTCCTCAGCTCAAGAGGTACAGGGAACTGCTGGAGACAGACCAATGCAGGGTCAGCAGGAAGATCATGGGACTGGAGCATCTTCCTTATGTGGAAAGACTGTGGGAACTGGGGCTGTCTAGTCTGGAGGAGACTGGGGGAGGGATCTCATTAATAGTTACAAATATCTAAATGATGGGTGTCAGGACATTGAGGCAGCACTTTTTTTTTTTCTGTGTATCCAGTAACAGGACAAGGGGTGATAGAAAGAAGATGGAACACATGAGGAAAAATTATTTCACTGTTGAGGTGAGGGAGCCCTGGCCCAGGCTGCCCAGGGTGGGTGTAAAGGCTCCATCTATGGAGGTTTCCAAACCCTCCTGGACACATTCCTGTGTGACATGATCTAGATGAACCTCACAAGGGGGTTGGACTGGATGATCTCTAAAGGTCCCTTCCAATCCCTACCATTCTATGATTCTATGATACATATGTACAACTTCTTCCCTTCTTCATTTGTGCAGTCAGCCAGAAGGTTTTGTGCTCTTCAGCATCAGTCCAGAGTCAGCAGCAAATGCAAATCAGTCATGTTTGACCTTCTCATTTTCATATTCGAGGCATGGATTCAGCCTCCTGCACATCTGGAAAGCCCTTGCCATTCCCCTGAGTGCAGTGGCCCAAAGTAAGTGAAGCATTTAATCAGGTGCTGAACTCTTGAGGTCACAAGCAATGAGTCTGAATGCTGGTCAGCAGGGGAGGAATTCATTGGAAAATGCCAGTTGGAAAACTAAGCGGAAATGTCCCGGGTTTAACAACTTCTGCTTCAATCACTATTCATGGCCCCAAGACAGCCCCTTCATGCCAGGTTTCCATGGCTTTCTTACCACACAACCAGCAGAGTGAGAACCTTGGCAGCTCTGTGCTAAGTTAGGGTAGACTCCTGGATCCCAACACAAGTAATCTGGAAGCCCTGAGCACTCTGACTCCAGAAAGGGTTTGCCTTGTGCTTCCTGCTACAAGTATGTTAATCTGGGGGACTTGAAAACACTGCAGATTCCCAGATTCATAAATTCCAAGGACTGTAGGGTTTTCATTGTCTGATTTCCCATGTTACCCAGCCCATGGAAAGCCTAGGGAATGTAGCTGGCCAAAAACTTTGCATCTTGAGGAGGCTGAGAAGAGACATGTGTACTCTCTGTAGCTACCTGAAAGGAGGCTGGAGCAAGGTGGTGGTCAGTCTCTTCCCTCCAATAATGAATGACAGGACAAGGAGAAATGGGCTCAATTTGCCCCCGGGTAGGTTTAGATTGGATCTGAGGAAGAACTTTTTCCCTGAGAGGGTTGTCACCTCTTGAGCCAGGCTGCCCAGTGAGGTGGGGGAGTTCCCAGCTGTGGAGCTGAGGTGCTGAGGGCCAGGGGTTAGTGCTGGGCTTGGGAGGGTAAGGGAAGGGCTTGGACCTGATGAGCTTAAACGTCTTTTCCAACCTAAAGGGTTCTGTGATTCTACGATCTTCTGTACCCTGTGGCTGAGGAGGTTTGAGAATGGGGAAAATGGGACCCTGCCCCGCCATGCAAATCCATCTAGTGGTGGTTAACTGCTGACATGGTTGTCTCCATGAATTAGTAAGTATTTCCATGTCAACTGTTAGTTGTCAGGTTTCCAGGGATACCTCCCTTTTAGACAACAGTGTGCACTGAAAGTTCATAGAATGCAGTATTTTAAATGCGTAGTTCCTCAGAAATCAGTTCCCTTTTTTAATTACATTCTGTTTTTTGAGAGAAAACAAATATCAAACACTGAAATTTCCCACAAATCAAACATCTGGATTCCCAGACTGTTCTGTTTCATAGCATGGATTGACCCACTCTGAGAAACAAATCCATCTTGTCACATTAAAATCATGGGGATTTGTGCCACTCTCTAAATCAATGACCAGACCATCTCTCAGCACCTCTGCACAGGCATCAGCATTGAGCCTTTCACTCACATGCATTAAATTTAGATGTTGATTTGAGAGATGAATCCTACCCTTGATGACCCTTGATAATCTGGGTCCTAGTTATTCTAATTCATTGAAATAATCTCTCTTATGCTTTCTCTCTGTCATTTGGTGGATCTCCTTTTTAAACAGCTTGTTTCAGTCCAGCCATGAATAATAACAATGTCTAGTATTGTACAAATACTTTGTCCACTCTCTGCATATCATTCCCTGCATTTGTTTCAGCAATTGCACCTTCCAGTGACAATTGACTCCATCTGTGCACCGAGGTGAACATTGTGGGTCTCTTGCTTCTACTGCATTTTGCTGTAGGATCCACCACCTCCAGAGGTAGCTGGGATACATGAAGCCCATCCTTGTTTTAAACAAATGTGCCACTATCGAGGAAGGACTCTGAGCTGACACTCTCTTTACTGAAGCAGGACTCAGATGTGTCAGTCTTTTAATTTGCCCGTGTTTTTCTCTAAGCATTGAGTGAGGGTACATATGCTGAATAAGTTGATGATTTGCTTTCCAGACGGGAGATGGATACAGCATCTCCCCATGCATTTCCAGCTGGGCAACCACACAGGCTTCATGGGGCTGTGAAAAATAGGTTGCAGACGAGTGATGCAAATTCTGATCTTTGATTCCTTCACGTCTGCTTTGGTAGCACAAAGGGAATGAAGCCCAGCTGAACTCAGGAGGAGTCTAGCCTAGTCTCCTTCTCCATTAACAAACAGCTAGAGTGAGCTGACTGCCCTGATGAAGCAACTTTCCTACTGCTTCTGAGCCTGTGATGAAACCTGTGATTGCTTTGAGCTGCTGTTCAGGTCTATCAGACAATTTGAAACAAGGAGTTTGGAGAACCAGCAAAGTTTGGGACACTGCACTTTATCAGGCACAACTTGGGCAACGTAACATCTTGAAATGTCTGTTACAAGCTGACTTTTTATCTTCAAGGGAGTTATGGAGGTACACAGGAACCTCTAAATCTCTTTCTGAAGTCTGTCTTTACTGTTGCTATCATCTCTTCTACTACCAGTGCAGCTCAGTCCAGTCCTGGTTATCTGTTCCCACAATGATGTAGCATCTGTCACAAGGTGTAGAGACCTATCAGCAAACCTGAAATGAGTTTACTTGGATCCAGGATCAGTCCAAGGTCAACTCTACACCTGGCAGAAAACTACTCCTTTTCTGCTCAGATATCAACTTAATGGTATTAGTAATGGTAGTGTATTGATGTTTAGTAGTTACTTCTAAGAGGTGTTACAGAGGTTATCAGACCAGGCTAAGCACAGATGAGCTTATCTGAGCTTTCAAGCTTGGAGGATGGAAGGAGGAAAGAAAAAATACTTGAAAATGCTCAACCTTAGTAATCAGACATTGGACAGCCTCATGGCTCTATGCAGTTTTCAGACCAAGTAGGCTCACCTTTCAGGTAAAATGTATCTGTGGAGTTGAATGATTTGAGCCTTCCAAGTGTAATGAGAGCAAAACTGCTCAAGGGTGCCAGGGAAGGCCTCACCTTCAGATATCCAAAGTTGAAGGCAGAAGTGCCAAGCCTCAATATATCCTGTGTTTTGGGCCTCTTAGGCTATACTCTCTGTGTTTTGGGCCCCCTAGAGAGGAACAGCAGCCCGAACACTTTTCACTTCATGCACACACCCCAAGACATATGTACATCAAGATTTTAAGTGAGAGCTTGGTTTAGCTTGGAAAGCAATTTTCTTTCAGACAGGAATTGTCTAGCTGCAAATAGCAATTACTGCCCCATTCCCTGATATCTTGGGTCATGATGTCTGGAAGTCAGATGCATATTCTAAAAAGACCAGGATATAGAAACGATGCTCTTCAACCTGATGCATAATTGGGACATAGCATCCATTCGCATATAGTGTTGGAAGAGCTGGGATCAGAGGATTTATCTGCTTTCCTCTGGGAGATAAATGCCAGCAAGTCACTTTGCGTGTCATCAGGCTTAGCCCAATGGAGAGCTCAGCGTCCAAGGTACACTCAGAATAAAGTATATTTATTAAGGCACTCAACAGCAGTGATTGCTTGGCAGGCAGTAGAGACACAAAGCCAGGCCAGGCTCTTGGAATAACTCTACACAGCCTCATTAAGCAGCAGCTGGTTCCTCAGCAATAACAGCCTGTTCCTCCCAAAAAAAGGGGCACAGCAGTGAGAGAGAGATCCAAAGTGCTGGGCAGACCTACAGACCTGACTTGTAGAAAGGAAGAGTGTTGAGACATAGGCGTGATTTTTCATGGCCTCATGCACCCCCTTTTCAGCCATCCAGGATGAGTCCAGCACTGCAGCTCCAGCTGAAAACGAAAATATGTTTGTTGGCCTGCAGTGCTTTTCAAGATATTTGTTGAAAAAGAGCCATCCCCTTGTCCCAGTCTTGTGCTGACATGCTTCCCAGGGACAGAGGAGTCTCAGATCCCAGCCACTGCTCTTCCACATTCATGTTCAGGCTTTCAACTTGTCTCTTCTATAACCAGAACAAAAGTACCTTGACTAATTCATCAGGATATTTTTATTTTTATTATTATTAATTCTTTTTTAGTAGCCATTTCCCTTTGCATAATGGACCAGCTCCATCTGCTCAGTCTGACCCAGAAGAACAGGCAGGTTTTAAAAGTGCTCAAGCATTTCCCTCAGTATCTTGCAGCGAAAGGTCCAGGTGAAGTTCACCTGGAGTAAGTCACTGAGGAGAGCATCCCCATCTCCTCTGGGCCAGCAGGAGATAAAGGGGCTTCTCAAAGACAGAAGCAAGGTGGTGATTGTTGAAGACTCAGACATTATACCCTGCAGGCAGGACAAAATAATATCCCAGATGGTTCTGTGCTATAGTTATGGCGTTTGAGATCTTCTTATGATAAAGCACATACTTCCTGCAAGGTATCTGACAGCTGGTGTCAAAGGACTCAGTTAGTGTGGAAAAAGCCCACAATAACGACCTCCTTTTGTACAGACCTGCATGGACAGGCATTCAAGGGATAGGTGCACTCACCCTGAGAGACATGTGAGGACAGTTTGCTTGCTTTCTCCCTGACCTGCTTTCATGGGGCTGAGACATCTTCATTGAGGGAAACTAGTATATTCCTGGAAGAAAAACACAAAAGCAGCTGCGATGCCATCTCAACACTTGCTTTTGTCCCTGTGTCTTGCCTTGAAGACTTAGACTAGTTTCTGGGATGATCTAACTATTGCTGAGGCTCTCAGCAGATGTCCATCTCATTCCTTACGAGTGGCGAGGGCATGACAAAGGAAAAGGCCACAGGCAGACAATATTCAACAGGATACTCATGGAAATAAGGTGGAAACCTTAGCAAAAAGCCAACCAAATAAGGTGGAAACACCTTAGGGAGAGGAATCAAGTAGAGTCAATGGAGAAATGGGGCAGTCATCCACCCAACACCAAGAGGAGAATCGACACAGGGTGATGGGAGAACCAGGAGCAAAGCCTTCCAGCTCCAAGTGCTGATGCTGTGCACATCTCTGGGCACTGAGAAACTAGTAAAGTTTGCCAAGTGCTTGCAGGCAGGGCTGCCCTGGGTTTAATTTTCCTCATTTGGGCATGATCAGAAGCAAGAGTGTGTCCTTTGGCACCTGTCCCTGCAAGAGTGAGACACAACTACGGAAAGGAAGGCACAGGAGAGAGTCAGTGGCAGAAGCCATTTGCCTGCCCCAACAGAGATATTTTGGTGGGAGTCTTAGGACAGTTTCCACAGAGAATGTATGAGGTGTAGGAAGGAGAAGGATGACATGTTTTTTAGTTAGCCAGTTTTGTTTGAGGGGTTTTATTCTCTTGAGTTTGGTTATACATTTTTCTGTTGGAACTGGGAAGAGAAAGCTCACAGGTCAGGAGAAAGGAGTGTTGTTAGGAAAACTCCTTTTAATGGAGTTGTACATTAATTAATACATCTGCTCTTCCATCTCCTTTGGGGGTCCTTTGAACCACTCCCAGGTGGGCTGTAGATCCCACAAACACAAGGCAGAGCAGGAAGCCAGGCATCAAACAGCACAGCACAGCACAACAATACCCAAAGGTTCATATCTAGTGACAGGACAAGGGGTAATGGAAAGAAGCTAGGACACAAAAAGTTCCATTTAAACACAAGGAAAAACCATTTCAGTATTGAGGTGAGGGAGCCCTGGCCCAAGCTGCCCTGGGAGGGTGTGGAGGCTCCTTCTCTGGAGGTTTCCAAACCCTCCTGGTCATGTTCCTGTGTGATCTGATTTAGGTGGGACCTGCTTCTGCAGGGGAATTGGATTGGATGATCTCTAAAAGTCCCTTCCAACCCCTACCATTCCATGATTCTATGAAAGCTGCTCCCATCAGCCATCCTCAGAGCTCTAAAGTAGTATTAGAATGCCATGCCTTGATTTCTTCAGCAGCACAAAAATGTGCAGCTTCAAAGCTGCTGAGACCTAAACAACTGTCCAAAGCTGGCTCAGGTCTCTGCTCATGGCATCCACAGCTTACTTTGAGAGGAAGGGCCCAGGAAGCTCTCTGTGGTGCTTATTTCATCCTTTCTTTGTTTGCTCTGGGTAAATACTAGCACACCAAAGGATATTAGCTCTGGATGTGAGTGGGGAGTGACTAACTGTTCTCAAATACCAACATTGTAGCTCATGGTAATTAATTAAATGCTGACATGATTCCCAACAAGCAAAATCTTCATTATACTCTATCAAACCCCTTGACACAGATGCTTGGCTCATTGTCAGTTCCTCTAAGATCAAATGCATAGAAACATAGATGTCACCGTACACGTGTGTCAAAGCCAGGGAAGGATCTTGCAGCAAGGAATAAAGGTCCACTGCTACTCCCAATTAGTTTCTGCAACAGAGCAACTTTTCCATGTCCCTGTGTGACATGGTGATTTTTATAGCTCTTGATGTCCAAGACCTACTGAATTTTGGAATGGAGTTTGCTGACCACAGTCGAAGTTTGCAAGTCCACAAGAGATAGCTCCAACTGCCTACTGTGATTTACAGATGACTGCAGCCCTAAAGTGCCTCATTCAATAATTTCTTCAACTCCCCCATTACTCAAAAGAAGTTTTCTCCTTCGAAAGACACTCCGCATTAACTTGGGACTGCAAATAATGGAGAACCCATGTCTCTAGTTATGCTTTTTTTTCCCAGTTTCTTTATAGCCTTGCTATTAAAGATGACTGCTTTCTTTCCAGAGTAAATTTATCTAGCTATAACCTCAAGCCATTAAATTTTTCTATCATTCTTGGCTAGATTAAAGATAGGTTTTCTGTCAGGAACAGCTTCCTCTCTATTTCAACACAATGCATGAGCAAGTCGGTTCAATTTCTCCTGGATAATGCCAATATCTAGGATAATGCCAATAGATCAAGATCCTTTAATGTCATGCTCCAAGTTAAGTTCTCCAGACCTTTATGTTGTCTCGTAGAGCTCCTCAGAATATTTTCTGCCTCCTTGGCTTCTTTTCTCCACTGTGGGACATGATTTTCCATGTGAGCAATCTCCATTTTTTTCAGTCTTCCTTGATCTGGTTCATTTGTTCCTGTTCTTTGCCTTTTTTACAGTCTGAGCTTGTGTCATTATTACTAATGCTCTGTGAAATGCTACTCCTAGGTCGATCCCACGGGCTTTTTCACCAACAGTCTTGACAGCCTTTTTGTGAGAAACA
The DNA here is from genome assembly GCA_013401255.1 of Urocolius indicus. Classification (NCBI taxonomy): domain Eukaryota; kingdom Metazoa; phylum Chordata; class Aves; order Coliiformes; family Coliidae; genus Urocolius; species Urocolius indicus. The sequence goes on along the minus strand of WBNH01006616.1, from coordinate 178,222 downwards.
GAACTGTAAGAGCAAGTCATCAGCTGCTACTGGAAGAACCCCTGGAGGTATTTAAAAGACGTATAGAAGTGGTGTAGACATGGTTTAAGCAGTGGACATGGCAATGTTAGGTCTAGGGTTGGACTTGATGATCTTAAAGGTCTTGTCCAACTTAAATGATTTTATGATTCTATGATATTCCTCTAAAGAATTGTTTCATCAAAATATTCCCACGTGCTGCTATTCAGGGCAGGCATGAAAACCGATCCAGAACTGCCAGAATTGCTGGAGTGTGTAGTACTCAGATTGGCACTGAGAACCCTCATGTTCAGAAGATATTTTCACACTTAATGCCCACGAGTTTAATGAGAGTTCAATGTGTAGCTACCTTCCAAATCTGTGCCTTAACACTTATGTTAGGGATCATCAGATGTCTTAGCTTTGTTTGTCTCTAGACACAAACGAGTTGATAGTCTTGAAGAAGAGTATCACTGTGGTGTCTGAGACAGATGGTTTCTGCTGCCAGAGAAATTGCTCTTTTCAGCTTTTTGAATGTCAGGAGGCAATTAGTAGGGGATTCTGCTGTTGTAGAGAACCTGGCTTCTATCTCACAGCAAATGTAGAGTCTTTAACCAGCCACAGATTCATTGTACAAGGCTTGAACATCTCTGTCTGTAGACCTACTGACCAAGACATCCTGGGGACCTACTGGGAACCCTTCAATGGACTCCTGGACTCTCTGCTTTTAGATAACATTGATGGTGGAAGTGCACAAGCAGCTTTACGTGGCATGGGGGTATTTTTCTCCTTGACATGGAGACCTTTCACAGTTTTATAAGAGGGAGATGACAAGTCACAAACTAGTTCATGGTGATGGAAGAAGAGATAATAAGTACCTGGATAACACTAGTCTTGAGAGAGACTGTCCCCAAAAGCAGCCCTTTCCAAAGGAGGGGTAGGAGGTTCACTAAGAGTCACTTCCCTGCAACAAGAAGTGAATATGTGAAATTAACATGACCAAAAGTTTATTAGGAGTCAATGCCACATCAAGACAGGGACTGCACCTGAGATCCCATGGCTATTACCTCTGAGCAGTGAGTGAAAGGTACAGGAGGCAAAAAGCCTTGTTTATCTAACAAAAAGGCGAGAGAGAGGCAGGCAAATATCTCATGGGATGTAGTCAATTTGCCATGAAAATTGAATGCAAATTTCCATCTTTCCCTTTAGGATCAGAGATTAAAAAAGAAATGGAGATAGGGCAGAGATGGAGCAGGAAACATGTCAGTGGAGAATGAGTCTCATCACCATAATGAGGCACTTTGAGACATCCTCTCTTCTCAGCAGAGATCTCATTGCCCTGTGTGGGCATTTAAACAAAGCAATGCAGCAAGTTTCTTGCACTCTGCCTCCTGAAATGTCTCCTTAAAACTCCATGTGGATATAAAGCTTAAACAAAGTCACTCTGATATTGATGGTTGGTCTGCTGCTATGATTCTTGGTCCTTCCCAGTACCTCTCTGTGCTTGCACCAGGCTCGAGTCTGTGGCTAAAACAATGAGATAGATAGTTTTTGCCTCTTGTGACTTTTTGCTTTCTATTCAGCCATGACAGTCAGGTGGATTCCTCAGGTGACAAAAAAATATGAACAGTCAGGGTTGTCTGGACTTGTCTCTCCTTCTCTTTAATAGGTCCTGACAGCACTGTGCACTGTTATAGCATGTTATTGGCTCTGCTGGAGATTGTTGTAGTCGGGGCATTGCAAGCTCTCTCCTCATCTGACATGATGCAACCCATGTGTTCTCTCCCATCTACATTGCTAGAAGTATTGCTGGATCACAAATCCAAGGGTGCAAAACTGGTGTATGCCATGGGCACACAGGAAACGCTTTCTCAGCGTTGGGTAGCAAAGACTGCCTTAGAGGACAGGTTTTCCCACCTCTCTGCGTTTGTACAGCAACTAGCACAAAGTGTGGTCCCCTCATCACATCTCTGCTAGCAAATAAAAGACATTGGGGTCAATTTGTTAGCCAGGTGCCTGGCATTGCCACAACTGAAGCCTTCCAAACAGGGATATGCATGCAGGTACGTTGTTAATCTCTGCCACTCATTGCACCATGTCCATTCCAGAGTAATGCCAGAGCCCATACTAACAGCCTGGAAGTTCCTCAGTCAAAATCTGGTCTCTTATCCTCTGCCTGTCCACTATACCCACAGAGACATGGCTTAAGTGCATCATTGCCATATAACCAGATAAGACGCGTAAAGCTGGTCCCATCAGACAGATGACGTAATCAACCTCATGGAGATAGAGAAAAGACCAAGTAAGAGGGAACGTTCACAGGCAACCAGTGTGTCGTTAAACAGGAGATTTATTCCCTTCAAGTTAAAGGCTTCAGGAACTGTTGGGAGTGATGAGGATGTTGTTATCTCCCCATTCCTGTTATATTTTTGGAGCCCTGTTACACTGACCCATTGTTTCTGATAGGAGGAAAACGTCTCTTTATGAAGTGTAATGTTTTCAGAGCTTAGTATCAGCTGGAAGCTCACTTTCAGGGCTGGAGAGAGACACAACAACTCTTTGCTATCTCCTCTGGATAATACCAGTTGAGAGGAGGAGGAAATACGTTATTTTTAAGTTTCCCTTTTTGGGAAAAGAAACAACCCAAAACAGAAAGGAGAAGGTGAGCGACAAGAACCTCTGCAGATTTTTCCATGCAAGCTAAAGCCAGAAGGGCTGTGCCTTGGAGCTGGGTGCGGAAACAGGGCAGGCGTTGGAGGATTTTCCCCTCCGAGCCTGTAAAGAAAAAAAGAAGTCGGCTGGCTGGTCTTGAATAACCCCTTCTGAGCCTGCAAAGCCAGTCCCTGAGTTCTCATCAGACCTGAACATACCAACCTCCCCCAGTCTTTTCTTCCCCCACCCTTTCCTCCGCGACGTCAAAGCAGCCGTGTGCGAGGGACCGGCTCTCTGGAGGATGCCGCTCAGCATCCTTCACAGCCAACAACATCGGGAGCAGGGCACAGGCTGCCAGTGCTGCTGTGCCAGGCTCCATGGCCGGTGACGTGCTGTCTGCCCAATTCTTGATACAAACAGAATGTCCTTGGGACCAGGACGGTGGAAAAGCTCTGAGGAAGCTCCCACACCTCCCCCTGATAAGCGTGTTTGCCAAACGCTGGCGGCCCGCCACTAGCAAGTTCTCCAGACTCTGGGCCACCAGCGTTGCCAGCAATCAGTTGAAGTAAACCTTCCGCTGGAGCATCCCTCTAGATGGTGTTATCTCTCCTAATGGTGTTATCTCTGTTTGGGTCTTGGTAGTGCTCACCCACTCAAGGTGAGTTCAGCTCACCCCACACTTGTAAATGCAACTCAGGACTCACACATTTTGAGCTGGGGGAGGATTTTTTCCTGAGTTGGGTTGGGCTTAATGAAAAATTGCCTTTTTCCTCTGTGCAGCTCAGATCTGGCCTCGCTGTATATAAAATGCCATGTGTTCCCAGCAGGATTCAGCCCTTCCAAGGCCTACCCTGCAGCCAAATCTGATCTACATATTTACGAGCTTGTAAACAGGACAGGGCGGGTGAGTTCACATTCTTAGAAAACCCAGTGCAGGGAAAAGAACTTCTGAGTTGGAAAAACAAGTAGTCTTGGGTTTGACCCAGCAAACACAGTGGTTTTTCCAAGACTTGGATGACTTGCTTGGGAATCGTTCCCCTCCACTCCTTTTCTACAGGATTTCCCAAGCTTGCTCTGTAGTTGGAAAAAAAAAATGCATGTTCTCAATGTTCCTGATCAGAGTGGAGGAGACAGTTCAGTAGAAAGGGGTACTTTATCTTGGAAGTGAGTTGAAGCCAGGCTTCTGTTTGCAGTAGCCACAGAGGAACAGCAGTTACTTTCAAAAGGAGGCTTAAGAAAGCTATTGAAAAGAGCTGCACAGAAGACAACTGTTGGAGCGCTCACCACAAAGTGCTGTTCTGACTGCCAGTAAATGCAAGAACCAGTAGCCTAGAACAGTGGTTTCCAGATCTTGGTGGTCCAGGAAGGCTTGGTAAGCGGTTCATGAAAAAACAGAGTACAAGAGAGTCAGCCAGTCTGGAAAAAACTGATGAGGATTAGCAAGTTTTGGATCAGGAAAGCTGGAGAATCAATGATCTAAAGCCCTGTGCTATGTCAGCTCACTACTCATAGATATGGAAGCAGAGAGTTCTTTATGGCTTTTTGCTACCTTCTTGTAAAAAAAAAAAAACCCTCTTTGATGATATTCCATGAAATATAGATGCCAAAGGAGTTACAACAGGGTTGTCACAGCAGTGCTTCTACTACCTTACCCACCTCACTGGAAAGTTTGTCATTGTGTCTGTACCTAGGGCTTTCCAGAAAAACCTGCCTTAGGGTTCTCTCAGGTAGATGAATTATGGTGATTCCACTGACCCTCCAGAAACCTTTTTGGTATCTCTCTTGGTTTTTGGAGTTTATTCTTGGCTCAATATGTATTTAACTAACTTCTTTGCCTTCTATATACAGTATTTTCATCTCTCTAAAGAATAATGTTGCTGGTCATAATAGAAATCAAATAAAAATCATGAAAGGTAACTCCTGGCCTTAGAGATTGGTGCCAATGAGAAGGTTTCAATTTTTACAACAGGACTTTCTTTAATGACTGTAGTTTGATAGTGCAGGGTGGGATACATCTGTCTCACAAGGGCACTGGTATGTTTGGGACTAGGCAGGCTAACTTGGTTAAAAGGGCTTTAAACTGACTTGGAGAGTAGAGGGAAGAAATGGCACAAAGTATGTGCCATCCTGTCTAACAGGGTAAAAAGAGCAGGAAATGCAATTGTGAGTGCTCCTGAGACTCACACCAAGACAAGGTGGTTGACCACCCTGAAGGAGTATCAAATGAGGAAGGATCCTCCTGCACCTATCCAGGGAAACCTGCGTGTTCAAGTAAGACAGAGAACTGCTGGAGAGAGGCCAGTGCAGGGCTACCAAGATGCTGAGGGGACTGGAGCATCTTCCTTATGAGGAAAGGCTGCAGGACCTGGGGCTGTTTAGTCTGGAGAAGAGAAGGTTGAAGGGAGATCTCATTAATACTTAACAAGTATTTAGAAGGTGTATGTCAAGAGAATGGGGCAGCACTTTTTTTCTGTAGTGTCCAGTGATAGGACTAGGGGTAATGGATAAAGGCTGGAACACAAAAAGTTCCACTTAAGGAAAACATACTTTACTGTAAGGGTGAGGGAGTCCTGGGCCAGGCTGCCCAGGGAGAGTGTGGAGGCTCCTTCCTGGGAGGTTTCCAAATCCACCTGGACACGTTCCTGTGTGATCTGATCTAGGTGGTGATTCTATGATCATTAGTTGATTCTTTAGAATAGTCCATGAAAGGTCATTTAACAAAGAAGGTCATTCAGTCTTTCCTAATACCAATTAGATGTCACATTAGTGTAAGGTCTATTGGAAACCTCTCCCTCTACCCCATCAAAAGCACCAACTTTCCCCTCTGTTCATCCCAGGCTCTGAATGTTAAACTTTCAGAGAGAAAACTGAATTTCTTGACTAATCCTGCAGCTCATCATGACAGGAACAGAAATCCATCGCTGATGGTAGTGATGTCCAGTGTTTCTGGGGAGCTTCTGCCTGTGTCTTGGGTAAAAAGAGCACTTGAGGCAATTCTTCATGTCACAGAGTGAGGAGAGGAAGACTTTTGGTTGTGATGGAGTGACCTACAGCACACACAAACCAGCTGCCACACAACCGCAAAGCAAGGAGTTAATAGTAGCCATTCTCCCTTCCTCTTCTGTGCATAAAAGCACCAGATAAAGGTCTTTGTTGCCCCTACACGCCAGTACAGTTTTCCTTAAGAGATTGATAGAGCAAAGCTCAAGGTTTCCAGTCATTTGAGATTCATTTTACTGAGCTGGATTTGTGCTAGATTAAAATAGATTAAAATCAAGTCTCAATTCAGTAGCATAAACACCAGTCTCTAGTGCTATCTGAACCACCTCAGGGTCTCTGAGTCCCCTGCACAGATCTATCTGATAGGAGACAGTTTACAGAGCACTCACATCCTTTTGGAACATTAGCAGTAGACCAAGACACTGTAGTGGTTTTGCCTGGGTCAGTTCTAAGATGAACTCACAGCTGACCAAGGCCTGACCAATTAGTGATTGAGGTATCCCAGGACAGATACTCTGGGATGTTTAAAATGTCTCTGGCCACTTGTGTTTAACCAACCATGTCACATCAGTGAAACAGTAAGGCAAGGATCAGGAAGACAAGGGCATAGCCTCCTGCCTACCAAAAGAGAGCATTATGCAAGCCAACAGTTAAGGACAAAGCCATCCAAGGCCAAGAGCTTACACAGTTTGCCATCATATTGTTTGAGTCACCAGTAAGCAAACACAGGATTTGAACAAGCAGCATCTTTGCTAATTATTGTTCACAGCCTGTGCCTGTGGGTGGATTTTTGTTCATGAGACATTCTACCTGTGAGTTAGTCTTGCTGCAAATGGCAGCTGGTCAGCTTGTCCATAAAGGCTTCCCGTTATAGAATCACAGAATGTTGGAGGTTGGAAGGGACCTTTAGAGATCATCCAGTCCAATTCTCCTGCCAAAGCAGGTCCACCTAGATCAGGTCACACAGGAAGGTGTCCAGCAGGGTTTTGAAGACCTCCAAAGAAGGAGCCTTCACATCCTCCCTGGGCAGCCTGGGCCAGGGCTCCCTCACTTCCACATTGAAACAGTTTTTCCTTGTGTTTAAACAGAAGTCCATGTTTAAATGGAGCTTCTTTCCATTATCCCTTGTCCTGTCACTAGATACAGTAGAAAAAAGTGCTGCCCCAACCTCCTAACGTCCACCATTTAGATATTGCAAATATTAAGGAGATTTCCCATCAGTCTCCTCCAGACTAAACAGCCCCAGGTCCTGCAGCCTTTCCTCATAAGGAAGATGCACCGGTCCCCTCATTGACTTGGTAGCCCTGCACTGGCCTCTGTCCAGCAGTTCCCTGTCCCTCTTGAGCTGAGGAGCCCAAAACTAGACACAGCTACCCAGGGAGTGTGCCCAAAATTCCTCTGTGCAGAGAAGAGACTCCCAGGCTCAGATGAAGCAAGCAATTCCCTCTCAGGATCTCCCCCATTCTCAGAATGCAGAGCCACTGGAGTTCTTCTCAGAGTGCTCCTCTCTAAATGACAAGCTGATGTTGGCATTGCCCTGGAGGGGACCTAGCAACCCCACAAGGCCATTGTGTGCCTTCAGATCCCCAGCCAGATGGAAATTTGTTCTTCAAAGACCACCCCAAGCATGTTTCCACTGTTGAATTCTCCAGGCAAGAGTCTCACTGTGGTCTGTGCCATGCTCACTCGAACATCAGCACACAGATTCCAATCTCTTTCCTGCCCAGAGAGCAAGACAAGAGCTATTGACATGCAACTCAATTACCGTGACTTTTGCCTTCTCTTGGGAGACATTTTTTTATCTCTGTTTTCATCTGGCAAATAAGAACCTTCCTGATATCTCCCTTTGGGTTTGCCAGATTGGCCAATCTTCCAGTTTTTTTTCCCCCTAATTTTATTTATGTCCTTTTGCTGAGTCCCATGATTTTAAGATTTGTTTTAAAGTCCCCTTTAGGGCTGGAGTCTGGCCATTATCTGTGAACCATTAAGGAATAGGCAGATACACATTTATCTTTCCCAAGAATAAGAAATACTGCAAAAATATTACCTTTAAAGATATGTGTGTGGGTACTAGAAGCAAGATGAAAGAAGCTTAGATCTTTACCTCCCTTTTAATGTTGTGACTTGCTTTCAAAGCCCATCTTCCTACTGACTTTGCCATGCTCAACATTGTCTGGGGGCCTGAATCTGCTGCCCAGCCCTTCTTCTTGGAGGATGAACCAAGCAGTTCAAAAGGCTGTTCCTAGGTAGTGCAGTGTTGAGGGGAATTAATGGAGTTTGGTTTGAGGGTGTGGAGAGGACAATGTCTAACAGGAAGCTTGGGGCTAACCCCCATACCATCCCCTTTGAATTAGCCATAATCTTCACCACAGACCAAGCAAAGCATGCATAATGATGATGATGATGATGATGATGATGATGATGATGAATTCATAAGACAACTCAGGATTAATGGTCAGCAGCAGCCTCAGAGCCTAGATTCTGGCTTCATCACAGACACGAGAAAAGCTGATGGGCCAACATTGCCTTCCAGAACATGCAAAAGAGATATTTGGTCCTGATCTTCGTTCCCTCCTGACAGTATTGCCTTAACCATTTTAAACTTGGCTTGCAGTATCCAAGTCCAAGTGTGGTTTCAAAATCTCTTTCTCTTTCATCTGCCTAGTCCTGACTGAGTAGGACCCCCAGAGCCCGTCTTAAAATTCAAGAAGCAAGAATAAACTCTCAATCCTCATCCTGCTGTCATATATACTTCAAAAGAATGGTTTTGTCATCGTGTCGCAGGCCTACAGAGCTGCAAAACAAGGCAATCCCTTCTTGGCCCTTCTACAGACACAGGACTCTGTACATATTTATATCAGTCCCTGGGCAGTGTCAGGTCACAGTCCCTAGGGATACATTGTTTACCCTTTTATTATCTTAAGCACAACTTCTTTCTAGATCCCTAATGAAAGATGGGAAGCAGTACCTTCTGTTCAGGACAACGAAGCTTTGTGCATAATGTTATTGTGAGACGTCCAGATCCTTGGAGGGAGAATGCAATGAATGTAATGGCTTTCTTGGGGTGGTTCTGCTTCTGTGGGTTTTTTTTCTGTGGTGGCCAGAAGAAGGACAAGGGGTAATGGGCATAAGCTGGAATATGGGAAGTGCCACTGGCACAGGAGGAGGAACTCTTTCAGTGCTGAGGGGAAGGAGCCCTGGCCCAGGCTGCCCAGGGAGGGTGTGGAGGCTCCTTCTCAGGAGGATTCCAACCCCACCTGGACATGTTCCTGTGCCTCCTGAGCCAAGGGAACCTGCTTTAGCAGGAGGTTGAGCTGGATGAGCTCTGCAGATCACTTCCAAACCCTCTCATTCTGGGATTCCAGGTGTCTGTGATTCTGTGGTTTTGTGAAATGAAGGGTCATTGCCCTCCCAAGAATATGCTTGGCACATTGAGCCTTCTTTGCCCCCCCTTGTCTGTCTATAGTATCACATAAGCATATTCCCAATGGCATCCAGCAAATCACAAGTTCAGCTACAACTTGCTCAGGATCCAACCTGAGGGGTCAGCTATGCTGCTGAAAAGAAAAATAGGGGGGAAAAAGACAGATTATAGTTATAAGTCCCCAGAGCAAGGACTGTTGAGTAGTCCAGTGGAGACTAAGTACAGAATCAAAGAATTCTTTGGTTGGAAAAGACCTTTAAGATCACTGAGTCCAACCACTAACCTGCTAAGCCCACCACTAAACCATGTCCAATGCCTCTCTTGGGCCCCACATTGTGCCTCAGTGGTCCTGTGACATAATTCCTCTCCCATGAACCTCTGGAAGAGCAGAGGGTGTTGTGTGGCAGACCACCAGAGTAGATCTCCAGTCTGAAACAGATGCTTTCCAATTGTGTGCCTTGTGATGTGGCATGAGGGCATATGGAGGCAATTAAGGGTGCAGAGCCTGCTGGGACAATGCCAGAGGACTGCACAGTCAGGTCCTTATGGCCTTTTGGGAGTGATCTCTGGAGTAAACTGTTCCCTGGACCAAATTTATCTGGAGAGGTCTAGCTGGACCATGCTAAGCAAATTAGCACCATGCACAATGCAAGGTGTGAAATTACTTGTTAAGTAACTGTGTAGGTGTATCTGTGTGGCTTTTCACTATTGCGCCCTTCACCACTATGGGAGGTTCATCAGCAGTGTTCTGTCAGTGATGTGAGTCCTGTGCCACTCTCTAGAGAGAAACTGACACATGGGAAGTTTTGGCAACTCCTCCTAAGAGCAGAGGAGACCACCAGATGACATTAAGGGTGAAATCCATCAGGTGTAACCTTGGATGCCCATGATGAGGTTGCCCATGAGCCAGAATCTGAACAATCTGACACCTAGCGTGATTCATCTGCCTAGAACAGGCTTATACTTGGATTGAGATGGATCACTTCGTTCTCAGCAGAGTCTACAGAGTAACCCATTGACAGAAGAGACAAGGGAGCAGCTCAGATGCCTAAATTCAGCTAGGTGATTCACAAAAGAAGCCCACAATTTTCAGGAAAAATAACAGAGATATCTGTCTCAGAAACATCCTCATGGCAATGACTCACATCAGTAGCCCAGATTCACAGGACTGCTTTGAGAAAAGCTGCAGCATGATCTTTGAGGGGAATGAAAGTCAATTTCAGCCAAAAATGGGCTGCTGCTTGGAGGAAAGCTTCAGAGATATCATTAGGACCGTACTGCCTAGAAGTTAGGGAACGGACTTGAGAATCATGAATTAGACCAGTAAATGATCAGAACAAGTCTCTGCTGCATCATGCTTCTCTTGCTGACAGGCAAACTACACTCAGATCAGTGTTGAGGCTGGTATCTCTTGCATTTGTAACCTCCCCTCCATCCCCAGGCTAAGCCACATTTACCTGAGCCTCACCACGACACAGCCTGTCCTCCTTCACATCAGATATGCACATCCCACCATGGGCTTTGGCACTACCAATGCCTGTCCAAGCATCAATCTGGGACAACACATCACTGCCTAGAGAAAGTCAGCAGTGGGCAGGGGAGGGGGTAGCCTCTCCCTGCTTTTCTCCTCTACAGATCAGGGTGTAGAAGCTGGAGCAAGGAGGAATGGCTACATGTAGAGAGGCTTTCCTTGGCATGTTGGAAGCTGTCCCTTATCTGTGAGATAGTTTATGGTGTCAGCTGGAAGGCCTGAGGAATTCCAACCGCTCTCCCAACGCCATCAGCCTCCAGGGAAAAGGCTTGGATCACTGCAAACATGCTGTCCTCCTCCCTGGGCCAAGCAGCTCTTGGATCCATCCTCAGAGGGCAGTGAACTCCCTCCTGACCCTGAGACACATCACCAGCTGCAAGGAGCTGTTAACCCTCTAGACACCCTGATACATCTACAGATGCCCAGTGGAGCTGGGCAAGAGCAGATGGAACAGGAGGTCAGGAAAGACTGGTCAGAAGCTGACTCTCAGTCCCACACATAGGCAGAAATGGTTGCTTACACCCAGTCTGTTCTCCCATAGCTTGGCAGCTGCCTCAGGTTGTATGCCATGGGGACCTGGGAAGGAGCTGGCAAAGAGGGATGCAAGCTGGGTAATGAGAACAAAGTAGCAGCTCGTACTTACTTTGGATGTGATTTAATTAACTTACTTTGTGAGAGCCAGTAAAAGAAAAAGGAAGAGACTGACAGCTACAGTACCTCCTATGTCAGGATTTTTCCTATACCAGCTACAATCCTCCTGACTTGCTGCTCTGACACATGCTGAGGGAGTCCTCCGACTGCTCCTGACCTTTGAATAGCATATCAGATGATGGAACACCTGTCCCCAGCACTGACCTAATCCTATATTGTGGATTTCTAGAGCTTTCTAAGTCCAGAACAGACTTCTTTGCACCTTGGTAGATTTGTTTTCCTTTTCCATGAGTTAGATCAATCAACTTTTAGCATCCACAGTCTCCTGCTGCAGAGACACCCACTGCTGAGCAACATGCTGTGAGATGAACCTTCTCCTCTTCTTTGTTTTTAACCTACAACCTACTAGAGTCCACCTCCTGTGATAACCTACTAGAGTCCACCTCCTGTGATGCTTTTTGGAGTGGAAAAGGTGATGAATAACAGCTCCCCACTTACCTCTTCCATGGCATTCCACCAACACCCTGCAAGGTGCAACTCCCCATAAGGTATTTTTGCCCAGGGCCATTCCTCATACAAAGCCTAAACTCATCAACAGAGGCACCTTGTCAGTGGGAATAATCCTGCTGGTCCTCACATTTCCCACTCACAGTGGCACAGCACTGGGGCATGACTTCGGCATTTTGTCTTACCCACCTGCTGTCACATCTGCAGCCCTTCTGTGCCTTGGAGTATTTAGGACATGATATAAAGCAGGGACCTTTTAAAACAAAGATGCCTCTGCCAACTGCAGCAGAAAGCAACTGCTCAGAGATTCTGGCCGCATACTGACAGTCAGGGCCAGAATATAGATTGGACCAGGTCCATTTTCATTTGTGCATTTGTGTCTTTTTTCCTTGTTTTCCTTTAATTTCTTGAGAGCTCAACACTGGGACCAGCAACTCTCCAAACAACCCAGTGATATCACCTTGGAGTGAGTCATGGGGATGGCAGGGTGGAGAAATACAGACAAGGAAAGATCCTGGGATTGTGCTTGCTCAAACAATCTCAAAATAATGGTATATATGTTTGGATAATCATAGAATTATAGAATGGTAGGGTTGGAAGGGACCTCCAGAGATCATCAAGTCCAACCCCCCTGCAGAAGCAGGTTCAGATAGGTCAGGTCACATAGGAACATGTCCAGGCGGGCCTTGAAAATCTCCAAGGAAGGAGCCTCCACACCCTCCTTGGGCAGCCTGGGTCAGGGTTCCCTCACCTCACAGTGAAATAGCTTTTTCTTATATTTAAATGGAACTTCTTGTGTTCCAGCTTCATCCCATCACCCCTTGTCCTGTTGCCAGCTACAACAGAAAAAAATGCTGCCCCAACCTCCTGACACCCACCATTTAAATATTTGTAATTGTTAATAAGATTCCCTCTCAGTCTCCTCTTCTCAAGACTAAACAGCCTCAGGTTCCGCAGCCTTTCCTTGTATGAAAGATGCTCCAGTCCCCTGATCATCTTGGTGTCCCTGCACTGGCCTCTCTCCAGCTCTTCCCTGTCCCTCTGGAGCTGAGGAGCCCAGAACTGGCCACAGGACTCCAAATGAAGCCTCAGCAGCTCTGGCAGAGCAGAGGGGCAGCAGAACCTCCCTGGCCCTGCTGCCCACACACTTCTTGGTGGATCCCAGGCTGCCATTGGCTTCTTGCCCACGAGGCCACATTGCTGACTTGTGTTTAGTTGAATTTCAATCAGGACTCTCAGGTCCCTCTCCTGGAGCTGCTCTTCAGCAGTTCCACCCCCAGTCTGTGCTAGTGCAGGGGGTTGTTCATTCCCTGATGCAGGACTCTGCACTTGTCCTTGTTGAACCTCATGAAGTTCCTCTCTGCCCAACTGTCAAGCCAGTTGATCGGTGAAGGGAGATTGCATCCCTTAGCCATGCAACACTGGGAGTTACAACTCTGAGGAGCATGCCTATGGTTTCAGAGATTTTTACCTGGCTGAGTTTGTTCCAGATTCGAGCATTACCTGAGAAAAAAAAAGTGTGGGCTCACACACGGTACACACACACACACACGCGCTGTAAGAACACCAAATTAATTACCTTTTTGCTTTCACTCCAGAGCACATACCTTATTGGCTCAACTTTTGCACCATCAAAAGGTGAAATTCAATCTTCAGATCACATTTAGCCTGTGATTCCAGTCGTTTGGCACTGTGGGAATAGGCTTTCCCTGAGCTCATCTGCAGCTTTCTTAATTTCTTAATGCTCCTGAAGGTAATGATCTAGGGTTACTATAGGACTTGCAGTCTTTGCTCAGACCCAAGTCTATCACTAGCATTCAGATTCTGCAAGATGTGGAATGACCTTTTACAAAATGGCAAATGGGATAATGACCTTGAACAGATGTTCAAGCCTCTCAACAGTGTTGTCATATAATTTGTATCTATTAGAAGACAAAGTCCTCAGCAGCATCTCCATGAGACAACACAGAGCTTTCTCAACGAGGCATTTTGCATTGCACCTTGCCTACACTGAGATACAACCAAGATCCTCCATTCACCAGGAGACAGAACATCACTGAGTAAGCAGTCAGGATGGAGAAAGGACACCTCAGAGGTCTGGTCCTACTCTCCAGGCTATCTCTGTGCTTCATGTGTGGATTTGGTGAGGTTGAATGGACATCTTCTTGCTGAGAGCACTATCCCTAAAAGCAGAAGTCCTGTTCAAGCAGGGCAAGTCATGTCCCTTCTCTGTGAAAGCTCTGGGATCTCAGATTATCCATTGTGGCAGTGGTTGCTGGATCCCAGCACACATGCTGCACTGCTCACCACAGCAATACCATCCCATGGTACTGGTGTCATTACCTCCCCCTTTGGAAATATACAGCCATGAAATATTTAGCTGGATGCCCAAGAGAAGTGTCCAGAGGGCTGATTTTCTGTGAGTAGAAAGATCTCCTCTTTGAAACAAGACCAGGTTTTACAACCTACAACTGTTATTTGATATTGGTCTGCTCTGGCTTTTATGCTTTTGGGGACACATCATCAAAAAGTACTCTCACACTGAGCTAAAGTGCTGGTGCATCACTCTCTCTTACTATACCTGATGCTTTATTCCTATTTTCTACTTCTGGACCTTGGAAGCATCTGTGGTTTTATTCCTGTTTTCTATTTCTGGACCTTGGAAGCATCTGTGTTTCCTTGAGCTCTTCAGATGCCCATTACTCAGTGCTGTCTTCCTACATCTATACTAACTGTTACAAAGCCCAGTCCAAAAACCCTCCTTCTCTCAAAATGTCGTTGTATATTTGTGTGCATGAAAGGAAGAGTTCATTTCTTCCATTCTTTGCTTATTCCCTAAATAAAGGCCCCCAAATTCTTATTTATAACCTCCCATTGACTATACAGAGGGTCTAATACTCCAATATGCACAAAGTCACCAATCAAGGACCAGTGCTAGGGACTCCCTGCCCAGCTCTGTTCATCCCAGCATGATCAAATGAGGAAACTATGGATGCACTCAGTAGTAAGTCTCTTCCTAGGGGCACACTGATTTGCATGGTAATGAGGATGGTGATGAGCCCCTTGTCTTCGGATGTACACAAGGTTCTAGTGGGTGAAAACCAGTCAAAGTTGAAATTCAGGCAGTTCACAGCTTGCTTGCTTGCTTTTCAATTTGTATTTTTTTGCTGGGTGTAGAAGACAAAGAGTGTAGTAGAGAAACTGCATTGGGCAATGAACAACTACAGCTAGAAATGAGTTATTATTTTAACAACCACGAAGCTGTTTAAGCAAGCAACAATCTCTTAAGTAGCCTGGCTCAAGCAGTAATTACTGGTCTCATTTCTAAAGAGATCTCTCTTTTATTTGCTTTGTTACTATAGCTTTTTGTTTTCTTCTCCTCTCTCAGAGTTAAAATATGCTGCATAAAGCTGCAGCTCCTCTGAGAACTCAACACACACTGCAGAGGGAGTTTGCAACAGGATTCTGTGAAGGAGATTCTGGTAATTAGTCCCATTCTCCAGTGGGGAAACTGAGGCATGGAACCTCTCCCCAATGAGGCTATGAGCTGAATGGCATGTTTAATGAGCTCCTTCACCTGTATTAGATCCAAATGCTCAGGCTGAGTTGTGGCAGGGCCAAACTGGGACAACACAATGTCTCAGGGCTCAGAGCCAGGGATGCCCTTGTAGAAAACACAGGGCTCTTGGTAGAAGCTGGTCCTCAGGCAGAATGGATAGAGGAAGTCTGGGCAGGAAAACAGATCCATCCACTATTTCCAAACTTGAGAGTGAGGAATGGATGCTCAGCTTGGAAAGTCACTGCTGAGCCACATTTCCCAAAACATCAGACAATGCCTGTAGTCACAGAGAAGGGGGTTGAGGGGAGTAAGAGCAAGGAAGAAGGCTTTAAGACATAATCAGATGTGGAATGGAGGAGATGTTACATGCAATGCAAAAGGAGACTGTCCTCAGCACCATTGAGATGTTTAAAAGCTCCTGGCTAAACCCTCCAGGGTGGTGTTTCTGCTGTGGTTGGAATTGGATATGATGACTCAAACCACACACGGTGCCAATCTATAAATCCCAGAAGGAATAAATTCCTTTAATAAAACCCAACCAAAGTGGGGTCATTACCTCAAAACCTAACCCTGGTGTTATTGCTCTCTTCAAAACCACAGCCTGTAGCATCAGTGGTTGCTCATTCCACTGCAAATGCCATTCATTTTCATACAAGCCCCAGGCCTGCTCAAAAACAGAGATGTCAGCTCTGCTTAGCATCCCGACTCAAAGCCTCATTCAGCACATATTGACAGCCAGTGTGTACTCCAGCCCTGCAACTCAGCTTGGCCTTCAGCAGACATTTCAGCTGCATGGCTGCATCTGTGATTTCCCTGCCTAACCATCAGAAAAATGCCAAGATGTGTCTCTCTTCTCCCACGTCTCCTCGATGGACTGGCCCACATACCTAATGCTGAGTCTGTCTGGGATTTCTGCACTTTTTAGGGATGAGTGTAAGGAAACTTTGCTGGAACCAGAGCTCTTCTTTTCCCAGATGATGAGGCTTTTTTCTCTAGCAGTTTGTGGAGTTTTTTATGCAGTGTCAGTCCCAAATTTCTGGCTCCTAGCACCTGTTTTACTGTTTTGACACCAGGCTTTTGAGAGCAGGGGAAAATAATAATGATACCCAGAGCTAATGTTATTTACTAAAATACAAATTAACACTCAGTCACGTGGCGGCAGGGCTTGTCATCCAGAGCTAAAATTAAAAGAAATTAAGGCTGAGTCAGAAAGTTATTTCAGCTGCGAGCTGGGAACGCTGCAATTGGGCCATGTGGGAGCAACACTGACATCTTCTGGCTGCGAGAAAATCTCCAGCTTCTTCACCAAAAAACACACAAAGGCAGGAATAGAGGTTGAATCACAGAACTGGTAAAGACCTTGAAGTTCCTGGAATCCCAGCCCTCCCCTCACCCTGCCAAGTCCACCACTGACCCAGGGCCCTCAGCATCTCAGATCCCTGGCTTTGGGACCCCTCCAGGGATGAGGCTCCTCAAAAGAGTTTTCAAGTAGCAGGTACAAGCTTTAGTACTTGGATATTATTTGAGTCCATTTTAAGAGCTCACCTTAGCATCACTGTAAGATTTGAACAAGAAGGATAGGGAGCTGCTGGAAAGAGTTCAGCACAAGGCCACAGAGATGAAGGGAGTGGAGCATCTCCCTTGCGATGAAAGGCTGAGGGAGCTGGGGCTCTGGAGCTTGGAGGAGACTGAGGAGTGACCTCATTCACATTTACAGATACATCAAGGGTGGGTGTGAGGAGGCTGTTCTCAATGACGACCAATGATAGGACAAGGGGCAATGGGTATAAACGGGAACACAAGAGGTTCCAAGGCAACACAAGGAACAATTTCTTCCCTGTTGAGGTGAGGGAGCACTGGCAGGGTCTGCCCAGATGGGCTGTGGAGTCTCCTTCTCTGGAGACATCCAAACACAGCTGGAAGAGTTCCTGTGTGCTCTATTCTAGGTGATCCTGCACAGGCAGGGGTGTTGCACTGGATGAGCTTTCCAGGTCTCTCTCTGTGATTCTGTGACACTGAGAACCCAAAATACATGAATATAGGAGGTTGTTGCAGGAAGGTGATGCTCTTCCATCACTACAGGTGACAGGGCTGTGTCCATCCTTTTTGTTGCAGCACAGTGCAAGATATAGGAAGAGGCAGGCACCAAGAACTACAAAACAGACAAGCAACAATTTTCTCCTCTCTAATCTGGAATGGGACAAGGTCTGGTTGCCTTATGTTGATGAACCAGGGAGATATGGAGACCACTGAACCTGATCTCAAAAATGATGCCCTTAGTGTCTGCTATAAGAGTCTCAGGAAGCAGCCCAGGCTTCAACTATGGAAGATACCTCTTTAGTGCAAATATCCTGCATTAATGCAGAGCACTATGACTGAACCCACAGGGAGGTAACCAGGTTTGTCAATGGGGCTGTTGTGTCCTGCACCAGGACTTTCTCCTCTGGAGTGTATTCCTTTCAAAACACCGGGGTGAGGGTTGTTTAGCTGGATTCTTGCTGGGAGAGACATGTGAGAGAAATCCTCAGTTCCCAACATCTCTCATACAGGTATATCTCTTGCAGTAATTAACAGCCTGCCCTCAAGCTGTGTGGCTTTGCCATGATGGCTTACAGCTGTGTTTGAGGGCATTGAGTCCATTGCTGGGAACTCTTTCACAGTGGGAGCAAGGAGTCTCCTGCCAAAGACATTTAGAGTCAATGCTTTGCAGTCCTTTAGTGACCAGACCTTCACCCTGGTGGCAAAGGACCATTGCTAGCCAAGGACCTAATAGCAGAATCCCATCTTCAGCTTTTTCTGCTTCTCCTCTTCCAGGCTGGTCTGACCATTGCTCTTACAACCCCGTACTGCCATACCCTTCTCCTTCCTCTAACCATATTTCTTTTAATCTCTTCCAAGGTTCTTTCTTCCCATCTCTGAAGCCCTCAGAAATTGTCTTCAAGGTCATCTTCTGGCTGGGATACTTCAACAGCTGCGTGAATCCCATCATCTACCCGTGTTCCAGCAAAGAGTTCAAGCGAGCTTTCATCAGGCTGCTCAAGTGCCAATGTCAGAGGAGAAGACGGCCCATCTGGCGTGTCTACGACCACCACTGGCGAGGGGCCTCTGTCAACAGCTCGGTGCAAGACTCTGAGACAGACTTGAGGCCCAGGATTAACACCCTGAACAGCTCGTTCATATTTCACTCCTCCTTGCAGGAGAGAGATATTAAGAGGCGAACGCTCAGCTTCAAAGGCTGGAAAATGCTCACTCCTTTCCAGAAACCAGCATCCACTCAGCTGAAGGAGAAGATGAACAGCCTTTCTAACAAAATCCGGGGTGGCTCCAGCAAAGGGGGGGTGACAGCTACCTATAAAACAGAGGTGGAGTCTGTCTCCATTGGGATCCCTCATGACTTCACAGAAACCATCGACTATCAGACCTATGACTTAACAGACTGCTGCAGGCTGCGAGAAACAGATATCTGAAGCTACACTGGGACAGTTGTCGATGGTTCCTTTAGAGGTATCTAGCAGAAAGGTGAAGAGATACCACCTGTGGGTCTGTCAGGCAGACTGGAAGCAGCAATCAGGTATAAAACGCAGTTGCCCAAAGGTTGTACAAGCATTCCCCAGGCAGAGGTCAGGCCCTTCTGTGGGATTATGGGGTCCTCAAAAAAGAGCCAATGGCACATCCCATTTTAATGAGCCACAGCACGAGGGGAAGAGCTGGGGTGGATATGGCCTTAGGACAAGAGCTGGTTTCTCCTGTGGGTGGTTGTCTTTGACTTTGGAAGAAGCTGTGCAATTAAGGGAAAGCAGGCTGTCTCCTTTGCCTTAAAAACACCACCATAACATCTAACAGAAAGATGAAAGCCCAAAAGATGCCAACCCTGCCTTAGTACATGTGATCATATGTTCATCCAGAGGCAGCACCCAGAAAGGACACTGCCAAGCAGCAGCTGGCAGCTGAGCCTTTAGATAACGGGTTGGGATCTTGTAGGTCTGCAGGGATGGACAGGATGTCCAGATGAGGCCTTCTCTTTGGAGGGTGAGCAGACTGTGGTATTCCCAGGCAGGGTGGGAGGATCCTGGCTCTCAGCCATCATGTCTGCAGTGACCACAGCTTTACCCATTCCATCTAACCTGGTTTTAGGCCAGAGGAGCAGTCCAGATGTATACACTGATGCCAACGGGTGTGCAGGTCTCTCTTAATTCCAACCTGGGAGGTGTTTGTGATTTCCCTTTCCAGTGAAAAAATTGCAACCCACCTTGCTCCAGTGTGCATCTGTCTGTGATACAAACAGACAACAACCCCTTTTGGTGTCAACCATCCCCAACTGTTTCTATCCCCTTCTGGCTCTTGTCTCTCTCAAACAACATGGAATAATGATGTATCCCAGGGGCTTTGCTCAGGTCCAGAGTCAACCTGCTCTGTGGCTCGGTAAAGGTGGGATGGCTGAGTTTGGGACCTGTTTCTACCACCCATAATGTCAAAGTGAAAACAGAGCTGATGTGCAGTTGGAGTTCCCTCATGTAGATGTATCTTCTCCTCAATCAAAGTCATGCCCACGACTCTTCTCTCAAGTGGCTTCCCACATACCTGGTCCATCAAAGCCTTTGGTGGCTATTCATAATTGCCCTTGATTATGTATGTTAGCATGGCCAAAAGCAATGCCAATAAAAGGGGGGAGGTGTTTGCCCTGCTCATAGCCCCAGAGTGTGATCTTCCCTCAGGAGAGCACCTCCTTGGGGACCTCAGGGAGGTTGGATCCATGACAGGCCCACCTCAGCCATGCTCATACAAATCATGCTTAGCAACTGAGAAAAGGGTCACTAAAACTCTACTTGGCAGTGGTTTTGTCAAAGTTCAGACAGGACATGAGCTACAAAGGGTGATTAGGTTAAGCTGTGAGCAGAGGCATGAGACACGGTAGTGACAGAGGCCAAGTCTGGATCTGAGGTGAAGCATCTCAAGCCTGGTGACTAAAGGACGTGAAGCGGAGGAGTGGAAGCATGACACTGAATATGTCCTGAGAAACTCATGCATGTCAGCACTGGCCTCCAGACTCATTAGGAGCCTTCTATGAGTGGAGCTAATCCTCTTAAAGGTGGCTGTCATAGGAAGATGAAAGGCTCCTGGGCATAACAAACAGAACACCACCTTGCTTTCTGTTGTCCATTTGCTTTAAAGGAAATCAAAACAGAGAGAAAGTTGGACTTTTTCTTCTTTTTTACTTGTTTGTGCAGTGCATACTGAAACGGGATGTCTGGAGCTGACCTTAGCACCCTTAACACCCTTCTGCCCTTAATGTGAGACTGCACTGGATGAGTTACTGCACACAGAGCCCCAGATTTTATCCAAATATTTCCCTACCAGCAGCAAATCCCAGCAAGGCACATGGGCAGCATGCACTTCAATTGAACATAGACTCATGACTGCCTGCATGTTCACCAGTGTCTGCCAAATCAGTCAGAGATTGCCAGCTTGAGGGGTTAAGCCAGTACCCCATGAGAACCTCTGTGGGGAAATACATCTTATTTTCTGCCCATTTCTTTGGCTTTTAAAGGAAGTGAGACCCTACAGTGATGATGGGGTGATACAGAAAGTCATTTTGCAGTGGAAGGACTACAGCTGCCACTGATTTCCTAGGCTTTTGGGGGATCCTGATGGGAAAGCACACTGCTGGCATTGAGGATGTGGTAGAGAAGGCATCAGGGAGAGAGCAGTTACTGAGGAGCAGAGGTGCCTGTAAGGCCAAGGTGAAAGCATTACTTCTGCCTTCCATTTACCTCTTAGGATGCATGTGCCACTGCCAAAAGGAGGAAACATACCCAGATCTGCATTTTTGGACCTTCTTCTGTTGAGACTGCTTTGCAGGTCTAACACATGCAAGTGCAGAGAGTGAGCAAAGTGGGGCACAGTTCAGGATGAGCTGATACAAGTATCGTCAGAAGTGAAAGCTTAGTCAAGGGGGAAGATGGACATTGCCCTTAAATCCTCTCAGATGCTCAGGAGCAGATGTCTGGTGTCTCTCTCCACTGTGATCATATAGATATACATACACACACCCTTTATTTATATATATATATATATATATATCATCTCCAAACTAGCAGACATTCTCCTACAAATGGGCAGACATTCTCCTTTAAACAGAGACTTTGCAGGGGCTCTTAGTAATTGCAGGCAAGCATTTCACTCTCACAAATGGGCTGGCATTATTGCTCTTCTTTGTATTGATCTGTTAAACATAATCCTTTCTTTTTCTCAGTTTTAAAATATTTACATTTCCAGCCTCCAGTCCCTTTAAAGCATCCAGAAGGGAAAGAAAGATTAGTCTGGAGTTTTACTGCTTCTCCATCCTGATTCTTTACAGACCTAGGTGGGAGAAAATGAGGACAAAGTGTGATTAAACACATATATGCATCCACACACATAAATGTCTGAACTCTGGCTCATTTACTTACTGCACTTGATTTGGCCCTGAGAGATACTTAGAAAGTGCTGCAGGGAAATCTTAATCTCTGCAGTGCTCAAGTCAGGCAAAACACTTTTTTCTCACCTAGAGCCAGAGTCTCACTTTCCTTTAGCATCTTGCATCAGAAGCAGCAATGCCAGGAGAGGACTCTGAGGCTGTTTGTGTAGAGCTGCATTCAGAGTAGCCAGGGCTGCCTTTGCTGTTGTATGAAATGTGACCTGAGTATCTAAAATTGTGCAGTTCTCTCTTGATTCCCTTAACCTCCAAGTACTCACAAGTTGGGAAAAATGGGCTCAGACCTTCAGAAGGTAACTTTGGTCTGATCCTCCTGACTTCTTTGGACCTACAAGGGTGCAACCAGCTGAAGGTACAGCCCCATTTCTCCAAACTTACCAAGTAAGCCCTTTCCCAAAGCTTTGGTTACCTTGGATACCTTGGTTATCCAGCAGCTCTCACCTCATTGCACTGGCTTCGTGTCACTCTCGCCTCGTCAGACCTCGCTGTTTCAACAAACCAAGCGCTGAGGATGGTGAACAGCAGCTTTTATGTCAGTAGACTCTCACAAGGGAGAGGGGAGGGAAGGAAGGTCCCTGTCAGCCTGAGCTCAACTGCAGTTGGGTCACGTTACTATTGTTTACAGTGTGTATATAAGTGTACATTTTCTTTAGCAGACATTGGAATTTTTTATGTATAGATGTTTATTTTTCATCCCCAGATGTATTTATTAGCCAGAGTATTTCTGTTTTGTGGTTCAAGTCCTGTTCAGGTTGATGTAAGCTCTATGAAACAGAAGGCACATATTTTTGTTTGTTTGTACCAAATACATGCACAAACCTGTCTAAAATGTTGCTGTCTCTCATTTTTAAAGAAGAGGTTTGTGGGAGATGGGAAAGGAAGGGAAAGAAATTACCCACTGTTGGTTTTTAATCAAAAAACACAAAGATGATGAAGAGAGTGGAGCATCTCCCTTGTGATGAAAGGCTGAGGGAGCTGGGGCTCTGCAGCTTGGAGGAGACTGAGGAGTGACCTCCTTCATGTTTGCATATAAATATGTAAAGGGTNCCAACCCAGTTGGATGAGCTCCTGTGTGCCCTGCTCTAGGTGGTGCTGCTCTTGCAGGGGGGTTGCACTGGTTGAGCTTTCCAGGTCTCTTCCAACCTATAACATTCTGAGATTCTGTAATCAAGGACTTTTTCTGTAATCCATCAAGGATAGTTGCTCCCATATGTAATAATCTGTGGTAAAAACAAGTCAGAAGAGGACACTCAAGTTTGTGCCACACAGGAATGAAGGGCTTGCACCAGCCACGGCTTTCCTCAGCTGCAACCTAGAACAGGGAAAATCTGGATGCAGTCATGATGTAGGAGTGGAGGAGGACAGGAGAAGGGATGACTACTGTGTAGTTGGTGGTCAGGATTGAGCTCTGGTGAAGGGACTTCCATCCATTGGAAATCCCTTGCATTTTTAAATGAAAACTGAAGTTTAAACTTGTTGAAGATTGCTTTGGAAAACTTTGCTTTTTCCTCTAAAGTTGAATTTCTAACATCACTCGCAAAATCACTGCCCAGGGTGAAATGGAAACAGCACTTCTTATGCTCACTCCATTTGATAAAATGCAACCTGATGACACCTCCAGATACTGGCAACCAGTGTCTCAGGTTTGAGTGTCATGAGGAGGACTCTGAGCTGGAAAGCCCAAAAAGGAAAACAGCAAAAGAAGACAGAACATCCTCCTCATCTCTAGGACAGTACAATAACACCATCTAGCAGAGTCTGAAATGCAGTGAGGGGAGAAACAAGAGCTCTGAAAATATCCACAAGTATTCCAGACATATTTCTTTACCATGCAAATGGCCAAACCCAGCCCAAGTCTGTCTGACCTTCAGGCACTGCAGAGGCAAAGTGAGCAGCCACTAAACATCACTCAGCAGCTCCAGGGAAGGATTGTCATG
The DNA here is from genome assembly GCA_013401255.1 of Urocolius indicus. Classification (NCBI taxonomy): domain Eukaryota; kingdom Metazoa; phylum Chordata; class Aves; order Coliiformes; family Coliidae; genus Urocolius; species Urocolius indicus. Next base: position 154,489 of record WBNH01006616.1, on the reverse strand, counting down.
ACTTGGCTGCGTGTGTCGCTATGACTGTCAAGCCAGGCTGCTGCCTTGCCTGCATGCCAGGAATCACACAATCACAGAATCTTAAGGGTTGGAAAGTACCTCAAAAGATCATCTAATCCAACACCCCTGCCAAAGTAGGACCAATGACAGTAGGTCACACATTAGGTGCCTTGCTGTTGACTTCTCCAAGGGCCTGCTGACAAAGGCTCATACCACAGCCATGGGGACTGAATGAGACTTTGGAGGCTGTGCTGGGCATGTTGCTTTTGGCATCCTTCCTCACCCCAGGTTTAATCCATTACTAACACTGTGCAGCTGTCCTGGTGTCTCTCAGAGCCTAGGCTGATGCTGATCTGGCTCAACAATCTCATCTCACAGCAGTTTGTAAAAACCATGGGAATCAGAGAAACTTAGAAAGGTAGGGATTGGAAGGGACCTTTAGAGATCATTCAGACCAACCCCTCTGCTAAAGCAAGAGCATCTAGGATCAGAAGCTTCCAGTGCAGCTCCCAGTGTTTTCTCCTCTCCTTTTGCCCATACATCCCCAAATCCATCTCTCCCACCAAAATCTACATTGTTACTCCTCAGGCTTTCTACACGTGATGGTTGGGCATTGCTCAGGCAGAGTGAAGTCACTTAGAGTGGAGTCACTGGGGCATCTTGATTCCAGCAGGAGTTTTGTAGTAGAGTTTGATTCCTTTGCCTTGCCCTTGAGGTCTATTTTCCATGGCACGGCCCTTGTAGACAGTCTCCAACTGCCGAAGAGGCTTTCTTGTGTTCTGGTAGGCAACCAGAGGGCAGGCGACTTGCAAAGCACCTTCCTACTGCTGGTCATGACCCAATGCCCAGTCAGTTATGAGGCGCATGTACTCACTGATGGCCAGGGACATAAGGTACACTCCTCCAAGCCTGATGATAACTGTCCAACAAAGCTCATTACTATTTTTACCTTCTCTTTTCCATTTTTATTCAGGTTGGAGGGAAGACAACACTTGCCATTTTGGTCACTCTCCACTCCACGATGCACTTGTCAGTATTAGAGACTCATCATTCACTGAGCTTCTGTATTTGCTCACAGCTGATTTGGTTTTTTTTTCTGATGAACCCAACTCAAACAGGATAAAATGGACTTAGAAAAGATTCAGTAAAGGCTGACAAAGATGACCAAAGACATGGAATAGCTTTCACCCAAAGAACAATTAAATCAAAGGTCACTTTCCTAGAAAACATAGATGACTGAGGAAGAACACAATGGAGGTCTATAAAATCAGGAGTGTTGGGCAGAGGATGAATAGTGGGTGATTGTTCTCATAATACAAGAACGAAATGACATCAATCCCAATTATCAAACTGAACAAAGGGAGGTAACTCTTCACGGGGTGCATGTTTAAATCACCATGAGATATTGCATCTGCTGAAAACCTATAGGGGTTGCAACAGTAATTAGCTGTCTTCATGACAGAAAATTTCATCAAGGGCTGTTTAGAAACATTCATATCAATTCTGAGCTGAGAAGCCCCTGAGGCAATCTGCTGCTTTTTGCTGGGGTAAAGTTATTTTTCCTCACAGTAGCTGGTCTGGGCTGCTTTGGGTTGGTGTTGGGAGCAGTGCTGATAACACAGAGATGTTTTGGTTACCCCTGAGCAGAGCTTACACAGAGCCAAGGCCTTTTCTGCTCCTCACCTCATCACCAGTGAGTGGGCTGAGAGTGCACAAGGAGTTTAGGGGGGACACAGCTGACCCCAGCTGAGCCAGGGGATGTCCCACACCATATGGGGCCATGCTCAGCAGGTAAAGCTGCAGGAGGGAGGAGGGAGAAATGGTGTTTGTCTTCCCACATCCCCATTACACATGATGCAACTCTGCTGTCCTGGGAATGGCTGAACACCTGCAATGGGCCCATGGTGAGTGAATTCCTTGTTGTTCTTTCCTTGTAAGCCCAGCTTTTGCTTTCCCTATTAAACTGTCCTTATTTCACCTCATGAGTTTTCTGCTTCACCCTCCTGATTCTCTCCCCCATCCCATCAGGGTGCAGTGGGTGAGTGGCTGTGTGGTGCATAGTTACCATCTGAGGTTAAACAACAACAGACAGCAATTATGGTCAGCTGGGAGAATATTTCAAGGCATATTGCACTGTAGGCTTTTTCCTTTCCTTTATCCCTCTCAAAGTTTCCATCAGATTGTGAAGGTTCAGCTAGAAGGAATGAGCCTCTGACCTGGTACAGCTGTTTGTATGTCCCCCTTCATCTGCACACTGAGCAGCTCATCCATGCCATAGTTATATCACTCATTTCTCTGCCCACAGGAAACTCAAGATTAGTCTCAATGTACATGAAATCCACAAGATCACACCATTTTGCAGTCTCTATGTGCCAATTCCTGCAGGGAAATTTCTTTTGCTGAACACCTCTCAGAAATTCGGTCATCTCCTCCATAGACTGACTTTTAAGATCTTTCCAGAGAGGACAGGCTCACAGCTAGGGCTGGCTCTTGCCCAGAGATTTTCCCAAAGAACTTGAGCCACCTTGCACAGAGGTTTCCATTTCTTTTCCACTTTCAAACTGCTAAATGTCCTTCTGTGGAGCCACACATCATGCATAGTGATATTAAAACCACTGACAAGTAGTTTTTCCTTATGTTTAAACAGCTTTTTGTGTTTCATCTTCTTTCCATCACCCTTCGTCCTGTTGCTGGATACAATAGAAAAAAAAGTGCTACCCCAGCCTCCTGACACCCACCAGTTAGATATTTGTAACCATTAACCATTGAGCTGGGGAGCCCAGAACTGGACACAGAACTCCAGATGTGGCCTCAGCAGGGCAGAGCAGAGGGGGAGCACAACCTCCCTGGCCCTGCTGCCCACACTCTTCTTGATGCCCCCAGGCTGCCATTGGCTTCTTGCCCACGAGGGTACGTTGCTACTTATGGTTAATTTATTATCACCCACCACTCCCAGGTCCCTCTCCTGGAGCAGGACCAGTCTCCAGCAGGTCAGTCCCCAACCTGTTTGGTTTTTCCTAGGTACCTACAGAAGGATTGGATTCAACTCACAAATTAAGGCATCTCATAGATTCAGAGACTCAACTCCATTCCAACCAGATGTTTAAACTCCACTATGGTGATTGAGATCAAAGCTTCATGCCTCCTGAGCCATCCTAGGCTGGCCAAGACATCTCCACATGGCCAGTAAACTGGACAGAAAGCTTTCTGTGCCAAATCCACTCAGGAACGTGGCTGAAGGTCTTGATCTGTAATTTGAGAGCAGAAGCATATGTTGGGCAAAGAACAGACAGCAAGAGAAGATCTCATCCTCCTCTTTCAGTAAGGGAAAGAAGACCCAGGGTGGATGTTTACTATGGTTGAACATATCCTCAAAATCAGACCAACACTTGCCTTGCAGAATGGACCACACCACCCAGTCCCTACGGCATCCTGGGAGGCAGAGTGTTGCCAGGACTCAGAGATAGTCTTGAAGTCTCATGAGGCTAAAAAAAAAAACCCACAAAGGATTTAGAGCAAAATGTTCAGTTCTGTTCAGCTCAATAAACCAAACTTAGCCAATTGTAAAGAGTTCCTGTGTGCAATGCTGGTGGGTAATAGATGTCTTGGGGTTTGAAGGGCAGGGTGTAGACATCAAATATTATCTTTTATGCATTTTCTGCAGAAGCTGTCTGCAATTTATTATGCCCAACTCTCCCATTTCATTTTCACTACAGAGCCCAAAGCACATTTCTCACAGTTTGGAAGTTGCTGGACTTTCTGCACTACTCTACCTTCTGGAAGACTGAAGCAAGGCAAAGACTCTGCCCATGATGGGTCCAGTTGAGCAATGCTTCAAACAGTAAAGAATTTGGGTATTCCACAAAAAAGATCAAGGCCCAATTCAGCTCCTCTGCTGAATATTTGCTCTTTCTTCACAGCTGCTACCTTCTGGATGGAAAAATACACATTCATCCCTAAGGTTTATCATTAACTCTGAAGTCTCATTGAAACTTGACCATTATTAAGTAGCAGCATCACTGCTCAGAGACACAGCATTGTCTGTTCAAATCTCACTGCTCTCACCTGGCATGTCTAAGGTTGCTATAAAGATCGATATAATAATGCATGGATCCTCAACTTGAGTTCTGTTGTGGCAGGAGGGTGTATATGGAAGTAGAAGGTCCAAAAGCTTAGCCTCATCCCTAGCCAGGACGCTCCAGGTGGTGTGGTTAGTAGAGGGATACCATTGCAGGAGCCTTTCTCCTAGTCAAACTCAAGAGTTTTCATTTCCAGAGTTTATCAGGATGTGTTTGAAATGCAGAAACCTGGCAGGGACACAGGAAAACAAAAAGACTGAGCATGCAGCAATTAGAACATCCAAGGCAAAACTAGAGCTAAAACTGAGTTATACCAAAAGCTCTTTGTCATTTACAAGTTGCCTTGACACAAATTGAAGTTTCTCAACAAATTATTGGAGAGAAGGAATGCCCTTGGGTAAATCTGAGTTTATCACAACAGGGTAGCTTTGTGGGTTTAAAGGCTTGCTACCTTGACAGCACTGACAGCATTAGTGTTAATCTGTGAGTAAATTGCCCTTGTTTTATACAGGTTTATTACTACAGTCTTCAACAGATGATTCACAGGCCAAATCCAATTTCAGTTTGCTGTGGTGCTTTCATTTCTAACCTGTTTGCAAGTTTAAATGTTGCCAAGCTTTAGAATATGGGGGTTTCGACAGCTTACACATTATATTCTCATATGTATGTACTAATAGATATGTCTGCATAGAGCTATACAGATATACCTCTAAACCTGCATAGCTTTGAGCCTTCAAATACATTTTTGTGCCCTCTTGGCAAAAGTGTTCTTCTGTCTGTGGCTGAATTCACACCCAGGATGTGTCCCATGTGCTCCAGAGTCAGAAGGGCTACCCAAAAGTCAACCTGTCAAGCACAGCTGCAGATTTACCACATGGCTGATGCTGAAATCAATAATGAGCTTTCTAATATCTCATTGCTGAAATCAGTTGCCCAGAAAGGATGAGGATTCTCCATCACTGGAGTTCAGAAAAATACTTCAGTAGCATTTTAGAAGGGATGGATTCTGCTGCAGGTAATTGGATAATCTAAGCCTTTTGAGGTTCCTATGAGCCATATTATTCCACGTTCTCTGCAATTCTATATGTTGTTCTCCCTATTCTACCCATGAGGAATTAGAAAAATAAGGTTTTATTTCAAGTTTTGTGAATTGGCCACATATTGCTGACTGCACAGTGGGTATTATTATTATCAGTGTAGAGTCCTGCACCTGGGAAGGAACAGCTCCCTGCACCAGCACAGGCTGGGAGTGACCTGCTGGAGAGCAGCTCCAGGAAAGAGACCTGAGATTGCTGGGTGATAATGAACTGACCATGAGCGGCAACGTGCCCTTGTGGGCAAGAAGCCAATGGAAGCCTGGGGGCAGCAAGAAGAGTGTAGGCAACTNGGGTGATGGGATGAAGCTGCAACCCAAAAAGTTCCATTTAAACATAAGAAGAAACTGTTTCAGTGTTTCAGAGAGGGAGCCCTGGCCCAGGCTGCCCAGGGTGGGTGTGGAGGCTCCTTCCTTGGAGCTCTTCAAGACCTGCCTGGACTTGTTCCTGTGCCACCTGATCTAGATGGGACCTGCTTGTGCAGGGGGCTTAGACTGGATGATCTCTAAAGGTCCCTTCCAACACCCACCATTATGTGATTCTGTGATTTTATGATTAACCCCACCTCCAGTTCTTCAAGCTGAGCAAGGCTCTGTGCTGATAAACCACCATAAAAAGGAATCATCATACACTAGTAACCATAGCTTAGCTTTTCTTTCCAGTTTCCACTCTCTCCTATTAGCCTCTCAATTATCATCCTTGCCCTGGCATAGTGCTATTCCTGAGATTTTCCCGTGCTTCAAATGAGCTTCTCTCTCTGCAGACCAGATCTACGGCAGCAACCTCTTGGGATCTGTGTAAGCAGGATGCTTTCATTCAACAGGCAAAGGATTAGTAAATCCATTGGCAGGAAGCTAAGGTTAGGGAAATCAAGATTTAAAACATGGTGAGCACAGGGAGTAATTTAACTGGAGTAAATTTTCTCCAAGATGTGAGAGATGATTTAAATACAAACCTTGGAAAAGAAGAAAAGAGAATATTTCAGATGCTCTGGCTCAGGAAGAAAATATGGGCTCGATGTAAAAAATTTGCTCTCCTGTATTGCTTAGGGCAGGCTAAATTACCAAAATATGCTCTGTGGACTTAAAACCAAATGTTTTTCTGTCTGATTTGTTTTGCTGGGATTAGAATATTGCCCAAAGACTGCATCTGTTTTGCTGAAAGGAGAAAATACTGTACTAAGGCATCTGCTGCTAACCCAAAGCAACTTGGATGGAAAAGTCTTCTCTTCTCCCCTCACCTTCTATTCTCTTTTCTCCTCCCCTCCCCTCCTGTCTTCTCTTTTCCCCTTCCCTTCCCTTCCCTTCCCTTCCCTTCCCTTCCCTTCCCTTCCCTTCCCTTCCCTTCCCTCCTCTCCTGTCCTCTCCTCTCCTCTCCTCTCCTCTCCTCTCCTCTCCTTCCTCAGTGATTTATATGTTTCTCACTTTATTTTTCATGTCTATTTTCATTGCATTACATGTTCCTGTCAAGGCCCTCTGCAGCTATTTTTAGCTGGTGGAAATTGGCCAGATGAGTTATTTTTTTATTAATATTCTTAGGTCTTTCTTTGGGAAGGATTTATTAGCAGAGAAAGGAACCTGACTGACAGCCTGAGAGACTCTCTTTCCATCTGTTCTTTAGGCCTAGGAGTAGGATTTTTAACACTCAGAGCAAGTAAAGAAGTGGTCACCAGTGGACCTCAGATCAGTGAATTTTTCTGATCCCTTTTTTATGCCATGTGTACTTTCAGCCTCCAACTTACCCTGTGGCAATAACTTCTGCACATTGCAGATGGGCTGCCCAGTGTTTGCTCATTTTGACCTCTGATATGAGGTGAACTCTAGGTGTTCCCTACCTGCTGTCTGTAGATGGGTTTTTAGACCATCATGTCCATCCTCACCATCTCTACTCCAATAAAGTTTTATCCTATTTAACCTATTTGAATACAAAGTTTTTCCAGACCTCTTGATACTCTCCTTCCCTTGACCTTCTCTAGGTGTATTGCATAATGTCTATAGCCAAAGTTAACCTGTTTCAGCTGTAGTTCCACCAGGAAATATCCTGAAGTGCACAAAATCCTCATGCACATGGCATAATTACATCTTCCCTTTATTCTCAATCCTTTTCCAAGAAAATCCTTACATTGTTTTGGGTCTTTCACCACTGTTGAGCACTGAGCTGAGGTTCCCATCTCAGCTATTCACAGAGATTCAGCACCTCTTTCCTGAATGCTGATGACTGCTCCCGAGTGCATGACCACCTCTGCATAGCTTTTGCCTCATCTACATCACTTTGCATTCATCAGCATGAAATGCAGCACCTGCTAATCCAATAGCATGACAACCCAAATATTCACATTTAGCATCAGCTTTGATTACCCTGAATCATGAAGGATTGTCAGCAAACTGTCACCAACCTATTTGCATCTTTTCCCTGAGTGCAGTGGCTGTTATGGGACCCAGCACTACCTTAAGGAAATGCCTAACAACCTTCTTCCACTGTGAGAAGTGACTGTTTAATCCCTATTCTTTTCCTACTTCTCTGTTTATTCCACCCCTTATTAAACCAGGAGATCATTTACCTTATCCCATGACAGCTTACAGAGAGATGGGATGTGTTCCTGTGCAACTTCATCTAGGTGGGACTTGCTTTAGCAGGGGGATTGGACTGGGTAATCTCTAGAGGTCCCTTCCAACCCCTACCATTATGTGATTCTGTTTCAGGATAGGTGGATGAATATCACCCACGAGACTGTAAACACTATGAAACCATCATAAAAGAAGGGAATATTGACTATAAGGGAAAGAGAAGAGGAAGAGTGATGGATGATAGCACTTGAGAGGAATTTCCAGAGGCCCTTGGCATATGGGTGTTGTGCACAGTCTGAGTCACATGGCAACTTGACTACATCAAATCCTTTCTGCCATGGGAGCAATGGACAGCCTGAGAGCAAAAGTCAATGTGACAGGCAACTGCAAAGGAAAAGGGTCATGTATTTATTTTAGACAAGAAAATAGTGCCTGTGCCAATGTATTCCTTCAGTTAGCACAGAAAAAACAAGCAGCCATGGGCGGTGAACAGATACAACTCAGGCTTTGCATGAATTAGCTTCTTCCCATCAGTAATTTAGGTAAATATGAAAGAACAAAATCCCTAATTGCACTAGGTTACTGAGACTTAATGTAGCTTAAAAATACTCCAACCCCTAGGTCTCTTCAAGAGGTAATCTCTAATGGAGGAGTCAAGTACAAAAATAAATGGGAAAGGATTTGGAAAGATCTTGAAATGAAATGAGAAGCTCTCAGCTGAGTGCAGAACAAAGGAGAAAAAGGCTTCTTCCTCTGCAGCTCGCTAGGAGAGAGGCTGAAAGCAGTTGGAGGAGCCTCTTGCTTTGAGAGTCTCAGATCAAACAGAGCAGCATCACTGGCTGAAAAGGGAGGGAAAAAAAACAGTAAAAAGTGGGGGGGACGGAGGGGGAGGAAATTACCTTTGCATCAGGTCATAAATAACTAATGAGGGAAAAGAAAAGTCAAACAAATATTCTGCTTCTCTGCCCAGGGTAGACATCTGGGCTTTGATCCTGATGCACCAGCAGATGTGTAGGTGAAGCTTCTGACTGAGATTCATCAGTCTGGGAAGGGTTGTCAATCACTGGAAGGCTGCAAAGGGACGTGGACAAGGCAGACCAGGGAAAGCCATGGCAGGCATCAGGAGTTTGCAGCATACGTGTAGGAAGAGGGCTCCAGAAAGGCTGTGCAGCCTCCATCCTTGGAGATACTTGAAGGGAGACTGAACAAGACCTTGAGCAACGTTGAGGTTGGCTCAGTGTTGGGCAACAAGCTGAAACCAAGACCTCCAACCTCCTTTACTCCTCCAGCCTGTGATTCTGTGGAAAATGGAGCACATGTGTGTAAGGCTTCCACCTCTACCTCTTTAGGAAATCACTTTTTGTAAGTTACCATTTGTGTTGGGCTGCACTCCTCTGAGGCTCCAGTGAGAAACTCCATCCTTTTCTCCATGACACACAGAGTCCAGAGCTTTACAGTGGTCATTTCATTCTGGAGAGAAGAAACAGAAATGTGTGATTAGAAGCTCTGAAGAGCTCTAGAAGAAACAGGCTGCAGAGCAGCCATAGGTACATCCCTCCAACAGCCTCAGAGGTGGCTGGGTACATGTTTTAAAGACACTCAATTGAGAGACTCTGGCTCTCACCCAGAATACCAAAAACATAAATAAAAAGTGAAAATGCTCTTCCCTGATGGTTCTCATTTGTTTATTCCAAGGGGAAAACTCAGTCCCTCTTGTTTCATTACAGATGTGCTCTTAAGGCTGACACACCCTGCACCCTGATGTTGTTTATAAATCTTTAATGACCTAAATTTTCATCACTGGTCTTTGTGGCTGCTTATAGCTCTTCACTACATCTGTGCCGTCATCAGCAGGGACAGTGGCAAGAAGGGCACTGAGATCCAGCAGTGTATAACCAAGGGAACTCTAACAGCCTGTCACTCCAGTATTTACTACTTAAGTCTCCCCAGAAGGTTATTAGGAGAGAGAGAAGGGATCATTGATGTACAGCAGGAGCTGGTCATGCCCCATTTCTCCAGGACACCCCACATGGGTAACAGCATGGAGAACTTCTCCTTAGGGAAGTTCTGGAGACAGCCCAGCACAGGTCTACCAGGATGCTGAGGGGACTGGAGCACCTGTGTGAGGAGGAAATGCTGCAGGACCTGGGGCTGTTCAGACAGGAGAAGAGAAGGCTGAGGGGGGACCTTATCAATGCTGATAAATACCTAAAGGGTGGGTGGCAGGAGGATGGGACCAGTGTTTGTTGTGTGGCCGGTGGCAGGACAAGGGGTAATGGGCACAAGCTGGAACACAGGCAGTGCCCCTGGCACGGGAGTAGAAACTTCTTTGGTGCTGAGGGGAGGGAGCCCTGGTGCAGGCTGCCCAGGGAGGGTGTGGAGGCTCCTTCTCGGGAGGTTTCCAGCCCCATCTGGACATGTTCCTGTGCCCCCTGAGTGAGGGGAATCTGCTTTAGCAGGGTCTGGAGCAGCTCTGCAGGGCCCTTCCAACCCTCACCAGTCTGGGATTCTGGGATTCTGTCAACAGTCTACATGTCCCCCAGAGCCCCTGTTCCTGACCTCAGTAGGGTCTGGGAGCCAGGACCCATCGCCATGTGGAGGCACAAATGGCATTTGTCCAGATAATGGAGAAATGTAACTCAAAATGCCAGTCTTGTTTAAACTTCTCTCAGCTCACTCCAAATCAAAAGCTGTGTACGTATCATCTGCTAGAAAAGAGTGGTGATGACTGAAAGTGAAATTTGTCATTAAAAGTGGAAAATAGATGGTGTGTACTCAGAATCATCTAAACACAGACTGAGTCACTGCTGTGTTCATACCTCTTCATCAGACCTCCCCAGTGAATATGCAAAACGGTGTATTTCTTGCAATTGAAGTTTGTGATAAAAGCCCTTCCACCACCTCTAGGTATCTACACAGCCATTCAGAACAACAGCCATTCAGAACAACTTATTTTTCTCTCAGTTTGCTTCACTTGTCTCCACTCTTTCTTCTTTGGAAAGTGTTGCTTTCAAACAAAACAAGCTGAGACATCTGCTCTGATGGATAAAGGCAGAGGTTGGTTCAAGTGGGTACCACGTCTCCATCTTCCTTGCCTCTGGTCATTTGCAACTGGTGTGACACTGATGGCCTCACTGCTGCACAACTTCGTTGCTCATAGCCTTCTCCTTCCCTTTATCCTCCTCCTTAAGACTCTGAGTTAAGGAGAAGGAAATTGTTGCACTTAATGAAAGGTTGTTGCACTGATCTAAAACAGTTGCAGCTCAATAAAAGCCCAAGGTGCAGCACTTAACTGTAAAGCACCTTTACCTAGGGTGATGAAATCAACCCCAAAGGAAATAAATACAAACACTATGGTTGTTTTGGTCTGCCAGGAGGATTACCTGCAAGCATTCCTGTACTAAAGCCCACTAATTCTGCTTTGATCTCTCCTGATGCTTTGCATCTCTCAGTTGTGGCTGTCTCATATGTCTTTCTAACCAGGAGTGATATGAAACACATCAGCATCTCCCCTCCTCTCTCTACCTTGATTGTGGTCAGAATACCCTTCATTCGACCGCCACACCACACCAGTGCCCTTGAATTCATTCAGCTCTGCAAGATTTAGAGTCTCCTTGCACCACAGCCAAACCAGCCCATGGGCAAGTAAGGTAAGAGAGCACGGAGACAGTCAACAGACTCAATCCCAAGAGGGGAGTGTGACCCCCTGCTTGGGGTGATCACTTTGGGGCCAATGAGCCCTCCTGCCTAATCAAGGTCTTTCATACATTGGGCATCACCCCTGGTGATGTGCTCCCCAGTCCTTCCTCCAGACTGTGTCTTTCTCCCAGTCCAGAGCAGAAGTGACAGAGAACCTTTGGTCTTTCCTGGCACAGAGTGGGGATGAGGCCAGAGAACAGAGTGGTGCCAGGGTTCGGAAAGGTGTGTTGTGTCTCTATGGCATAGACATGGCACTCAGGGACCTGCTGAAGATTAAAGTGACATGGACATCACAAAAGGCCACCACGTCAGGTCAGAAACAGCCCAGGGAGTTGAGTTCCTTGCCAAGTACATGAAAGGGATTTCATCACTTTGGTGGCACCCCCATAGGATCATAGAATACCTCAAACTGAAGGAGGCCATCAGGATCATCAAGTCCAGCTCCCTGCTCAAATTGATCAGTGAAGAACATTAAATAATCACACATGAAGGGACAACTTGAGACCAGATCCACCAGCAAGTGACTACATCAGACAAACAAACCAAACCCAGCCAACAAAGTGTTTCTTTGCCCCTCTGTAAAAGACTCAAACTATGCAGAGAAAGCTGCCAACTTTCTCGTGTGGCTGGTGCTACCAGAGGTTTTTGTCTTTCTGGAAAAGGGCCAGTGCTTATGATCAGGCATCTAAAAACTGTATTTGGTCAGACCAGCAGCACTTCCATGGCTTTGTGGCTCTCAGAAGCAAACAGCCTGTACCAGAGAGGTCCCCAGAGGGGCTATTACCATCCATGTCTACCTGGCATTTTCAGATGACAGACACTGAGAAGAAAGGAGGTGAGATAAACTAAAATACACATCTCTTTTTGACAGTGGGAGCAGGTCCTGCCATGCCATGGCCCAGTTAGTGGCTAGTACTGCAGGAAGGCTCCTTTCTCTCCTCTGGAAGGAGATTTGGCCAGGTAACCTAAGCCCAGATCCATTTGGAATCCTCAGGACAGCAAGTCCCAGCACATCTGTGATCTTCTGCATCCCAAGGCACCAAATTCCGTATTACTCCATATGCTTTTACAAAACTACACCTTTATTTGTGCTGTAAATAATCCAAATGTCCTTCAGTCTCTCCCAAGCATTCAGTTGAGTGCAGGTCCTGCATTCCAGCCACCACCATCCGAGTGGCTTTGCCCTTTTGAGGGCTACACATTGATTTTTATGTGAAGGAGCCATCAGTATTAGTCAGCACCTCAGTATTTATAAAGCATGCTGTTTGTTTGCTTTCTTAACAGCAATTACAGAGTGAAAAGAGGTTTGCATTGAACTGTGTGTCCTGACACAGAGGTGTGACTCTGGGCCAAGCACAGACTATCTGAGAATCATGTCCAGCTCAAGATTTGAGTGGTTTCGTCTCTTTTCTGTGTGAGTTTCTGTTTTATCAGTGCTTCATTTCCTCTGCTGTGGTGACTGTAATTCCCTTTGCTTGTTTAGGTGTCTCTGAAGTCCCTCCTTGCTTTTAACTTCCTAAATTAGTTCTGTGTCATCAGTGGATTCATCTGCCTCTGTTTCCAAGCCGTGGATCAGCACATTAACCAGCACAACACGCCTGGGACGAAGCACTGAACTGCAACCTTCTGTCATAATTGACCATTTAATCCTACTCTTTGCTTTCTCCTAGGACAGCTGTAGAGCAACCAATGTAGTTTCCCCACTCCTCCTGTGACCCCCCTCCCTTAAGCTGCCTCAGGAGGCTCTTTAGTCTGCCCTTGTTAAAGACCTTCTGAGTATCCAAATGCACCATGTTGACCATGTCTCCTTCACCCACCACTTTTCTGACACGCTCATTGAGTCTCAGGCTCTCTGTGAGACCTTTCTTCTCTGCAAGCTGTTGCCTCTATGCTCTCCTGTCGTGAAATGTCATTATCTTGCCTTTCAATATGATTTCAAACTCATTTCCCCAGGACATGTGCAAGGACAGATGACCTGTAATTCTCCCAATCTCCCCTAAAGGCTTTGTGAATATAAATCTAACCTTCCCTGTATCCTACTCTTTGCTCTTTTTTTGTTTCCTAAGTCAATCAAGTTCTATTTAAATTGTTTTTAAATGCCTGCCCAATCTAGACCCCTGGCAAAAGCCTCCTGAGACATGCTGTTGATGTTTGTGGTTCATGGTTGGTCTTCTCTGACCTGACATGACCACTTCACCTACATTTAACCCCCAAACTAAAACTACAAGGCCCATCAAGCAGAGTGAACCCAGTGTGAGGCAGCTCATCTCTGGAAACCGTGATGAAATACTAGCATGGGGCAATACTTCCCCTAATAATGCCTCAAAGAGGAGACCAATAAGGGATGGTAAGCATCGGTTTGAGAGTTGTCTTCTTCTCAGTCTCCTCCTTTTACACTGAAGCCCAAAGAGGGTCAGAGGAGTGACAGTTTTATGTGCCCTCCACTTGCAGTGCACACCCCACTCACCTGTTTATTTAACATATGTGTTCCTCAGTCATTCTTCTCAATTTCCACAGAGGTGCTCCCAAAGTGAGAGGAATCTCTCAGTTCATATATGGAAAGGAGGCTGAGTGGACATCTTGCTCTTGACAGCTCCCTGACAGGAGGCTGTAGCTACAAAAGGGTTGTCTCTGCTCCCAAGCTACAGGAGACAGGACAAGAGGAAACAGCCTCAAGTTGCACCAAGGAAAGTTTAGGTTGGAGATTGGGAACAATTTCTTCCCAAAAAGGGTTGTTAGACACTGTGCCAGACTGCTCAAGGCTGTGGTGGAGTCCCCATCCCTGGAGGGATCCCAAAGCTGTGAGGGACAGGGGTTAGTGGTGAGCTGGGCAGTGCTGGGTGAAGAGTTGGACTCAAGGATCTTAAAGTTCTTTTCCAGTTTCAATGATTCTGTGATTCTAAGAGACTGTCAGCACAAGAAGTCAGAGCATTGAGACATATTTGTATCTTGCCCAGTTCCTGTGCCTGCCCCAGACCCTGGTTCTGTAACACTTTGTATAATGCTTGTACAGCATTTGGACTCGATGATCTCAGGCCAGTTCTGCCATTAGGAACCTGATGGAAAGGTAACATGAGACTCAAGGCATCTGCACAGCCCTGCCCATGGTGTGCAGCCCCTGATTCAGTTCTCTCTCAGATGACTGGAGGTTGTACCTGACAAAGTACACTGGGATGCATCAGCAGGACAAAGTTGGACTTGCACAGGTATTTTCTTACCAAAACCACCAGGCAGCTTTGAGTACCTCCCACTATCCCACTTTTTGATATCAAACTGCCTCCATGGGCTGATCTTTGTAAGCTAAAGGGTTTATCTGCATCCAGTCCTGGGTCAGGAACATGCCACAGAGGAAAGATCTTCAGAAGACCTGCACATCTATCTGCAGACCAAAAGAAGAGGCTGAAAAGGGGGTTGTGGAGTCTCCTTCCTTGGAGCTCTTCAAGACCCACCTGGACACGTTCCTGTGTGACCTGATCTAGGTGAACCTGCTTCTGCAGGGAGGTTGGACAAGATGATCTCTAAAGGTCCCTTCCAACCCTACCATTCTGTGATTCTATGATTTTAAATGGAAAAAAACGTCTGTCCTTGTATCAAAGACATTCAGGGTGATGAAAAGCTGCATTTCTTCCTGGTGTTATTTACATCCAGTAACTGGCAGGCTCGGCACTGTCTTCAGAGCACCTGTCTCTTGGAGATCTCTCTTCCAAAATCCTTTCCCCTTTCTCTCTGCATCTTGTTGTTTGCTCTCTCTTTCTCCTTGCTCACAGAGGAGCTCTTTACTGTGTCCCCTGAAAGAACCAGTCAGTGGATTGGCCACATTCATTCTGACCCAAACCCTCCAACAAAAGGGAACCTACCCCAGATTGATGAAAGAGGTGGGTGGCTTTAGGTGGAGAAGAATGTGTCTCAGCTGTCCTCAGAGCAAGGATGAGCAGCCATGAGCCTGGCTTGGCTCAGCAAAGCTCCTTCTCTCCCACTTTTGCCTTTCCCAGTGGAAGTATTTGTCCTGCAGCAACAAGCGTGTCGGGCAGTGACGCAGCTGCATAGCAAGGGCATGACACCAAGCACAGGCTGCAGGGAAAAGGGAGGAGGAGGGGGAGTGCAGGGCCAGAGCTGGCTTAGGGAAAGGATCTTGCTGGGTCAAGAGTTCAGAGCCAGCCTGGTGAGTTCAAGGTCATGCAGTCACTTTACAAAGCCCACTGCAGGGGCAGCCTGTGCTTAGGTGAGCCTGGGACTGAGGGTCGTTGCAATTTTAAGTACATAAAAATACAGAAGCATAAAAATCAATATGAATCCATGCTCACATATCTCACAATTACAGAATGGTGGAGGTTGGAAGAGTCATCTACAGATCATCCAGTCCAACCCACTGCCAAAGCAGGTCCCTCCTAGATCAGGGGGTACAGGAACACGTCCAGGTGGGTTTTGAAAACCTCCAGAGAAGGAAACTAAGAGTTTTCAGTTCAAGCAACTACAGCTGTAACTCAGTTGCAGTGACAACTGCACACAGGTCCAGATAATTCAAGGGTCATTTTATCCAAGTCCACCTTTTCCACCCACCACTGACCTGTCATCATCTGTTCCATCTCTCACTCTCCTCCTCTGCTTCTCAGTTGTGGGCAGATGATCTGAGAGGATGAGTTACCTGAAAGTGGGGATACCTTAGCACTCCCTTCTGTGGAGTGTGTGGCTTTGTGCAGTACTTTTCAGCTTTTCCACCTGAAAATGTGATCCTATGAGGTGGAAGACAGAAGTGAGTTTGCCCAGAAGAGTCATCCCTTGCTAAGAGGGCCACACACACTACACCAACTGCATGATCTCCAGACGTGATTCAGGCAGTGGAGACAGCCCTAAAATTAATCCTTGTCTCAAAAGGTATTACAGGAAAAGGCTGTCATTCCTTCATCCTGATTGTGCTGAAAGCCTGGCCCATTTAGAGTCCATTGTGTCAGCAGGCAGCTTGATATTCCTATTCTTTGGGGATGACAATTGTTTGTTCTGCTGTTTAAAAGTCACAGCAGAAATGTTTTGATGAGCTCAGTGTCAGAAGACGGCCGTGGAAAATCACCTAGTCCTTCCCAGCAGTCTCATCCACCTAGTCCTTCCCAGCAGTCCCATCAGAAGGCTGCTATGTGACAGTTAAATGGGTGTTTTCATTCAAAGGGCAATGGAAATGAAAGGATCGAAGCTTAGTTTGTTTATTGAGGGGGTATTTTTAAGATGCAAAAGGGATGCTTTGCTTGGGAAGGAGGAGATGGTGCATCACGTGGTCCTGTTCATGCAGAGATGAGTCCCAGAGCCCTCCTATAATGCAGACAGTGGACAAACACACCCTCAGCAGAGGAGCTGGTGAGGTATTTAGATGAAATGAGGCAAAAATGAGCACAGTGGGACATTTTGAAACAAAAAAGAGCTGAACCTTTCCAGTAGATTGTCCCTAAACCTGGGCGGAGAAGGAAAGCATCAGACAGACACCCAATGTGTGATGAAAGAGGAGGATAGCGTGCAACCATTTCCATGCACAGAGGCCAATAGACTCGAGTGTGTGTCCAGCACATGACAATGGCAGCCACATCTCACATGCAGACAGGTGACCTCTAAAAGACAAGACTTGAGTGCAACTCTTGTAGACTACAACCCCTCCCCTGTTTACATGTGAGGGCACTCAGGAGGGATGGTGCTAAGGAATGAGGTTTGTACCCAGTAATTGCTCTGACAGGCCAAAATCAGCCTGTCCTCAAAACAAGGGCCTGGATCTGTCCTTACTCCATGAGGTCCAGTTCAGAGTCTGGATCTGTTTGCAGAGCAATACAAGGGGCCGTGGACCAACTCAGAGCCATCGAAAGAAATTCACTGCCAAGCTAAAGGCCATCCTCCCAGACCACAGTCTCCAGCAAAAATCCCTTTAAAAGTCACGAAAGTGATCCAGGAGCAGAGATCCCTGGATGAGATGGATTCTCCCAGCACTCAACAAATGGATACAAACCAGTGACAAAGGATGAAGACAGACCAAAACAAGGTCCTTGCTCAAGGTCCTTTTTCTGTCTGCAAGTTGAACCAAGATCCAGTGCAGCTGTATCTCTGCCATGAGGCCAAAATACTCCTTGTACAATCCTACATGACAGCTGTGGGAGTCAGTTGCTTCTCATTGAGCACTGCAGTGTCCAGAAACACGAGCAAAGTAGCACAAGGTCAGCGACTCAGCTAGCAGACATTCCCTCTGTGACTGCTGAAGGTTCATATATGCTCAGGTTAGCAAGAAGGAGGTAGGTATGGTTCAGATCAGAGAGGTGAGAAGTGTGGGACTGGTCAGGAGCTATGTAAGTCTCTTCTCTTCCTACCAATCAGGAGCACAAATGGTTGTCATCACAAAAGTACGTACAAATTTGACCCATTCACCTGGACAACAGCAGTGTGACCAGGAAGAAGCAATGATTTCTGGGCACATTTATGAGCACAAGCAAGTCCAGATCATATCAAGATGGCCTGAACATCCCCAGGTCAGGCAGAAAGCACCAGTTTGGACTTTGAAGCTTACTTCCCTGCAAGAAGGTACATTTACAGTTTCCACCTTTGTTTTAAACGGAGCCAGGGCAGTGATGGCTCTGTACCAAAGTTTGCTGGAGATTCAAGGCCCTCAGCTGGTGAGTCTTAGCACAGCACTACCTCAGACACTGGCATATCTCCCTTCTCATCAGCATGATGGTTGTGTGCCCTCTCTCCTTGCTCTACTCTCATCCCCTGCACCCAAACACATGACACCCACAAATCCTCCCCTGAGCACCCACTGTCTCCTTCTGCTTTCCTGGTGTCCCACCAGCTCAGCCCTCACCCACTGCCTAGCCAAAACATGACACGTTCAGCTCTGGTAATTTTTGGTTCTTTAAGCTCTCCCCGTTATAAATCCACTTCTCCAGCCCCCAAACCACTGGCTGGGCTGTTGCCTTTCCTTTAGGCAATGCTCATTTGCCAAAAAACTTACAAGTTGCTCTCTGGCAGCCACCCTGGCCAGGGCCATGCTGCCTGTGAGAAAACTGACCCTGCTGCTTCTCCTTCAAACATAACTGCTCATTTATTGCTGTTCTCATGTTCACGTCCCTTATCTTACAAACACTCCAAGCTGCCAGGCTAGCCAGGGTTAAAAACAAACCTCTCTCAGTGCTTCATAAAGGAGTTCTTTTTTTTGCATTGGACCCCACAGACTTGTGTGTGACCTGCTGTTACACCTTGATGCATACAAGTCTCTGGGGCTGGATGGGATTTACCTGAGGGTGCTGAGGGAGCTGGCAGAAGTGCTCAGCAAGCCACCCTCCATCACCTACCAGCACTCCTGGCTCACTGTGGAGTTCCCAGTGGACTGGGTATTGGTAAATGTGACCCTCATTTACAAGGAAGGCTAGAAGGAGGGTCCTGGGAACTACAGGCCAGTCGGCCTGATTTTAGTGCTGGGGAAGGTGATGGAACAGATGATCCTGAGAGCCAATGAGAGGAACATACAACCAACATAAAATGCATGAGGATAGCCAAGGGTGGAAAACTGGCTGGATGGCCAGGCCCAGAGAGTGGTGGGGAAAGGAGCTAAATCCAGTTGGTGGTCGGTCACCAGTGTGTTCCCCAGGGCTCAGTGCTGGGGCCTGGTCTGTTTAACGTCTTTATCATTGATCTGGATGAGGGGATCGAGTAAACCCTCAGTCACAACACCAAGCTGGGTGGGTGTGTAGATCTGCTTGAGGGCAGGAAGGCTCTGCAGAGGGCCCTGGCCAGGCTGGAGCCATGGTGTGGTAGTTTGACCCTGGCTAGATGCCAGACACCCACCACGCCACTTGATCACCCACCTCCTCAGCAAGCCAGAGAAGGGAAGAAAATAAGACAAATGTCTCGTGGGTTAAGATAAAAGCAGTTTAATATAAAGATAGCAAAGCCGCGCGCGTGCAAGAAGCGAAGCAAAGCAGATAAAGCTGTTACTCTCTACTTCCCATCAGCAGCGATGTCCGGCCACCTCCCGAGAAGTAGGGCTTCAGTACGCGTGACGGTTGCTTTTGGAAGGCCCAGAATGAATCTTGCCTCCCCCTCCTGCTCCTCTCCCCCAGTTTATATTACTGAGCTGACGTCATATGGTATGGAATATCTCCTTGGTCAGCCTGGGTCAGCTGTCCCAGCCATGGTCCCTCCCAAGATCGTGCCCACCCACCGCTGTTGGTGAAGGTGGGGGAAGGAATGCTGGAGGAACAGCCCTGATGTTATGCGAGCGGTAGTCATAATATTGATATCAACAACAAGCACAGCACTGCAAGAGCTACTGTGGAAAATCACTACCGTCCCACACCCACTACACATGGACTGAGGGCAATGGGATGAGGCTGAACAAGGGCAAGGGCTGGGTCCTGCCCTTGGGCCACCCCAACCCACAGTAGGTTGTTAATTGACAGTGGTTGAACAGGAGCCAGGCAGCTGAGCTGGGGAAGGGGCTGGAGTACAAGGGTGCTGGGGAGGGGCTGAGGGAATGGGGGTGTTGAGCCTGGAGAAGGGGAAGCTGAGGGGAGACAGGAGCACTCTCTGACACTCTCTCACAGGAGGCTGTAGCTGGGACAGGGGTTGGTCTCTTCTACCAAGCAACAAGTGATAGGACAAGAACAGTCTGAAGCAGCCTCAGGGGAGGTTGAGATTGGAGCTGAGGCAGAACTGTTTCCCTGAGAGGGGTGTCAGCCCCTGTGCCAGGCTGCCCAGGGAGCTGGGGCAGTGCCCAGCCCTGGAGGGATCCCAGAGCTGTGGGGCTGAGGTGCTGAGGGCTGTGGGTCAGTGCTGGGCTGTGCAGGGTGAGGGCAGGGCTGGGACTGCAGCAGCTTCAAGGCCTTTTCGAATCAAAATGAAGCTGTGATTCTATGACTCTGCAAACAACCTGCTGTTGTTTACACACCGTGGCTGTTCTGACTCCTCCCGGGTCTCACCTCTTTTACCTGCCCACATAGATGTGTGCGTCTGCACATATGTCTTGTAGCGTGCATTTTGTTGTATTTCTAGACAAGACCTTAAGACCACGAGATGGCAGCATCAAACCAGCTTTCCACAGCTTGGGCTCCGTTTGCAGAAGATGCCCAGACCCCGTGCCGTGAAGTCAGAGATCTCAGACCGGGGTTGGCCATAGGAGGAGAAACATCCAACCCCACCAAGTGCAGAGCCAGGACCCACTCTTCTGATCATATCATTGCCTGCAACTTCAGCATCCACTCAGTGCCAGCACTTTTGTTTGGCTGAGGTTTTCCATAACTCCGAGGTGACTTTAAGGCTGTTTTGGACACTTGGAACCTCTCTGTTTCACCTCACACACCGAGCTGCTGGAGACACCAGTTTGCTGTGCTGGCAGATGTTAGTCACTGCAGATGAAGCAAGCAAAGCCCTCAGGCATTAATGTGCACAACTTTGGGCAGATCAGCCCTGAAGGCACCCAGCAGAAAGATGGGGGGGGGGGGGTGTCATTTTTTTTCCAGTTTTACATCTCCATGCAGGAAAAAACCTGTGTAAGAGGAGACATTTGGGCTAGGAGAGAGGAGATGAAGGCTGCAGTGAGTCCTGAGAGCAGCAAAATCCAAGGAATATGCACAAGCCAAGGCAGTGACAGGGGTGGTCAGACACAGAGAAACAATCCAAGGTGCTGCTGTTCCTTCCTGTTGCCTCTCCTAATTCCTGCTCCGTGTTCTTGACATCTCCCAGGGGGTCATAGTCCTTTTCCACTTTGGATCTCTGTGTGCTAGAGCAAATAAATGAGCACCAGGGAAATTTCCTGGGCACCAAAGTCCATCCTTTGCACTACTGTATAGTCAACATCCACTGGTACAGCCTGGCTTGTGCCCATTTCCATGGCTTGGAGACCAATGTGGATCCTGGACTGTTCTCACAAGGCAAGAAGGAAAGGGCTAAACACTACAAATAAACATTCACAGCCCTGTGCCAAAAAAGCTGTGCTGGGAACCTTAAAACATGCTGTTGCAGTCCAGGTGGCAGCATGTGGCAGCACAAACAACCACTTGACACCACAGACTCCCAGCCAGTGACAACAAAGAGGTTCTCTGCTCACTACAGATCAGTGCCCGCTTGTGCAAGGAGGGATGTTAAGCCAAAAGCCAGGACCTGGCCCATCATACCACTGCCCTCATGGTGCATGAGAAGCTCTGAGCTCTCACTTCAACTTTTCAAGCCACCTCCTTTTTAAAGCTACTGAATGAGTTCAAGGATCAGCCACTAAATGGGCAGCTGGGGACAGACGTGCACGTTCCCCCATGGAACTGTCACCCAGGAGGCTTCAGAGAGGCACCTCTGCCAGCACTCTACCTGTCCCAGCCACCACCTTCCCAACCCAGCTGGCCAGGAGGAGCTCTCTCACATTACTTCTAGGTCACTGGGTGCTTCTTTACCATCACAGACTGTTTTCTCCCAGACTTCATCCTATGGAAGAGCACGTGGTGGACACTGCAAATGAGAGGACACTGGTTTTGGAGAAGGGAGAGCAAGGTGAGGGGGGTCACACAAGAGGTCACAGAGCCCCATGGTGATGCCAGGGCCACCTCTCCTCATTGCATGCTCAGGGTGGCCTTCCCTGCTGGGGAAGCTGCTAATTTTAAGTGCCTCTGAGTAAACAATTGCTAAATTTAGTGTCTCTGAGAGCAACATGAGACTCATTTGAAAAGATGGGCACTGGTGATGGAGTCTGGTGTCCACTGCTGCAAGGGACAGAAGGGCCACAGCCCATTGCACTGGCAGGAGGAACACTTGGGGTTTCACAGAGAAATGCTCATCCTATCCAGGCAAAGGCAGGCTGGTGGAATGGGGTGATAACAGTAGGACAATAGCTCTTTCTCGTGGGGTGTACACCAGGACTCAAGGTGGAATGGCCACAGAGAAACAAACCATGGAGACAAGACACTCCCTCAAAAGCTAAGAATGTGTCTTGAGCCATATCAAGTGAGGACTGACGTAGATCCCTGTTTAGCAGAAACAGCCACCAATCAGCATATTGTCTGTACTAAAGGAGAAAAAAGTTTTCTACATCTACTTACCAACATCCCAGCTTTTCTTCGATAGCCAGTGGTAAAGAAGCCACAGGAGAAAGCAAGTCTTGGGCTTTTCATAGAAACATAGAATCATAGAATCACTTGTGTTGGAAAAGCCCTTGAAGCAGCTGCAGTCCCAGCCCTGCCCTCACCCTGCCCAGCCCAGCACTAACCCACGGCCCTCAGCACCTCAGCTCCACGGCTTTGGGATCCCTCCAGGGCTGGGCACTGCCCCAGCTCCCTGGGCAGCCTGGCACAGGGGCTGACACCCCTCTCAGGGAAACAGTTCTGCCTCAGCTTCAATCTCAACATCCCCTGGGGCAACTTGAGTCCCTTTCCTTACGTCCTGTCATTTGTCCTGTTCTGCTGGAGAGACTGACCCCCCAGCTCCCTGCAGCCTCCTGTGAGGGAGTGTCAGAGAGTGCTCCTGTCTGCCCTCAGCCTCCTCTTCTCCAGGTTCAACACCCCCATTCATTCCCTCAGCCCCTCCCCAGCACCCTTGTGCTCCAGCCCCTTCCCCAGCTCTGTGCCCGGCTCTGGCCACGCTGCAGCCCCTCAGTGTCCCTGTGGCAGTGAGTGAGGGGCCCAGCACTGACCACAGCCCTGGAGCTGCAGCCTCCCCAGGGCCCAGCACAGGGGGCAATCCCTGCCCTGCTCCTGCTGCCACCCCACTGCTGATCCCAGCCAGGATGCCCTTGGCCTTCTTGCCCCCCTGGGCACGCTGCTGGCTCCTGTTCAGCCGCTGGCACCAACCCCCCCAGGTCCTTTCCCTCCAGCAGTTTCCAGCCCCTCTGCCCCAGCCTGGAGCTGCCTGGGCTTGGAGTGGTTTAAGGGCAGGACCCAGCCCTTGCCCTTGTTCAGCCTCATCCCATTGCCCTCAGCCCATGGCTTCAGCCTGGCCAAGGCCCTCTGAAAGACCCTCTTGCCCCCAAGCAGATCTACACACCTGCCCAGCTTGGTGTTATGAGTGAGGGTTCACTCAGTCCTCTAACCCAGATCATTGACAAAGATGTTAAACAAACCAGGTCCCTGAGGAACACACTGGTGACCAGTTACCAACTGGATTTAACTCCATTTGCCACCACTCTCTGGGCTCAGACATCAGCCAGTGTGATTATTCCATCTGCTTTCCCCTTGCAATAGACTTTGCTGCTGGGACATCAACTCTGGCTCCTGGACGTTAATCTCTGGCAACAGATTTCTCTTTTGTTCCCTTCCCCTGGAGTGTGCTGTGCTCTCTGTTGACTTAGTGACATGATGAAAAGCAGTTTGCTTCTGAGGTAAAATGGGAGAAAAACATCATCAAGTCAACAATCTGGAGTCCTCTCCAGCTTTTGAGCAGCCAAAAAGGCATCCCAACCCCACACAACAGCAGAGAAATAGGCACAGCCTAGCTGAGGCTGGAGAGGGTCAGTCAAGGATGGTGCCTCATCTCCAGACATCTCTCTTGGCACGCACTGACTCACCCTCTGGAGGCTTGTTTCCCTCTCTCTCTGCCCCTTTCCCTCTCTTTGTTGTCTCCAGAAGGACACTGTATCTCATTTATCAACTGCACATCCTACTTCTAACTAAAGCTGCAGTGAAGCAACGTGACTCCTGCCCCAGATGCTTCACAGAAAAGCACCAAGGGGGTTTACACACCCTTTCACATAGGGCAGCAGATGCCAAAACAGGCACATTCTTTTCTCCTTGCATGAGCCCTTGGCCAGCAGCCAGCCAGATGGATAAGGGAAATGCAGAGAGATAAGGAGGCAGCTAAACACGTGTCATCTTCATCCCAGAACAGCTTTATTTTGGGAGACTGTTTACATAGTGTGCTGATGTCTACATTTTTTTCACTCAGTTTTATAAAAGGACAGGAGATATCTTCCTAAGGAAAAAAAAAATGTTTTTTCTTGTTGCAGAAGGCACTTTGCACAAGGTCAAGACAGAGTGCTGCTAGTTACTGACATCTGTGCCTGCTGATACACACCTGCACACTGCAGGGGCTGCTTAGATGGGGGAGAGGGCTCTTGCTAAGCTGGAGGACATGCAATTAAAGCATGAAGCATCAAATCTTGACCAGCTTGAGGGTTGGGCAGAGAGGAACCTCATGAGGTTCAACAAGGGCAAGTGCAGAGTTCTGCAGTTGGGGAGGAACAATCCCCTGCACCAACACAGGCTGGGGGTGACTTGCTGGAGAGCAGCTCCAGGAGAGGGACCTGGCAGTGCTGGGTGATCATAAACTGACCATGAGCAGCAACTTGCCCTCGTGAGCAAGAAGCCAATGGAAGCCTTGGGGCATCCAGAAGAGTGTGGGCAGCAGGGCCAGGGAGGTTGTGTTGCCCCTCTGCTCTGCCCTGCTGAGGCCTCATCTGGAGTCCTGTGTCCAGTTCTGAGCTCCCCAGCTCCAGAGGGACAGGGAACTGCTGGAGAGAGGCCAGTGCAGGGACACCAAGATGCTGACGGGACTGGAGCATCTTCCTTATGAGGAAAGGCTGCGGGACCTGGGGCTATTTAGTCTGGAGAAGGCTGAGGGGAGATCTCATCAATGCTGATAAATCCCTGAAGGGTGGGTGTTGAGAGCTGGGAGCTGAGGGCCAGTGTTTGTTCAGTGCTGGCCAGTGCCAGGACAAGGGGTAAAGGACATAACTTGCAACACAGCAAGTTCCACTGGAAGAGAAGGAGAACACTAGAACTCACTTTCCAAACCAACAAGTTTGTTCACTGAGCACTAAGTGACCACTTCAGTCCAGGCTACATTGCAGGAATGGGAAAATCCCAGTTCTGAGAGATCCCTCCTCACCATTTATGTGATGTATTTCTGACACTGTAATCTGAATTATGTCCATATGGGACACTAGAGCTGATTACCTTAAGGCTCCACAGAGAACTACTTTGTCCCTCCACCCAGAAGGAAAGTTTTATTTACCTTGGATGCCTTTCCAAAGGCTGGAGTGGACAGGGGCTTGCTGCTTTATCTGTTTTCACAAAGTCCAAGTTGATTCTCAAAGCTTTTTCTTGTTAAATTGCCCTTTTAAATCCATGTCATTTGTAGCCACTCATTAAAGCACATTTGAGTGCATTTTCCAGCAGTTCTACTCAAGTCAGTGCAAGAGGTGTTGCTGCCAGAGGTGCTCTTCACGTGAAGATGTGCTCTCTGGATCACCTGAGGAGCTGGCAGGCTCAGGTCAAGCCTTACCAGGTGCTCCTTATCCTTGGCACTGTAGGAGTCTTCCCATGCTTCAGCAGCATTGGCCTTTCTGCCCAAAACGTGGAGGAGAAACCACTTCCAGGGAGGGGAAGGGAAGGGAAGGGAAGGGAAGGGAAGGGAAGGGAAGGGAAGGGAAGGGAAGGGAAGGGAAGGGAAGGGAAGGGAAGGGAAGGGAAGGGAAGGGAAGGGACTGGCTGAGTGAACCCATAGGGAAGATAATTTCCCCTACAAAATCACAGGCAGGTTTCCAGAAGGACAAAAGGCCCACACAGTTAAATATGGAGTGATATGGAGAGATTTGAGGCCTACCAGGATGCTGAGGGGACTGGAACATCTGTGTGAGAAGGAAAGGCTGTGGGACCTGGGGATGTTCAGCCTGGAGAAGAGAAGGCTGAGGGGGTAACTTATCAATGCTGATAAATCCTTAAAGGGTGGGTGTCAAGAGGTTGGGGTCAGTGTTTGTTGTGTGGTGGCCAGTGCCAGGACAAGGGGTATTAGACAGAAGCTGAGGGACAGAAAATTCCACTGGCACAGGAGGAGAAACTCCTTTGGTGCTGAGGGGAGGGAGCCCTGGCCCAGGCTGCTCAGGGAGGGTGTGGAGGCTCCTTCTCAGGAGGTTTCAAACCCCACCTGGACACGTTCCTGTGCTCCCTGAGCCAGGGGAAGCTGCTGTAGCAGGGGCTGGGGATGGAGCAACTCTGCAGGGCCCTTCCAGCCCCATTGTGTGATTCTGTGATTTCTGTGCTAATCTGTGTCTCTAAGGTGCAATTCTTTGAACAAACAGCAAGATCAACTAGTACACCAAGTCTCTAGTTCTATCTCAAGATCCTCCTACTCTAAGCTTTGTGGGAAGGGAGAAGAACTCTGTTTTTATAACCATGAATAAAAGAGCTGCAAGTGACCGAGTGCAGCAGCCAGAGAAGTACCCAAAGCAGCCAGGTTGTTTTTTTTTTATTACAACATTTATTTCAGTCTAGAAGGCACTTACAATACAGAAAGGAAACCAAATAAAAATGATAGGCACCAAAAGTGAAGTTAGAATCAACATGACAGCCAGGTTAGCAGAGCAAAGGAGCACCCTTCCCTGGTAACAATACAGCACATGGAAACGGAACTCTCCAGGACTAAGGGACTGGAACAGTTAGGGCTTCTTTGTGGGGTTTTCTTTTAATAGAAAAAGATAAAGGCTCTTCTACCATGAATGGAAATGAAAATAAAAGAAGAATCCCTCCACACACCTGTAAGCAGGCTTTGGGAGCTGGTGGTGTTCACAAAAGGTGGGGCCTTCTCAGCTCGGGCACTGCAGGAGGTCCTGGTACATCTCGATGAGGTGAGCAGCCTCTCTCTGCCCAGAAAGCACAGCACCATGGGTCGTGGAATAATACTTCCTGTGAGTGGCTTCCCCTGAAAACATCACCTGCATGGGCTGGAGGGGATAAGAAAAGCAGGAAAGCTCATTGCAAAGCAATTGCACGAGGTGAAAAGGAGACCAAGCTTCCCTTGCCCTGCCACAGCCCTTGGAGCTGACAGCAGTGTTTGTAGGGTGCTGGTTCTTGACACCCCAACGTGATGCCTCACAGGGATGAGCACAGCACACACCTGCCAGGGCCACTCTCAGCCCTGTTGCTGTGCCTGTTGGAGCTGTTCCACCATCAGAGTCAGGCACAAGCTGCAATCACCTCACACAGAGCTGCACGAGTCACTGAGCACCTCGGCTTCTCTGTCAACTATGCCTTTTGCTCCCCTAAATTACACTTCAGGCACTAAGGAATTGCTTTTCTGGTAATAGTCTAAACCCCCAGGATGACTGACAGCATCTGATCTCTTGCATCAATAGTTAGATGCTTGATAAAGTTGCTGCCAACTCAGTTCTGAGACAGGAGTTGCAGGTAGCCCTCTTTCCTGGGAACTCCAGAGAAAGGCTCCCGAGGCTCCTGCTGTCTTTTTAAACAGATTTCTGAGCTGAATAAAATTACATGGTGGGATCAGGCTCTGGATAGAGGAGATGGACAGGGCTGGAGGTTGCATATTCACAGAATCTTAAGGGTTGGAAGGGATCTGGAAAGCTCATCCAGTGCAACGCCCCTGCCAGAGCAGGGCCACCTAGAGCAGGGCACACAGGAACTCATCCAGCTGGGTTGGAATGTCTCTAGAGAAGGAGCCTCCACAGCCCATCTGGGCAGTCCCTGCCAGTGCTCCATCACCTCAACAGGGGGAAATTCATCAGCCATCATCTTTGGATTTGGGCCTACAGCCCTGAATGAGGGGGTGGCTTTGGCTTCAAATGTTGCTGTGCATCAGCTGAGCAGTGGCAACTGTCTCTGTCTGTGCTCTGCTTCTCCATGATGCATTCAGAAAGCAAAGGCAGTGACTGAGGAGCAAGTCCATCATCCCCTGCAAATGCATGAGTCTCCTGACTGGGCCTCTCTCACCCTCTGCTACCAAGATAAAAAGATTCATGCCCCTCTGAGCCCTGGCCGTTAGCAGGGGTCATGCAGCTAATGTTCAACTTTCAGAAGAGGCTTTAAAACACAACACACGCTTCCTTTGGGGATTTTTAACTGGCTAATAAGGCTAACGGTCATTGAAGACAGAGATTAGAACTCCAAAAGCTACACAGATGCTCAGATTTTGATGATTTCAGATAGAAATGAGATCTCTGAGATGGTGAGACTCCATAGAATATTATAACATTGGAATCATTTGGGTTGGAAAAGGGCTTTAGGGATCATGGAGTCCAAATCCTCCTCTTTCCCTGTCCAGTCCACCACTACCCCATGGCCTTCAGCACCTCAGCTCCACAGGTTTGGGATCCCTCCAGGGCTGGGCACTCCCCCAGCTCCCTGGGCAGCCTGGCACAGGGGCTGACACTTCTGTCAGGGAAACAGTTCTGCCTCAACTCCAACCTCAACCTCCCCTTGAGGCCATTTCCTTTTGTCCCATCACTCATTACTTGAGAGATGAGACAGAACCTCACCTCACTACAACCTTTCTTCATTTCCACTTCAATTACAAACATTAGAGGTAAACCTCACACATGTTACTTGTCCAGAGCCTGATGCATTAATAACAAGCCTGGAAAACACACCCCTGGGAGCCCAACCAGAGATTGCCTCGTTCAAACTACCCCCTAGAAAAGCTCAGAGTCATCTCAATCTCCTTGCCACAGCCCCAACCTGGTCTATACTTACAGCAGTTTTGGAGCTTTCAGCATA
This sequence comes from Urocolius indicus, assembly GCA_013401255.1. Taxonomy (NCBI): domain Eukaryota; kingdom Metazoa; phylum Chordata; class Aves; order Coliiformes; family Coliidae; genus Urocolius; species Urocolius indicus. Next base: position 125,594 of record WBNH01006616.1, on the reverse strand, counting down.
AGGCAGTGGTTTGGCGAGTTTCTCGACGTCAGCCCCGCTGGAGCCCACCTGGGTGTAGGAGTAGGAGCCGCGGAAGTTGGGGTTGCTGCCCCATGAGGAGCGCAGGATCCGGCGCGGTTTCGGAATGTTTGGGTTCCCTGAGGGGGAGAAAGCAGAAGACAGTGAGATCCATGTGTGAGGGGAAATGTGGCAATGCCTGTGCAAGGTGTGGAGAGGCATGGATTTATTGAAACTACAGGCCAGCAGAGCCCGTAGGGTACAGGGATGAGGCTCTAAACCACATCTCTCACAGGATCCCAGAGTGATGGAGGTTGGAAGGGCCCTGCAGACCTGCTGCAACCCCAGCCCCTGCTAAAGCAGGTTCCCCTCACTCAGAGGGCACAGGAACGTGTCCAGGTGGGGTTGGAAACCTCTAAGGAAGAAGCCTCCACACTCTCCCTGGGCAGCCTGGGCCAGGGCTCCCTCACTGAGACACTGAAAGAGTTTTCCTTTATGTTTAAATGGAACTTCTTGTGTTGCAGCTTCATCCCATCACTCCTTGTCCTGTTGCTGGATACTATAGAAAAAAGTGTTGCCCCAACCTCCTGACATCCATCAGTTAGATATTTGTAAAAGTTGATGAGATCCCCCTCAATCTCCTCTTCTCCAGATTAAACAGCCCCAGGTCCCGCAGCCTTTCCCCATATGAAAGATGAACCAGTCCCCTCAGCATCTTGGTGGCCCTGCACTGGCCTCTCTCCAGCAGTTCCCTGTCCTTCTTGAGCTGAGGAGCCCAGAACTGGACACAGGACTCCAGATGAGGCCTCAGCAGGGCAGAGCAGAGGGGGAGAAGAACGTCCTTGGCCCTGCTGCCCACACTCTTCTTGATGCCCCCAGGCTGCCATTGGCTTCTTGCCCATGAGGGCACATTGCTGGCTCATGTTTAGCTTAGTATCAAGCAACACTCCCAGGTCTCTCTCTGCAGAGCTGCTCTCCAGCAGTTCCACCCCCAGCCTGACTCCAGTCCCCTCAGCATCTTGGTGTCCCTGCACTGGCCTCTCTCCAGCAGTTCCCTGTCCCTCTTGAGCTGGGGAGCTTTCATTACTGAATTGTATTTGCATAACAGAAATAGCTTCCCTCTCCATCTCAGCTGCAGTCTTCCATCTGGGGAAAGATCATTAAAATGCTTCTGTTCCTAAGAGACTGGGAAGCTCCAGGGAACCTTGGCCACACTTTGAAACACAGAGCATTTCCTGGTCTCTGGTGATCAAGCATATGGTTCATCTCATTGGGTGCCCATTCTGAGCTGGATATTTAATTAGTCTTGTGAGAGGATCTGCTTCCAAAGAGTCTGGCTTCCTCCTCAAAAGAGCTGTCAAGCCCTGGCACAAGCTGTCCAAGGCAGTGGTGGAGTCCCCATCCCTGGAGGGATTCCAAAGCCATGTAGCTGTGGGGATGAGGGACAAAGGTCTTTTCCAGCTTCAACCATTCTGTGATTGTAAGAGACTGACAGAACAAGAAGTCAGAGTACTGAGATACGTTTGCATCTTGCCTAGTTCCCGTGTCTGCCTCAGACCCTGACTCTGAAACACTTGGGCACAGTCAGTCTGCTATGAAAACCATCCAAATTCCTCCCTCTTTCCTCATCATGGCTTAGAGAGGGAGACATCCAACTTGAAAGACTATTTAGACACTACGTTATTTAGTTCTATTAAACAATTACTTAGCTGTGCTTCCATTCCTTCCAATCAGGAGCAGGTTATGTCCCTGGTTCAGCTACTGGTTTTAGCAGCATCACGTGTCTACCAGAAGTACAACACACAAGGCTGGAGCAGAGCAAAGGCACCTGGATAGTTTGCCAGAGTAAACTTTCTAACCACTAACCCCCAGATCCAAATATGGCACAGATTAGCAAATAAATATACCTCACAAACAAAACACATCCCACAAGTGAATGTTGTTTCAGGAGTAACAACTGAGCATAACAAAGCCTCTGAAACAGGGGTCCTCTGAGACTCTTCAAAGCATGGAATGCCTGGGATGGAAGTGAAAAGCCCAAGGGAGTCTGAGAACAGGGAGCTCTCAGATGCATCAAGGAAATAAGTGATCACGTTTTGTTTTTAAGCCCAGGAGAACACATCATGAAAGCTGTCAGGCAACACAGCCCCAGACAGGGCCAAAGCAGCCACTCACCACACAGCACTGCACAAAAGCCCCCACACATGGCACTGCCAAAGGAAAAGGAGTCTCTGCAGTGCACTGGTGTTGCTGCTTCTGTAGCTTCTCCCCTGTTCCATTGGCAAGGTAGCCAGAGGCTTTTCCACACAGCAGTCACCAGTAAGATGTTGCTGAAAAGATGATTAGGAGCACACCTTGTTATAAGCAATGAGATGAGAGCTTGGCAGCCTGCAGGGAAGGCCACAGATCTGCTAAAAGATTCCAACTTGTTAACAGATTCTGCTGTTTGTGGAGTCATCAGCCCAATCAACAACTGTATAAATCCAGCAAGATTTAACAGAGCAATTGTCCAGACTGGCAAAGGCAACAGCACTGTCCCTCTCTAGAGTTTCCCATGGAGGACCTTGTGCTGTGCATACAAGCTGGTAAACAGCAGCCTTCTCACCAGGGAATTATTCTACATGTAGCAGCTTCATCAGAAGGGGAACTGCAGCACAGCAGCATGAAGCATGTGGCTGTGGGCAGCTGACAGAGCTGCATGCAGAGCTGCCTGAGCCAGCTGCCAGCATGTAGCAGGGTTAAGGAGCCTGAGGACATCAAAAGGCAACTGCACAGCTCCCAGATCCAAAGGCAGCCTCCTTCTTCAGCACCACACTGTGTGTGGCAGCAGTACAAGCAGCAGCTCTTTGAAGGTTCTTCAGCACATCAGATCATGTAAGCATCATCCAAAGGTCCAACTCCTGTGCCCCTGAGCTTCTGCATTTATCCACCTCTTAAGGTGAGGAGCTGTTTCTAAGAGAAAAGGCAGGACATAGGCTGCTGGTTTGTCAACACCAGCTGAGCAGGAGCCAGCAGCATGCTNGTCTGAGGGGAGACAGGAGCACTCTCTGACACTCCCTGACAGGAGGCTGCAGTGAGGTGGAGATCAGTCTCTCCAGCAGAACAGGACAAGTGACAGGACAAGAGGAGATGGGCTGAAGTTGCCCCAGGGGAGGTTGAGATTGGAGCTGAGGCAGAACTGTTTCCCTGAGAGGGGTGTCAGCCCCTGTGCCAGGCTGCCCAGGGAGCTGGGGGAGTGCCCAGCCCTGGAGGGATCCCAAAGCTGAGGTGCTGAGGGCCATGGGTTAGTGCTGGGCTGGGCAGGGTGAGGGCAGGGCTGGGACTGCAGGAGCTTCAAGGGCTTTGCCAACTGAAGGAATTGCCTGATTCGATGTGAAATCCATTTCTGCTGCACACAGGGAGGAGTTTGGTTGAAGGTCAAACAGGGACATGTAACACAAGGTCTGATCCTGAACTGTAGTTTGCAAGACAGAGACTGCAAACACTAGGACAGTCAGACTCACTCAAGGAATATATTGAACTGGACTTTCTCAGTCTGCTCCTAAACATCTAGGTAAATATGTGCCTTTGCCTATAGATAAAAGTAACAATACAGATGTGGAAACTTCTAAGCTTCCACTGTCCAAATACAGATAAAGTGGCTAAAAAGGGATCTTAGCCTTCGCTAAAATAGGAAAGCACACACCTTTATGCTACAGATTTCCACTTGTGAAGCTATGCAAGCTAACTCCAGGTGCCTCAAACCATGCCCTCCCACAGGACTGTCAGAAAATCAACCCACAGCTCTAAATTAAGACACTCAAATTCAGTTGCCTACCTGAGACAAGGGCATCAAAGATCCCATCAAGACCAATGGAGATCTGTGTTTCCAGCCACATATTCATGTCTCCAGCCACATCAGGGTTTCCTAGCCCGGTAGATATGACATAGAAGAGATCCTTTGCTCTCTAGAGAAATAGCTGGAGGATGGAAAGGACAACTCAGGGCATCTCCAGCTGCAGGGTGAGTTTTTCAGAAGGGAACAGGCCTGCAATTTCTGCCTTCTGGTTCCTAGCACTCAGAGCTTAGCCAACAAAGACAGCAGAGCAAGACTTCTGATTGTTCAAAGGCATCCCATTTAATCAGATTTAGAAGACACTGCTTTCCAGCCATCCAGTTGTGAAAAGCAGTAATTGACAATGGTTCTTAGGTTAGAACAATCCTCAAAGCTTTTCTCAGCAAAGCCAGTGAATCTGCAAAGCCAACCTGCAGGTGAAATGTAATGTCACAGAGGCTGCTCATCTCCTCTCATTGTGAAATAACACTGAGTCTAAAAGAAGGGATTTAACATAGGGCTGGTCTAAGACCCTCTGAAGACAAAGCCAAGGCCTCCATGAGCAACTGAGTGGGAAAAGGCAGCTGAAGGTGGGAACCCAGCTGGCAGTGCATGAATTCTTTAAGAGAAGAATACAAATGGGAGGGAATTTATATACACAGAACATGAAAGCTACAAAAGGCAATGGGAGCACTAAAAGGCTCATACTACCTTCTTTCATTAATTAAGGCTCTCTCCACACTCAGTAATGAAAAGCTTATTCAGATGATGTCTCAGAGCACCAAGTGAGGTGTGGAAGATCTGAACTGCCCTATGGAAGAGTCTCATCTCTTAGCTTAGGAGCCTACAAGGACCAGTTTCCCCTCATCTGACTCTCATGAGGTTGGGTGGTGGGAAAGACTTTAAAAGATGGGTTTAGTGGTGCCCATTGGACTAGAGGTGTCCAGTCCTTTTCAGAGATGACTACAGGTAGATCACAGAGAGAAGGCTGCTTTGTCTCTCCACTACCAGCTCCTAGCTGCTCTAACCCACTCCCAATGAAAGAGGTTAGTGGAGAAGCTGGTGGGGGCACAGAGAGCTGGGCACACTGATGTTACCTCAGCCTGCCTGGCACCTGGCCCAGATTAGCCTTGAGGTATTGCCTCTTCTGTGAACCTGCTAGGGAAAACAGGAGCAAGGGTAACAGACAAACCTTATGCAAGGCCATCCTGGAAGATCTGTGACAAGGTTTTCTACAAACTAACAAGTGTTTAGGGCAGAAAGTGGAACAGGTCATGTTGTTTAATGGATGCTCCAAGACCAGGTTTTCTTCTCACAGTTTGGAGCAGCTGAGAGGTCAGCTCCCAGCTTATCCCCAAAATGTTCACTGCAGGGCAAGGCTCTTGGTAAATGTGGTCTGAAATTCTCCAGGATGGATCATCCAGGATTAGCAGAAGACTGAGAGAGAGCTCACACTGCTGAAGGGCCTGACAGACAGTGACCAGGTGCAGTATCAGCTGGAACAGCAACTGCAGCACATACCCAACGAGCCAGTGCCAACATATTTCCATCCTGGGAGGAAGAGAGAAATATCCAACACATGCAAACAATAACAACAGTGAAGGAGCCCAAGAGGGAAGCAAGAGGGTACACTCTCCCATCTGCTACACCAAGAAAGGCCCAAAGAGCTGAAATCCCACTGATGAAGTGATTTACAAACAAAAAGAGGTCTTAAGGAAGAAGAGCTGCAACAAACAAGGTTGTTTATGCTCTCTGGTTGACGTCAGCACTGGAACAACTTGGCCTGAAAGAGAAGAGCCTCCTGTCCTGCCTTGTGCAGAGCAGCAGTTGGCCTGCTGAGCTCAGGAGGAAAGAAGGCACGTGTGTACTGACGTCTCAACATAACACAGGGACACCCAACACCACTGACAACAAACAGCTCAGGAGGCAGAAGCTGCCCTGAGCCTTGCACTCACTGCTTCATCCTGCTTCTCTGCAGGCTGCAGGGTTCACCATCCAACACGCAAGCAACACCAAGCAAGCTGAAATGAGGATTCATTGTTGGTTTTGGTTGTTGCATGAGGGTTTGTGAGCCCAGTGTGTCCCCCCCCGTAGGACTTTTGAGGAGAGCAGTAAAACATAAAACCTCTTTTGGCAGTGGCCAGTTACACAGGTAGTGCTCAGCTTCCAGGACTCTTCCTCTAGATGTCCCTGATCAGCACAGGAGAAAAGGTAAATCTCTTCAGTGAACTGGAGGTCCATGCACAAGAGGTAAGGCTGGAAACTCACAGGGCGTTGAGATTTGACTGACATGAGGTAGCAGGCTGATATAAACAGCTTCATCAAAGGGCTCATTTCTAAAACACCATAAAATACACCTAATCTTGGAGAGTGCTGCTCTTATAATTGCTTATAATTATCTATCATCTCAAAACTCTCATTTCAGGGCTGTCAGTGAGTAAATCCCTATTTCTTTCAGCCTTACTACCTTGCACTTGTGCTTGTACAGTGTTTCTTCCATCAGAGGACCTCAAAGATATCCACAGATACAAAAAGCCCTTGTCTTCAGAGCAACCTCTAGAGAACTGACTGCAGACAAAGCAAGGCCTGGTGTGTTTGAGTATTGCTACTTGTAGTGATGTAATCTTGGATATTCTCAGTGTAATACACCTAAGACCTGTCTTGCTCCAACAGCTGCCTTGAATGTGATGTGTGAAGTCCAGGAAGGTTCAGGTGAATCACCCAGAAATGGAAACTCTCAAGATCAATAAATCCTTGGATGTTTGGGCCCATGAGACTTCCACGTAGCCTCACGTTGACTGGAAGTCAGGGATGGGATGCAACCACTGTATCTCTGATCTAAACAGTTTCCAATCCATTGGCTCTAAAAGAGCTGAGATCAGTCCCTAGGAGTACCCAGTCCAACAGCTCCAGCTGCTGAAGCATTATTATTTGTGGTTAAATGAAGCAGAAGATGAGGAATCCTTGAGCACTTCTGCCCACCACTTCCTGAGCTGCTTATCAGCCCCTCTGTGTAAGTGGCTTTCAGGCACACCCAAGCAGGAGGTATGCTGGAAGCACACACACATAGCCCATTCAAAGAGACAGAAAACACCAGAGAACTGTAAATAACTCTGGTGCAATTCCTTCTGAGCAGGTATTTGACACCCCAGCCCCACTCTCCCTCCCTTTCCCACTCACCAAAGCAAGCAGAGCATGGCTGACCTGTGAATTTACGGAGCATTTCCGTGCAGGTTTCTGCCACGGTTTCATCGTCGCACTTCTCCATAATCAAAGCCTCTTCTCCACAGATCCAGCCACTCAGGACGTGGCCGTACCTCTCGGGTGGGTACAGTACATCAAAGCTGCAGATCTTCTTGTACCACAGTTGCTCAGGGTAAGTCAAGCTCTCACTCTCTGCCTCGTCTTCCCAGACAAACTGGATGCTGTTACATTCAGAGCTCCAGAAAGGCTCTTCAAACTCCAGGAAGATCTTGTCAGTGGTATTGATGCCCAGTTTCTCGATGGCCATCACTTTCTCCTCGGGTAAACGAGGATGAAACAGGCTCTCGTGGCGCTTCTTCAACACTCCCAGGGACACGGTCACGATGACGTGGTCAGCTGGGATGAACTCGCAGTCCTCGCACTCTACAAAGACGTCAGAGGCTTTGTCCCTCTCTGGGAGGTCGCTGTTGTGGTCAGCCACCCTCTCAATCTCCTTGCTGACCGACTGGTTCCAGTGGATGCACTTGACGGGCTTGCGGAGCTGAATGACGGACTCGGGAATGGAACGGGCCAGGATCTCCACGATTTTAATGAAACCACAAGGAATGATGTGATGAGCCCCAGGGATTTCGGTCCATTCCCCAAACTCACTGAGTGAGACTTCATCCATGCTGTGGGAGCTGCTCTCACAGCTCTCTACCTACGGGAAAGCAACACCAAAGAGTCATTGCCAGAAAGTGGCTTGTTTTGCCTCAGCGCAACGTTGCAAGGGCACGGGGGGGAGCTGCACAAGCTGGGAGTGCTGCATCCCACTCTTAAACCACATTATTTTGGCTAGGAAAGAAGTGTCAGGCCACAGGATGTGACAAAAATCAATCCTTAGCTCTCCTTCCAGCCAGAGAAAGCATTTTGTCATGGTAAGAACCTGGTTGCATCAGTTACGGTTGTGTCAGGTGGAGCTCAGAGGTGATGTCCTTGCTCCTGCACGATGCCAGCTGATGAGCAGCTGACAGCACTGACTGTTTTCTATCATTTAAACCCCACTTCCCTGGCCAGGAACTGGCTGCTTGATACTTCTACATCAGGAGCTGTAGCTATGTTAATCAGATGTTCTTTCCAACATTAATAAACGCTCCCATGAGGAGCCATGAAAAACTTTTGGCAGCTATTTCTGCTGTCTGCAGCTTTCAATAGGCTTTCAAGCAGCCTGCAAATCAGCAAGCTAATGATCTACCAGAGGCTGAGAAGACCCTACACAGAAGGAACTGAAGGAGACAGAAAAGGGAGATGTGAGACACTTGCATCTGATTCCCTTGATGTGATTATCAAAGCTTTAGATTCAGGACCTGTTGGGGAGCAGTGTTTGCAGGAGTATTAGGCACAGCCACAGCTTCCAACAATCCCTGGAACAAAGGCAGGATGTTTGGCCTGTCCTGTGATAAGCTTCTAATGATAATACTGATGCATGGGACACGATGATCTTAAAATCTTCAAATCAGCCACAATGATTCACACACTGTAATCCTTTTAAGCATTTTAGGCAAAAGGAACATTACCATCCCTTGTCTCACCTTTGGGCCATTTTCCCCAGCCTTTCCACACCGTGATGACCATGGCAAACTCTCTAGAACCTCTCCTGGCACAGGGTAGAAATCTCTCTGCTAGGCTAAGATGTTGAGCAAACACATCCCAGTTGTACAAAGCATTTGACAGGCTCCTGTGACTATAGTGACAAACAAGTGGTTGCCCCTTACTGGTCACTGCCCAGCAACTCCAGTGAAGACTGAGCAGGCACAAGTGCTGGGCCAGGCTGCCAGCAGCTCAGTCTTCTTCAAGGTCTAGGTTTACCTTCTGAGTCTGCTGTGGTTCCAACCCATGTGATGGCTGAGCACCCTCCAACACTCAGCCAGGGCCAGATCCGCTGACCCACAGCATGAACCCTGCACCCTGCATCACACAGCAGGCTGCCCATCCTGGCTGGATGCTCCAACAGAACACCCCACATGGTGAATATTACAAACAGGGATGGCTATTTGATTCTTTCAGCCATGCAGGAAAAGTGTCAGGGAAGAAAAGCAGGCAACTATCAAGACTATACTTTGCCTGAGACACCAATTAATCCCCACTCTCTCAGCAACCCCTATGATCTGATGGTCTTAAGCATCAGAAGCTTTGTTGTTCTCAGGTATTTACACATGAGAAGGGATTTGCAAGACTGGCTGTGGCAACCTGTGGTAAGCATAGAAGTGACCACCAGGAAAAGCAAAGCTATATTGAAACTCTGACATTGTCTGCATGGGTAACGTTACACGACTAACACAACTACTAATTAGCCTTTAGTGTGGAGAATCCCTGTGATATAAGCTCTTGGGTTAGGACACTGAGCTATCAGAACAGCGCTGAAGATGCTTGGGTTCAAATCTCAGCTTTATCACAAATCCTCTGTAAGCCTTCCTTAGGTCTTCATTTCTCTTTGTTTCAGCTTGCCACCTGCACAATATGAACAGCATACACTTACCCACATGACCGAGTGCTGCTTGCCACCCCTGCCTCATTTCATAAGCCTTTGAGTCACTGTCATCCAAATAGCAATGACTGTTACACTTCACTTGTGGAATGCTTGAAGCAGCATGAGATCTCATCCCACAGAGATCTCATTTAGGCAGAGGCATCAAAGAGATAAAAAGAACCAGGGAAGCCATAAGGAAGGATGATTAGGACATGGGTTTACACAATCTACCTTTGATTTTACTGCTTTACCTTCAAAATGCTTCCTAGGGTATTCTTCAGCAAATTACTAGTATCAGTTACATTTCTTCTGGTCTCTGAGATATGGACAGAAGTAGAAGGCAGCACAAGACACTCAGGCAGGATCATGGGGTCCCAGGTGTAAGGCACAAATCATTACTAAAAGAACTTGATGATAAAGCAGCTTCAGATGGTGAAAAAAACCCCATGAGATCACACCAGAATATTTAACAGGGTCTAGGAAAGCCCCTTCTAATTAGAAGACTGGAAGTTTATGGCAAAAGGAAAAAAAAGGAGGAGGATAGAGGCATTATTTCATGCAGCCCACTGTCCTTGGACATGACTCAGAAGGAAAAGCTCTCAACCTAAACACAAACTGCTCCAGTTGCAAGAGCCCAGAGAAAGCACTTCCCCAGCAATGGGCAAGGCTTAGCCAGGTGTCTGAGGGTTAAGATCTGTCTGCACTTAGTTAAAACAATAAGCCAGTGACTCGCACACCCACCTTAAGGTACTGCTGGATCATGGCTAGCTTCAGCCTCTTGACAGCCTCAGTGTCATCCGGGTCGGCCTTGACACGTTTGCGCACTACGTCCCGTGTGAAGACGCCCACGCTGTTCTGGCTCTCAGCATTGACTGGTTTACCTCGTTGGAAGAACTCCTGAGTCAGGTTATAGACCTGTCAGAGACAGGACAGCAAGACAGCCGATGTGATTTGCAGCCCAATCCAAGCCCCAAGCAGGATGCTTCATCCTCCATCCAAACCCAACACGTTCCCGTCTCTTCCTCTTGCCGATGCCAGTGGTTTATTGTGTGCTCTGCCCCAATGCCACGGCAAGTTGCACCCACAGCTGTGCTGGTTGGAAGGCAGGAAGCAACCCTTCCCTCCAGGCAAAGATAAGCACCCTTATTCACCTGCAACAGCTGAGTTACTATTAAGCTATTAAGGTAGCTTTTCTTTCGAGCACATCCATTCTATGACTTGAAGAGGACCAAGTGAGGCAGTCCTGCTGTTTCATAGAACCACAGAATCATTTCAACCTTTAAGATCATGGAGTTCAATCACTTCCCTCACACTGCCAAGCCCACCTCTAAACCATATACCTCTGCATCTCATCTATGCATCCTTTAAATATCCCTAGGGATGGGGAGTCCCCTCCACCCCTCCCCGGGCAGCCTGGGACAGTGCTTAACAATCCTCTAAGTGAAAAAGTTCTTCCTGAAGAACTTTCCAGCTCCCAGTGGCTAAAGCCTTTTGTTCAACCAGCTCTTTAGATACTGCAGCTGGATGAGGAGCTCAGAGTGAGCAGGCTCAGGTTTGCTGCCTGTAATTTCTGGATCTGCTGAGCAGCATCACAGCCTGACTTGGCCCCAGTCACCATCCAAAGTCTGCAAGGAGTGACCTCAAGCAGCAGGACACATGTAGATTCTCACATCTGATAGTAAGATAACCAGCTCTTCTCCCACTGTGATGTCTCAGGTACAAACGCAGGTGAGAACTATCTATAAACCTTTCTCAGCTTGCAGGGCTCAGACCTTTGACTTCTCCAGCCTGAAATCAGGCCTTCCACCCTCTCCGTTACTATAATTATTTAGCCCAGGAATCCACCAAGGTGGGGGGAGTTCAGTTCTACGCTGACTTTTTTCTCTTGTCTCCTGAAAAACATGAGGCAACAAACACAGGCTTAGCAAGGGAATTCTGTGTGCAGACACATTTTACCTGCTGAGCACATGACAGATACAGATCCATGAACAACAATGCCATCTGGAGAAGCTCCTCACCAGGAGCCACCCTGAGGAGAACTCACAAGAAAAATCTCATTCTAACAAACCCTTCTTCTTTGAAGGAAACCTTCCTGACATTTTTTTACCCCTGGTTTTTCCACCATGGAACCTACTTAAGAGCAAGAAAACAACCATCCACCTTGGCCACCTGAAGCAATCGGTACTTCTGACTGTAGTGTTGTCACAAGAGCCTCCAGTTGAATCATGGCCCTTCATTTCCATGGAAATAAAACCCTCTGAGGAATCTTTTAACAGAAGAAAGCTTTTAAAAGATGCCTCCCAGAAGTGCAACTCATCCCATTAATGAGTTGTTCATCCAGAATGAGTCATCCCCCTCATTTGTATCGTGCCACAAGGATGCACAGTACTCTAACAAGCAGAGAGGCAATATCCCTGCTTGGTGAGTTTTCCCTGTCAAAGATGGTTTGACTACAAATTATGAATCTTTTCTGGAGACAGATTACTCAGATACACTCAGAAGTTCAACTCAAAGACAAATGCCTGGTAGGAAACTGGCAGAACTGTGGCAGTCTCTCCTTCAAAGGCTCCTAGAGCTTCCCGTCCTCTGTCGATGTGGCTAATTCACCATGGGTTTGTTTCTTCTTGCTCCATTTCTCCCCAAAAGCTTGATTTTTCTCTTGGGTTTTAGGAATAAAGTGAATTTGAGAAGGTAAAATAGAGGGATGATGAGGAAGGAGAAGAGGGAAGGAAAAATGCATGGCAGTGGTAGGAGTGAGAGGTGGCAGGTCTGTGAGTGAGTGAACAATGGAGGAAGGTGAGTAGATAAGGACAAGTAACAGATGAGAAGGAAACAAGAAGAAAAATCAGTGAAATAATGAAAAAAAAAAAAGAGGGAAATAAACTACAAAACCAGAGAAGTAGCAATCACAAGAAAATTGAGTGGTACTGGTGAGGAGCATTGAAGCCACCCACTAGGACAAAGCCTCAACAAGGAGATTGCCAGACAACAAAGGTGGAGACCAACACTCTACCTGAAACAAAGACTTCCAGCAAAGAAAAGGAAACAGTGCTTTCTCTGCTCCTCAGTGCCAAAAGCTCTGTGGCAGTTTCAACATCCCATGGTTCTCAGTTCTACTGATTTCTGAGGCCCCAACCACTTCCAGCAAGGACAAGCTGCAGGGGCCCTGTGTGTCAGCGTCATGCATCTCCGTAAGCCGCTTGCATGCTCTAAGCAGATCACACATTCACAAGACAAGCAAAGCTGTGTTAAAACCCAGCCACCATTTGGCCAAAAGGAGAAGTGAGCCATGGGTAGGTTTTTATTAACCATTGTATTTAGCACTGCCCAACAGAGAAAAGAGCAGAAATGCAGACGTCCTCATGCTGTAAACATCAAAGACAAGCCTTTCCTCTCTGTGTCATTCCAAATAGGAGAGAAGTGCAATTCAGGTTCTGCTCCCCCTCTACTCTGCCCTCAGGAGACCACATCTGGAATATTGTGTCCAGTTCTGGGACCTTCAGTTGCAGAAGGACAGGGAGCTGCTGGAGAGAGTTCAGTGCAGGGACACACAGGTGATGGAGTGGAGCATCTGCCTTGTGATGAAAGGCTGAGGGAGCTGGGGCTCTGCAGCTTGGAGGAGACTGAGGGGTGAGCTCAGTCATGTTACAAATCCATCAAGGGTAGGTGTGAGGAGACTGGAGCCAGGCTGTGCTCAGTGATGGCCAATGATAGGACAAGGGCCAATGGGGACAAGCTGCAACAAAAGAGGTTCCAAAGAAACACAAGGAAGAATTTCTTCCCTGTTGAGGTGAGAGAGCACTGGCAGGGGCTGCCCAGATGGGCTGTGGAGGCTCCTTCTCTGGAGACATTCCAACCCAGCTGGATGAGTTCCTGTGTGCCCTACCCTAGGTGGTGCTGCTCTGGCAGGGGGGTTGCACTGGATGATATTTTGAGGTCCCTCCCAGCCCTTAAGATTCTGTGATTCTGGGAGCTGGAATTACCTAGGCTTTCCTTCCCCAGGTCTGAATGTGCTCACAATAACAGAAAGCATCATCATGCCTAAAGGATCCCCTTTGAACAGGCACTTGTGAGAGCTGAAAACACATTCTCCTTCAAGCATTTCACCATACTGTGATGACAGAAGGGTTCCTGAGAGAGTTCAAGTGCACTGGATCTCAAAGTTCCTGGTGAAAAGCAGCCATCAACAGAAAGGTTTTGCTGATTTTCTAGTTGACCCTATGAAATATCCATGCACCCAAACCATGCCCACCAGCAAGGTGAGCTACATCAGGTACAACCCAGACTCATCTCCTTTGTCTATTATCACACCTGATACAAGCAGGAAGGAAAAATGACAAATTCCTAGCTCCTACCACTGGCAGACTGACATACCAAGCACCTGTTTCTCACTCCAAAGCTCCTCTTGCTTTGGACAGAACAACTGGACCCTAGAGGTATGTCTGAAGAACCATCAGCAGAAGATGCAGAACATCTCAAGCAATTCTTTGTTCTAGGCAGATTTCCATCCCTAATTCCAAAGGTTTACATACAATCCTGCAGGGAAATGGGGCTGAAGGTTAGAAATTAAAAGGAGTTAATTGAATGGCCATAATCCTAAAATGGATTCAGTTGAGCTTGTAACTTCTGCTCAGCTTTGGGCCATCCCACAACCAGGGTCTCTGCAGAGAATGTGGTTCTACCAGAGATGCCCTCTCTGTTCCCTACAGGCTTCCACCTACCCGTGTTTACCACGGACGTGCTCCTCCACCACAGGAAGAGGCAATCTCTTAGGAACAATAAATCTAAACAAAGAAGCTTCTCAGCACTGGAGGAGGTTCAGGAAAGCACATCCCAATCCACTCTCCTTCCTGCCAGAGCCACTGACGATCCCCAGCGTTGTCTTTTTCTCGCTTGGCTTCAAAACTGCAGTGACTTAATCCCTGGTCATTAAAAAAAGGCCTGATGGAGACAGGTCTGTGCTGCTTCCAGGCCAGACATCTGTCAGTGCAATAGAGGGGCAGGGAGGGAACGGTGACAGGTCTGTGCTGCTTCCAGGCCAGACATCTGTCAGTGCAATAGAGGGACAGAGAGGGAACTGTGACTCTCAGTGGCCCTTTGGTCCTGCTTTCTATGATAACACAAGGCAAGGCACCCGAGATGGCAGGAAGCCCAGCACGAGGTGGGAGGGAGAGGAGTGGAAAACTTGGTCATTCTTTATCTACATCCCTCCCCCAGAAGCTGTGCAGCACACAGGAGAAAGCTGACAGATAACAAGGACATTAATTAGCTGATTGTTAAAGGGTGGGTTCCTGTAAAGCAAGTCTTTAGGGACCACATCCTTACTGAAAAGCTTCAGTGAAAACAGGCACTTTCTCTAAATCAGGCAGTCTCATGGACTGGAATTCTTGGCCAGGCAAAGCAGTGTGATTTTTCACCTGCATCTAACTTGTCAGGCTCACCACCTCCCCTCCCACCTTTCACTAATATCTGGGAGCTGCCTTTAGATATCTATTTAGACAGGGAAATGAGGGTTTAGCAGGGACAGAAAAGCAACTCAGAGATGAGTTTGTCCCTATGTTCACATTACTAGGCACATTATCCGTGCAAGTACAGGCCCACACAGTGAAGCTGCAGATATTGCTCTCAGAGGTCTCACTCCTGTCACTTTTCTTTGAGGGTCATGCAGATGGGGTAGAATCATAGAATTGTTTTGGTTGGAAAAGACCTTTAAGAGCACTCAGTCACCTCACCCTGCCCAGCCCAGCACTAATTCCTGGCCCTCAGCACCTCAGCTCCACGGCTCTGGGATCCCTCCAGAGCTGGGCACTCCCCCAGCTCCCTGGGCAGCCTGGCACAGGGGCTGACACCCCTCTCAGGGAAACAGTTCTCAACCTCTCCTGGGGCAATTTCAGCCCATTTCCTCCTGTTCTGTTACTTGGAAGAAGAGACTAACCCCCACCTCACTACAGTGTCCTGTCAGGAGGGTGCAGAGGGTGTTCATCTCTCCCCTCAGCCTTCTCTTCTCCAGACTAAACAACTCCAGCTCCCTCAGCTCCATCTCATAAGACTTATTCTCTAATATCAGCAGGCAGAAGCCAAAACCCTTCCTTAGCCCCAGAATTCCCCCAATTACTGTAACAGGAGTGGAGAGGAAGGTGGGGGGGATTATGAATATGTGTTCATGGTCATCACACCCAGAGGAACCTTCAATGCTGCTGCTGCCCCCTTCACTTGAGAGACTGAGCAAATGGACTGCTGATGACCCTGAGCAGTGCCAGCCCCACACAGAACATGCTCTAGGCCAGAGAGTGGCTGTCCTGCCAACAGCAGGCTCAGTGCCCTTTCTCCTGCTGCATCTCTTGGCAGCGTGTGGCTGGAAACACAAGCAGCTGCTCTGCAGGCCTGGAGGCCTTCCCTGCTCAGCTTTCTAGTGCTCTCACAGAGGAGGATTCAGGTCACCTCAGTCACCAACTATTGATAGATCTTGACAGACTTCAAAGCAGTGTAACAGCCTCTCACTTAAGAGAGCCCCTCATAGGGACTTTTCTGCTTCAGAAATGAAGAGTTGAGCAGTCTTGCTTCTGCTTTCTCATGATCAAATAAAGGCTGCTGCAAGGCATCCCTACAGCTATTCAAAATTCAGGCTACTGCAAACAAAACGAAGGAAAACTTGTGCTGAAGTGGAAGGAGGCAGCCAAAAAAGATTGGGTAAGTGCCTGGAAAAAGAGTAAGGGCTTTCCAAATGAACTGGCAAGGAAAAGCTCTGGAGGTACTGGGGGGTGCCTTGTCTTTCACAGCAGGAACATTTCTACATTAACTGTTTAAACTCTTTGTCAGCAACATGGGCAGTGGGACTGAGAGCAGCCTCAGCACGTTTGCCAGTGACACCAAGCTGTGTGAGGCACTCGACAGGCTGGAGGGAAGGGATGGCATCCAGAGGGACCTGGACAGGCGGGTCTGTGCAAACCTCATGAGGTTCAGTAAGGCCAAGTGCAAGGTCCTGCATATGGCTCAGGGCATTCCCTGGTGTCAGTACAGGCTGGGGGATGAAGGGATTGAGAGTAGACCCAGGGAGTGCTGACTTGGGGGTGCTGGTGGATGAAAAACGGAGTATGAGCCAGTGATGTGTGTTTGCAGCCCAGAACACCAATCATGCTCTGGGCTGCATCACCAGCAGCTTGGGCAGCAGGTCCAGGGAGTGAATTCTCCTCTTCTCCTCTTCTCTGGTGAGAACCCCCTGCAGTGCTGCCTCCAGCTCTGGGACCCCAACACAAGGACATGGAGCTGTTGGAGTGAGTCCAGAGGAGGAAACAGAGATGATCTGAGGGCTGGAGCCCCTCTGCTGTGGAGACAGGCTGAGAGAGCTGGGGGTGTTCAGCCTGGAGAAGAGAAGGCTCTGGGAAGACCTTAAAGCAGTTTCCAGGCCCTAAAGGGGTCAACAAGAAAGCTGGAGAGAGACTTTGTACAAGGGTCTGGAGTGACAGGACAAGGGGTGATGGCTCCAGACTGACAGAGGAAAAAATTAGATGGGATATCAAGCACAAGCTGCCCAGAAAGGCTGTGGCTGCCCCATCCCTGGAAGTGTTCAAGGGCAGGTTGGAGGGGGCTTGGAGCAACCTGGGCTGGTGGAAGGTGTCCCTGCCCATGGCAGAGAGTTGGAATGAGATGAGCTTTAAGGTCCCTTCCAACCCAAACCACTCTGTGAGTCTATGAAAATTCAGCACACAGAGAAGATTTCTCCTTGCCAGGCTCCAGCTTCTATAAAGTTTCTGTTCAAGTGAAACACTTGAGGGAGACCCTCTGCACTCTGCATTCACTAGAATTTGGTGTCCAGATGACAACATAACTGGGACTAGAGAGATACAGACAGAAAAGCAGAGCTGGAGGTACATGTTGAAGCCCCAGCACATGGCAGATGCTGCAGTGAAAGAAGGGCAGTGTGTGAGTGCTTGGGAAGTGAGCCATCTGTGCAGGGGAGGGCAGGCATTTGAAACTGTGACAAATTTAGCCCTGTTCATTCAGGACTATATTTTCCACTGTTAATGCCAGTGCTTTATCCCTGATCAGCCTTTGTCATCCATCATGTGGTTGCTGGTTGTTTTGGTTTTGGTGGGTTTTTTTTTTCATTTCAAGGCAGGGCAGGATGTGTTACAACTTTTGCTGTCTCAGCTTTTTCAATGAGGGGATGCAACCTGAGAGATGAAATGATAGTGGGACTACTAACTGCAGGTTTCACAGAATCACAGAATCTTAAGGGCTGGGAGGGACCTGGAAAGCTCATCCAGTGCAACCCCCTTGCCAGAGCAGCAGCACCTAGAGTAGGGCACACAGGAACTCATCCAGCTGGGTTGGAATGTCTCCAGAGAAGGAGCCTCCACAGCCCATCTGGGCAGCCCCTGCCACTGCTCCCTCACCTCAACAGGGAAGAAATTCTTCCTTGTGTTTCTTTGGAACCTCTTCTGTTCCAGCTTGTTCCCATTGGCCCCATTGGCTGTAGCTGTCCCTTAGTTATGTT
The DNA here is from genome assembly GCA_013401255.1 of Urocolius indicus. Lineage (NCBI taxonomy): Eukaryota > Metazoa > Chordata > Aves > Coliiformes > Coliidae > Urocolius > Urocolius indicus. The sequence continues at coordinate 107,573 of WBNH01006616.1, read as the reverse complement.
TGATTGCAGAGAGCAGCAGTAGGCATTTCTACAATCCATGAGTGTGAAAGCCTTTTCTGGCTCCTAGCGATAAAGATATCCTGTGGCAGTGATAAGCTAATGATGCATTGCATAAGGAAGATTAACTATTAATGTGGTGTTCTCTCATNCTTCCAACCCAAACCACTCTGTGAGTCTATGAAAATTCAGCACACAGAGAAGATTTCTCCTTGCCAGGCTCCAGCTTCTATAAAGTTTCTGTTCAAGTGAAACACTTGAGGGAGACCCTCTGCACTCTGCATTCACTAGAATTTGGTGTCCAGATGACAACATAACTGGGACTAGAGAGATACAGACAGAAAAGCAGAGCTGGAGGTACATGCTGAAGCCCCAGCACATGGCAGATGCTGCAGTGAAAGAAGAGCAGTGTGTGAGTGCTTGGGAAGTGAGCCATCTGTGCAGGGGAGGGCAGGCATTTGAAACTGTGACAAATTTAGCCCTGTTCATTCAGGACTATATTTTCCACTGTTAATGCCAGTGCTTTATCCCTGATCAGCCTTTGTCATCCATCATGTGGTTGCTGGTTGTTTTGGTTTTGGTGGGTTTTTTTTTTCATTTCAAGGCAGGGCAGGATGTGTTACAACTTTTGCTGTCTCAGCTTTTTCAATGAGGGGATGCAACCTGAGAGATGAAATGATAGTGGGACTACTAACTGCAGGTTTCACAGAATCACAGAATCTTAAGGGCTGGGAGGGACCTGGAAAGCTCATCCAGTGCAACCCCCTTGCCAGAGCAGCAGCACCTAGAGTAGGGCACACAGGAACTCATCCAGCTGGGTTGGAATGTCTCCAGAGAAGGAGCCTCCACAGCCCATCTGGGCAGCCCCTGCCACTGCTCCCTCACCTCAACAGGGAAGAAATTCTTCCTTGTGTTTCTTTGGAACCTCTTCTGTTCCAGCTTGTTCCCATTGGCCCCATTGGCTGTAGCTGTCCCTTAGTTATGTTTGATTGCAGAGAGCAGCAGTAGGCATTTCTACAATCCATGAGTGTGAAAGCCTTTTCTGGCTCCTAGCGATAAAGATATCCTGTGGCAGTGATAAGCTAATGATGCATTGCATAAGGAAGATTAACTATTAATGTGGTGTTCTCTCATGGCACTGGCTGCCCCTCTTTTTTTTTACTTTTTTTTTTAAAAAAAAGGTAGTTTCGCCAAATTAATCATTTCTAAAACACTGACACCTTGTTATAGCTTTTGCCTTATCAGCTGCATCTCAAAGCCAAGTAGCTCTCATCTTCCTATTCTTGTTTCAGAGTCTGCCTCTGGCACCTTTCCTTTGCTGGAGATTTGCTTATCATCTTTGAGACAAGATGCTCACTGAGCACTGCATGCAGTTTGGCAGCATTCCATTTACATAAAGAATGCTGTTCACTGCAGTATTTTCACTCATTTCCTCTCTCTTGTCTATTCTTAGTCATTGTTAATTGTGCTCCACGCTCATCTCATCCGTCTCCTTTTCCTGCCTGACTCTGGTTCTGTTTTCCATTCAGCAACATGAAAAAGTTGTTCAGATGAATTATCTCCACCTGCACTTGTCCAAGAATTCCCTCTCTGCTATGGGTTGCTCAATTCCATCCATAATGAGGTTTCTTTGAAATTTCTACTGCCCCTCTCTGAAACAATCTTGTGCCATTCCGTCAGAGATCTCAATTCAGAGACCCAGGACAGTGCCAAAAGCCTTTTCCATACAAAAATATGTCCCTTAATGCTCCTTTCTTGATAATTCTTTACAGGCTACAGCAGTTTTTCTCTTGGTGGCTTTCCAAATGCTTACAGATGTATTTTTAACCATAATGTGTGCAAGAGTAACCTGAATCTAGTCTGTGTTTAGCCCAAGCATCGAATTTTGGTGGAAATCTGAAGGTTTTAGGCCTGGCTACAGCCTGATGAAAAGAAGAAGGTTTTGCTCCATTTTCTGCAACCCACTGAGAGATCACATTAACCCCAAAGACATGTTCTATATGTCAAAAACAGGTGGGGAATAGAACTCCAGTTAACTTTAGCAAGTTTCCTTCTTTCACTCTACCTAAGGCCAAATCTTCCTCCTGAAAGCAGATGAAGCTGAGAGTGAGCTTTCCTATGTGTGCAACATGATAAGCAGCAAGAAACCCCATTTTCCCCATTTAAAGAAATACTCCGGTGACAGCAGCAGTGGCAAGTTCCATGAAAGCAAACTTGGCCTCATACTGTCCAAGTCTGACATTGACTCATTGTTTTTCAGCAGAGGTTATTCTTTGCATTTCCATTTCCATCTTGCAGGCTTTGATTGCTTCTGCAGGGGGGTTGGACTAGATGATCTCTAAAGGTCCCTTCCAACCCTACCAATTCTATGATTCTATGATTTTCAAGTTCTGCATCTGCAGTTATCTGAGGCTTGTTTTTCCTATTGGGTTCTTCCACCACATATTGAGGCCCTCACTGAAGAGAATGTTCCTGAACACTGATCAAAAGAAGTTAAAGTGACCTTAAAGGGACATCCACACTGGTCTGAATCAACCAGAAAAGATGTTCCTTTCCTTTTGAAGCAAGAAAACTCCCAATTCCTTTGATACTGCACTGCCTTTGGCATACTGCACAGCACGCTAAGGTATTTATAACATCAATAAAATGTCACAGGGCTACAATATTTAGCTGGTTGTTGCTAAGGTTTTGTGTTCTACTTTGTTTAGTAATTTGATCCCTCCTCTGCTCTTTTCATTAAGTTGAAGCTTTCTAGAGCAAATGACTGGATCTCCCCTCAGCAAGAGTTGCTGGAAGTGATTAAACTGATGACAAATGTGGAAAGATTGTTCTTCCAAACAACAGAGAGTTAATCAGGGACAAATGGGGTATAGTGAAGCACATGAGAGCAAACCAAGAAATTCAAGACATTACTAGTTTCCTACCTTTGTCAGAGAATGGTAGGAGTTGGAAGAGACCTCTGGAGATCATCAAGTCCAACCTAGAACCTGCACCACATCTAGTCTTGGTATGTCATAACTGTCAAGAGGTCTCAGGCAAATCTGTTTCAGGCAAATCTACAACCTGACAAAGCAGCTGAATACCCACCTCGTTGTATAAATCACTGAATTCTTCAACCACATCTTTCGGGATCCTTTGCCCATTGTTGGTAAGATGATAAGCCACCCCATTCTTGGAGTAAAGACTGATCCTGCCCACGCTTCTCTCACTATCAGTTGTCTCTTCAAGCAAACCATTGTCTTCTGCTAGATGATAGACTGGGTTTCCATGTGAACCATGAATCCACGTAGCTCCCAGTTCAAAAGTGGCGTCCCCTGCAGGAGAGTAAGCCAAGCAAACTAGTTATTGAAGGCCATTTTCCTGAAAGCTCATCACTCTCAACCCTAAATACAATGTACATGCACAAAAGGAGAACAGTTGCCCAAGGGCAACACAAGTTCCAACACCACTTAAGCAAGCTTTCTTTGTTAGAGAGGTCCTTAGAGAAGTCCTCTAAACCAATCCAACAGGATACAAGTTCAGATAGTGTTAGAAAGATGGGATGTTTCCAATAAAGATATATCACAGCAACACATTTCTGATATTTAAGGCAAAATTCAGACTCTTCTAGGTTCCTGGTTCCTAGCATGGTTGTTGCTGACTGCTCTCTCCTTGCTACATGACCTTTCTCAACCATCCTCTCTAAACCTGTGCTTAAGAGGAGGATCAGACAGCAGAGAATGTACTGCTGGAGTTGCAGCACAAGCCACATACTAGTGAAAGGAGTGAGGGAAGGAAAAGAGCTATATGAAGCTACACTGCACTATCACAAAAAACACATATAAAGATACTTACATTATAGCTGTAGAGAAGGAACAGAGTATCTACAAGAGTTTAGATACCCCCTGTATTCAAAAGGAGGGGATAGATACCCACACACAGGAAGAAAAACATCTACAGCAGGTAAATTTGGAGTGTCTTGGGACAGCAATATTGACCTGAATACTGAACCTTGTCCTGTAATTAAAAATGCATGTTGTTTACAAATACATCTCAGCACAAAACACATTTCCACTCCCCAAGGTGATATTTTATTCTTTATGCCTCTGAAAATCTAAATCTGCTTCTTCAAAAGGATGCAGTCAGGTTAAACACCAAATGCATTTAGTCTTCACCACCTACACTCTCTGCCTGCAAAACACAAAGAGCTTGCTCAGCCCCACTCTCTCTTTTCCTCATAACTGACAGTTCCTAAGCCAAGGCTGCCACAACTGGGCTGGTAGCACAGGGAGAGATGTTCATCAGTTGAAAGGAGGTGCTAAAAATAAGCCTGGGGCATGTCCTCCACCCACATTTTTACAGATTATCCAAAGTCCAAAGCTAACTGTTTGAAAGCCTGACAAGGCTGTGCTGTCCCAGCATCCCAGACAGCACCACGCTGCGCAGCTAGCTCAGCAGAGCTCTGGCAATGCCTGATTAAGTGGGACAGTCAACAGGACCCTGCCTGATGGGGAAAGGATCATGCAGTTACCAGTCATCATATACTGTTTAACATGTAAATATATGCTCAGACAGACTGAAGCTGCAGTACTATGCTATAATACAGTCACGTTTAACAGGTGAAAGCTCCAAGAAATGCTGCTCTCTCCAGCTGAGACATCACCTCCACGTATCTGGTTTTTCAAGCAGGCAGCCACCTCATCATTAAGGAACATGCTGATTGCCTTTCAAAATATGCATTACAGGACTGGAGAGCGCTACATTTCTACCTGTACCTAAAACAAAGTCTGTGCTTCAGTGTGCAGCACCAAGACACAAAAGTGCAGATATTTAAGGTGTTGAAAACTCCAATACACTCCCCTAGAGCATCCAGCTTAACAGAAATGGCTGCTGAATATTGGCAGCCAAAAGTACAAAGCTCATAAATATTGCATATGGTAGTCACCTTGTTAATGCAATCCTCCTGCGAGTCATCACATGCCAGATCAGCAGCAGGAATACTGTCTGCTGCTTGGTGTCAGGAGCTTGCTCTGTGCTACGCTAACAAACCTCCTCTATACAGCTCTAAATTTATGGGGCATCTGATCTTTGAAAGAACCAAAAATATATACCAGCAGGTTCCTCTGTATTGGAGCTCAGTAATAACTATGACGTGTTCCAAGTTCTCCTGCTCTCAGTAGCTGTGTAGAATATAATCAAATACCAACAAATTCAAACTAATCACTCTTGCCTGTAATACTTATCATTACTACTGAGCAGATAAACCAGTTCATGATAAATTATTTAGAAGTGTAAAAGACATCTTTTTAAACACAGCTGATTTATTCTCAGGTCTTGAAAGGATTTTATAGTCAATATTAATCTGTTTCAAGTGACTCATTCAGTACAACAACAAAAAACAAAGAAAGAAAAAAAAGCCCTCTCCTTCCTATTCTGTGAATGTAATTACTGAGACACATGCTGCAGTCCAAAAAGACCTGTACACAGCAGTATTCCACACCAGCAAGTTCCCAGTGGAACACACGGGTTGCGTGCCAAGCCTTTGGAACACGCACGGGAACTTCCCCACTTCCCTTTGCAGCCTGAGCTGTTTCTTGGGCATCCTGTCATGAAATAGCTTCAGTGGATACAGATGTTATAGGTCATATCCAAGAAACACCCTTACTGTCCACAAAGATACAAAATCTTCTGTCTCACCTGTGCTGGAGATGAATTGAACCCCTGAAAAATCCCCTGTGCTGAGTAGCAACACACTCTGTGCAGTGAGGGGAAATATACTGTCCCCTGCAAGACGCAGAGTGGCTCAGTGAGAGGGGAAGTATCAAGATATATGCCACTGAAGCTCTGTTGAAGATTTAAATCAGATCCATAGTAAATTGTGACAACAGAGAAGTTTAACAGCTAAATGCCACTTAGACAAGCAGATCAGAATGGTCGTACGTTGAAGACCTGGAAGAACCACTTCTGTAACAGTCGTGGGAAATGAGCAGGTCTTGCATGGCCCAGGTGTGATCTGTACAGAATCACACAGAATGGTAGGCTTGGAAGGGACCTTTAGAGATAATTCAGTCCAATTCCCTTGCTAAAAGCAGGTCCATCTAGATCAGGTCACACAGGAACGTGTCCAGGTGGGGTTGGAAACCTCCAGAGAAGGAGCCTCCACACCCTCCCTGGGCAGCCTGGGCCAGGGCTCCCTCACCTCAGCACTGAGCTTTTCCTGATGTTTAAATGGAACTTCTTGTGTTCCAGCTTCTTTCCATCACCCCTTGTCCTGGCACAGGACACAAAACAAAAAAAGCCCTGCCTCAACCTCCTGTCACCCCCCTTTTAGATATTTGTAACCATTAATGAGATCCCCCCTCAGTCTCCTCTAGACTAAATCTGGACTAAATCTTATCTGGATCTTGCTGTTCCAGGCAGCACAGAAGAAGAAAACACAGCCCAGGACCACGCTGCCCTTGTGCCCACATCCCAGGGAAGAGGGAGGTTCTGAGTACATGCTTCTGAAGATTTCACCACTCAACAGTGATCCAAAATTGTTTGGCTAAAAGGCCACATGAACCTGCAAAGCTCACAAGGGGCCACACCATGGAACTCACTCCTTGGGAGAGAACTGCAGCCCATATCCCCACAGTGTAATTTTCATAGCAGATAAGGAAAGGTGGACAGTTTCTGGCTTTAAGAAAGATATTAAAAGATCAAGATTTTGGATTCCTCTGCTCTGCAAATAGCAATTACATCTGCAAGGTGTCCATCAGACTGAAAAGCCTGCTCTTGTCTCATATAAGTGTTATAAATCAGGAGGCAGATTCCCAGCAAAGGTACAAGTAACTGATGAAGATATCCAAAAGTGAGAGAATTGGTCCCCATATCAGTACAAAACCCTCTCACAGGTGCACTGACAAAGTGATCTATTGCTCCCTGAAGATTTCAGGTCTTTGACACTTCCCTCCTCTCACAGACATGATCCAGGATATTTTTAATGCAGTGTATTGTGAGCAAAGGACACACTTCCCATTCTAACCTCGATGCCAAGTCTCAGCTGAATGTAAAGTGTCCTATTCAAACCCTGGAGATTAGATTTGTCCAACTGCCTTTTCATTCATTTCCCTTCTGAAAGTTCATAGGACACTGCAGTTTATTTACTGTGGCGGGTTTATGGAGTAAAATATAGTAAGTGATGTAAGCACCTGACAAAGAAGAAGAAAGGAGGGCAGCTAGAGGCCAAAGGTAATAAATACAGAGAGTGGGATCAGAAACAGAAGTAGTTAATTAAAATCAGGAAGGCAATTCAGTAAAAGCAAAGAGCTTTTTGCCTCCTGTGGAGAAGAGACAGGCGATGCTCTCCTAGATCCCAGGGAAAAGTTTCATTGACTACTGTGCTGCAAAGGGCAACGTTTGCTCCAGTAGTTTTGCATTTAGAGACTTTACAAGCCCTTCCAATTGACACAGGATTAAAATATCCAGTGTCTGCACCTTTATTTCACACTGAGAAAGGAAGCCACAGAGGTAGGAAAGCTGCAAAATCGGGATGAAAGGATACATTGAAGAGGTTTTTCCAGCAGCCTGATTCACAGTGGGTAGTGCCTACACACTAAATTAGTTCTAGGGAAATGAATGGGGCTATTTGTGAAACAGAATAGCTTGGAGCTTGCCCCTTTGTGAGTGGTGTAAGTCACTCAGAAACAGTCCTTCGATAGCCAGGAGATTTACTGACTGCCCCTAGTCCAGAGTCAAGATTGAAAGCGTTGGTGGAAACTGTCCTGACACAGTTATTTAAGCATAGAAGGTTTCTCAGACCTGTTACACAGAGTTCTTGCTGTACAAGTGAAACCAGTCACGATATCTCAAATTCAAACTCCCTCCTCCACCCTGAAAGGAGCCCGAAGATTTATACTCTTGACAACATCGCAGAATTACAGAATGGTGGGGGCTGAAAGAGACCTTTAGAGATCATTTAGTTCAACCCCTCCTGCTAAAGCAGGCTCCCCTCGCTCAGGGGGCACAGGAACATGTCCAGGTGGGTTTGGAAACCTCCTGAGAAGGAGCCTCCACACCCTCCCTGGGCAGCCTGGGCCACGGCTCCCTCACCCTCACAATAAAGTAGTTTTTCCCTCTGTTTAATTGGAACTTTTTGTGTCCCAGCTTTTCTCCATTACCCATTGTCCTGTCACTTGAGACAACAGAAAAAAGTGCTGCCCCATCCTTTTCACATAAGCTTTTTAAATACTTTTAAGTTAATGAGAACCCTCCTCAGCTTGCTCTTCTCCAGGCTGAACAGCCCCAGGTCCCACAGCCTTTCCTCATAAGGAAGACATTCCAGTCCCCTCAGCATCTTGGTAGTCCTCCATTAGACTGTCCCCAGTAGTTCCCTGTCTCTCTTGTAACAGTTGAGCCCAGAACTGGACACAGTTCTCCAGAGGAGGCCTCAGCAGGGCAGAGGAGAGGAGGGGGAGAAACTCCCTCACCCTGCTGCCTCCCTCTTCTTGTTGCCCCCAGGATGCCATTGGCTTTGCCCACGATGGCACATTGCTGGCTCATGTTTAGTTTGCTGCCTCTCCTGGGAGTCACTATCACCCTTCCCCACACGCACATTGACTGAAGAACCACATTTCCAAGATCAAATCAACCTACCACCGACACAAAGGCTCAGTGGCAGAAGGGAGCAAGCTCAAGGCAAGACTCCCCAGGAGCTGCTCTTACCGAGTTTCACGCTCTGGACGCGGCCTCCAATTCGGTCGCTCGCCTCGAGGATTGTGACATCCGTGAATCCACTTTCCAGGAGCGCCTTGGCCGCTGACAGCCCTGCAAGCCCAGCACCAATAATCACTATTCGAGGCTGTCGTTTTCTCCGTAGGCCACTACTGAGAGGATCATCCGTGCTGTCTGCAGATATTTCACAACTTTGCATGCCGTCCAAGCTCTCTTTCTAAGGAACCTAACAAGGGGGGAAAGAAAGCAAACAAGCGCGTTCAGGGATCTGAGCTCGAACTTATTCTCTGCAGTTTGAAATCCTAAGGAAGCCTGAAACAAAATCAAACAAATAAACAAAGAAAAAACTAGCCCAAAAGCACCAAAACTGTCCAGTAGAAAAGAAGGAAAACTTGTGAACTAGACTCAGGCTTCAACAAGGACACATAGGAAGGATAACTGAGGTCAAACTGGGATGCAACAACATTTTAGCCTGAAGCATCAGCACTGGGAACTGCAGTAGTCACCACCCTCTTGTACCATGTAGGTTATTTCCAGAGAAGTCAAAAGGATTTACAAATTCCCATTTCTTTATATAACCTCCAAAAAGGGGCAATTTTGTGGTGAAGGCTTTATAAAAGAGAAGAAAGAGAAAAGCCCACGCCCGGTGCCAACAAGCTCCACAAGACAGGGGTGAAGCTTTGCTTTGCCTCTGTGGCAACCACAAAGCATAAGCTTCAGATCGTGTAACTACAGGACCAGATAAAGAGGATTTAGCTCAAAGAGTGGAGAGATCAGAGAGCGAAGCAATCACCGCAGAGACAGTGCAGATGGGAAAAAATAAACCATTTCAACTGATGAAAGCCACCGAGAGCCAGCTGAAAACTTCACAGCCACACAATGCAGCCCCCTGGAGCCATTGGGATCAGCCTTGGGCTTTGACAAAGACAGGTTCAAACCCATACCAGCCCTCACTTGTCCAGTTCTACCTTCACCTACCCAGTGCAGCCACTGTTCCTCCAAGCAGGATCCTATTTTGTCTTTGCAAACTGCTAGAAGTCATCTTTTTCACTTCATACACCTTTAGTTCTCAGGTCCCATCACCTTATTTTAGTACATAGCCTGAGCCCATGGTTGAGGTTAAACATTAATTGGATAACACCAATATAGGACATGCTTACACATGAATGTCAACATCCAGTCATTGGGTAGGTTCACAGCTGCTTTCAAGAGCGTGGAGGAATAGGGTACAGAGACCCATACTCCACCAGGCCCAAGACATCAGATCTGACTTGCAGAGGACAAATACACAGCCCAGGATTCATTGGCCCTTGGCTCTGCATATGCTCAATGATCTGGATAAAGCACACACACGATTCCTAGCCTTACCATCCTCCCTACCCAACACTTACTCAATCCAGATCCGTGGCCAAGCTGCTGGATACACCTTCCAAGCTCTTTCCCAACTTGCCCAACACTTGGCCAGTGTCAAAGGCTTCTGTTTCTCTCTTGCAACACCAGGGGAAGAGACAAATCTTTGTGCTTAAGGCACTGCTAGACTATTGCAGTATATCATCATTTGTATGAATAAAGTACGAAGCACCAGTGGTTTCACTTGGAGAGTCCCATTGTCTCTGGAATGTTAAACCACTCATGTATTTTGACCATGCATCTCTGCCTCTCTGTAACAGAGGTGAACACCAGACTGCAGCCAGCAGTGATTTAAGCAGTGGAATAAAAAGTAAAGTGGTTCCACTGGAGCTCTTGACAACTATGTTGAAAATGTTTAGTTTCAGCTGGAACAACTTCAGCACAATCCATCCCATCTGGGCTCACCTGCAAGAGAGATTAGCATAGTGCCTCTGTCAGTACAGCTCGTTCCAACTGCCTCTGAATGGGGGAGATGGTGACATTAAGCCAGCTCTGGCTGCAGACACGCTTAAAACTTCTACCTGCCATTATATCATCTCACTGTTTTCATCTCCTGACCAACAGATCTCAGCTAGCAGGTATGTGTCATAGGGAGCCAGACATAGGTGTTTGGAGAGTTATTTCTAAGCTGAAATCAAATACGTCAAGAATGCAATGCCTTCTAGTCTGAGGTGAGTCACATATCATGGGCATTTGACAAGGGGAAAAGCTGCAAGCAGCCAAAACCAGTCACTGCACCTACTTCTGAGCAAGTTGGATTCAAAAGCAGCTCAACAGGCTGAAAAAGTAGTAGTGAATGATTCCTTCTCTGCTCCACAAGAGATGAGAAAGAGTGGAGCAGGAAGAGTGGAGGATGCAGAGCTCCTTCCCTACAGCGACAGGTAAGATGGGTCAAGTTTCCCATTGCAGACACTTTAGGGCTTGTCTCTACGTGGCTTTGACACTGATTCAGTGAATCACAGAACCACACACTGGTGGGAGGTGGAAGGGATCTCTAGAGCTCATCCAGCCCAACCTGCCAAAGCAGGTTCCTCTCGCTCAGGGGGCACAGGAACATGTCCAGGTGGGGTTGGAAATCTCCCAAGAAGGAGCCTCCACACCCTCCCTGGGCAGCCTGGGCCAGGGCTCCCTCACCTCAGCACCAAAGGATTTTCTCCTCCTGTGCCAGGGGCACTTTCTGCTTTCCAGCTTGTGCCTGTTATCCCTTGTCCTGGCACTAAGTCACTAAAATCCCTCCTCTTGTGGACTCTGCTTACCTGGGACAGGAGTGGTTTGTTAATTTTTTAACCTTAATCTACTCTGAATGGGCTTTTTCAGGATGGGTGAAGATAAACAAGAACGCTGTACTCCAGGTCTGAAGTTAGTCAGGAACTGCCTCATAATGGTTAAAGGTCAGAGGTTGATGTGAAAGATGAGACTCTCCACTCAAAAGACTCACATAAACACACACCACCACCAGAGATGTGGGACAACATTCTGGTTAAAAACCCAACCAAAGTGATGAAACTTCACTCTTCTGTGTTTAGCAGTGCAGGACAATGGGAAGGAGTTCTTTTAAGATCTTTATGATGGGCCCTGAAGATGGAGATCTCAATATTTAGACCTTCAGGAAAGTCCTGCGGTGGGATATGAAGGGCAAAGCAGTACAGTTATTAGAAAGTACATAAGAAATGTCAAAGCAAGTCATCCTAAAGAGTTTGGGGTTGGTACAAAGAGCAATGACCCTCTTCTAGAAGTGCCAGTCACCAGAAGTAAGTCCAGTAAGGACATTGTGAGGTAGAGCTGATGTCCAGACCCCTGAGCACAGCAACCTCACGGACTTCTCACATTTGCCAGCTTCAGTTTGGCTCCTTATATACTTCTGCCCTTCACAATGATTTTGTGGTAAGGAGCTCTGGTACCCTTATGCAAATCATCTTCTGGTGGTTTCAAAACCACTACCCTATCGAAATTGAAGACAACCTCCAAAACCATATTATAAGAAACATTGAACACAAATTCTCTGTTCACACACACCCTATTCAGTGCTATAGACCTTCAGCTATCACAGAATCACAGAATCTTAAGGGATGGAAGGGACCTGGAAAGCTCACTCAGTGCAACCCCCCTGTCAGAGCAGCAGCATCTAGAGTAGGGCACACAGGAACTCATCCAGCTGGGTTGGGATGTCTCCAGAGAAGGAGCCTCCACAGCCCATCTGGGCAGCCCCTGCCAGTGCTCCCTCACCTCAACAGGGAACAAGTTTTGCCTTGTGTTTCTTTGGAACCTCTTGTGTTCCAGCTTGTCCCCATTGCACCCTGTCCTGTCATTGGCCATCACGGAGCACAGCCTGGCTCCAGTCTCCTCACACCCACCCTTGATGGATTTGTGCACATGAATGAGGTCGCTCCTCAGTCTCCTCCAAGCTGAAGAGCCCCAGCTCCCTCAGCCTTTCATCACAAGGGAGATGCTCGACTCCACAGATGCTCCACATCATCATGGCCCTGCACTGAACTCTCTCCAGTAGCTCCTTGTCCTTCTGCAACTGAGGAGAACAGAATTGGACACAATATTTCAGACATGGACTCATGATTCTAGTCACGTCTTATTCAAGAAGAGAGAAATCTTAATCTGGTTAGTCCTGCATCATTTGTGAGCTATTATAAACCCACAGCTGAAATGACTCTTACTAGAAAAGTCTTTGAGATTTCTTACAATCTATAGGCATTCTGAATAGTCTCCAATTCTCATCCACTCTCCATATAAAACTGATTCGTGTCTTTTAATTGCCACAGTAAAGAAACATCTTTTCTGCCATCTACATCTGATAGAAATGGAATTGGTTTAGCTCAGTTCTTTAAGCACAGCTTTCCTAATCCTGGCTTTGGTGAACTCATGTGAATTCTGCATAAGAAAGCTTCTAGAAAATATGTTTTCCTCTCTTGTTCTGGCATTTTAATACTGGATTAGGTGACCTGTCTAGACAGATGAGAAAATAACAGGGTATTTTGTGTGTACAGAATCCTGATTTAGAAACCATGCTTAATCAGCCAACAACCTTTACTGTATGATCTTCAGGGGAAGGCAATTGAATGTAGCAAGAAGTTGGGTTTTCCAACCAGGATACGTGCTCCATTGTGAAATGAACAGACAATATAAATATATGAATCCTCTCTACACTTTATTTCAGCATCAATTATACACTCTGTTAAGCTCATAAGTAAGAGAAGCACATCAAATACAGTCTACCATGTGCAGTGCTCTACCTTCACTGTTTGCCAGCCCACCAGCCAGGGCTTGAGCCAGTGTCCCCTGACACAGATAGTTTGGGTTGACAGAAGGGGTTGTTTCAACATTCTTTTCCTTTTTTTTTTTTTTTTTTTTACTGTGAATCTCTCTGAAGTTACACTTCTGCTTTATGTTTAAAATACAGCTTTGGCCCTCCTGTCTCTTGTATATCCAAGTGTCTCACCCGTGGTATTTTCATCACCTCTTCCAGACCATCTCCCTCACAAAAAAATACCTTTAAAAAAATTTAAAAACCTGGAAAAACAGTTCCCAACCCTCCCAAAAACAAACCCCAATACCAAAATAACACAGCCCCTGAGCTCCACTGCTGTTTCCCACCAGGAAAACCTTTGCAAAAGTATTTTTTCTCTGATCATAGAATCAGAAAATGATTTGGGTTGGAAGGGAACTTAAAGCTCATTTCATTCCAATCCCCTGCCATTGCAGCAACAGCAATGAAGTTCAGAGTTATAACCACTTCATGGTATTTTTCTCACGTTGCCAGTAAAACCTTGCAGGTTACAAGGAAGAAGCCAGGGAATTAAGGCAGTTCACAACTGCCTTCCTTGCTACAACAATACTCTCTGATCAGGCTATTCTTCTAGGGCCCTTAAGAAAAGGGTCACCAAGGCTCCAACAATGTAAAAAACACAAAACCAAAATAAACAGAAACCCTTCTCAAGGAAATCTGCTATTCTTAGCTCACCCAAATACTCTGATGGCAGCACTGTCCTGGCTGTGACAACACAAAGCCTTAGGCCAGGCAATGTCCTGAAAACAAGGCTTGCATGCTCAAAAGCTTGTCTGCTGGTTCATTGGGGCTTTTTGGGGTGGTTTGTTTTTTTGCACCAGGACTGGTTAGTCTTAAAAAAGACACCTTCCTCTCCCTTCAGACTTCAGATCACACAGCAGGTTGTCTTCTACTCACAAGCCGTAGCTGTGAGCTCCCAGCAGGTCACGAGCACAGCCATCCCATGGGACATGTCTCACCCCATTTCATTACTTGGATGTCCACCTTGCATCTGCTGTCTGTAGCCTTTCAGATGATGGAGGGGAAGAGTAATCCACCCTGCTGATCTTTGGCATACCTATGTGAGCTGAACAGAAGCATACAGAGCTGGAAATAGCTTTGGACAGCTAAAATGAGGTTTAGAGGAACTGCTCCTCCAGAAGAGGCAGCCAGTGGCTACACTTCCATTTGCTATTCTGAGAGCCTCACGTGAGGACACAGTTTTCCTTCCCAGTTACACCATTTGCCTGGCTTTCTTTAGTCCTGTATGATGTTGAATCAACAGTCTTCACATTAACAAGTGTAACAGCCAGTTTGGAAGATGAGAAATGCAGCGGCAGCACAAATTCCCTGCTGACCACACAAACCAAGCAGCTCCAGCATAAAACCAACTAAAATTCAGGGAATCCTCTTATTCCCTCGAGGTTTTTAATTGATGGGAATTAAGCATCATCCTTAATCAGAAACCTAAACAACAATTTTGTGTTGATTGGAAATGAACTGAAGATAAAAACAAAGACTTCCACTGGAAGGCTAAAAGGAAGCACGAGAAATAATTACACTGCTGTTTTATTACCAAGTGCAACTATTCGAGATACCACCAAGAGAAAAAGGGGCATTACATCCACATGTGTTTATAATGCAGGTTTGTCATCACAGTCTGGAAGTGTTTACAAACAGGGAATACTTGACACCAAAGGATTAAATTGATCTAAGCAGAAACAAAGCAAAATTGTGCAACTAAGAGAAGAAACCAGAGGGGGAAAAAAATCAGAATAGAAACAAGATGGTTGTTTTTAATGGTGACACTAAGCTGTTAAAACACTTTTCCCTGAAGACAGAGAGGATATTGCTTGATACTGATTGAAAAGCCTAAAATGTCTCATGAACACTTACTCTCCAGTTCCATGAGAAGGCAAGGTTGTGGTGCTGGGAATGCTCCTGCCTACATGATGGGGATGTCCAGGAGACATTTGCAAGGCAAAGTTTTCTGGACTTTGCACGTCTGGCATCAAGATCATGATGCAAAACCCTCTGTCTGTGAGCACATGCATTATTAGCACAGCATTGTAGAGATGGAGGAGCAAGCAGGTGGTTGCCGGTGATGCCTAAGGCATGGTAATTCACACAGACCAGTCAACACAGCAATGTCCTGGGGCTCAGAAAACCATGGCCAAAAAAAACCCCAAACCAAAACAACCAGATTTTTTATGCAGAGTTTAAAAAGCCTTTTTTTTCCCCCAACAGATGTAATAATCCTTCTTATTTCATCAGCTGCACACAGCAGAGCCCATATGTAAAAGCTCCACAATGGAAAGAGAAAGGTGACAGACTTGGCAGGTGTTTAGAACTACTTGTACTGAGCGTGGCTGTAACAAGTAACCCTCATCTAAGTAACATCTTTGGTTCTCTCTAATGCACCTTTATTTTTTCTGAGGGAGAAGTGCTTCGAAGGATTATTCTAGTTAGAGCAATTTTATCTACTTCAGCACCTTTCCACGCTTCAGACTCAGGTTTGTCCACTAAGGACAGGTCAGGACAGAGCAGCTTATATCTCTGAGCAGACACAAAAATGCTGTGGAAGGCCATTTTTCTGGCTGGCCCCAGCACTGCCTGTCATCAGTGTCTCCTGTCACTGAGAGCTGTGGTTCTCCACGGCTCCTGGCACAGACAAGTATTTTGTAACTTCTCCCTCTTTTCCCCTTTCATCAGCCTCCTCAGAAGCAAGCACATTACTGCCTGTTATTTCAAGATCTCCAGGCTGTAAACATGTCAAGCTGGAAGATGCCTCTCTTTTCCTTCCCCATATCCCCCCCACCACCACCTTTTTAATCCAGCAGGTTTCACACCAAACTCACTCTCAATCCTTTTCAGAATCTACCAGCATGGGTTAAGTACCAACACCCTTTCAACAGAAGGCAGGAGCATTATTAACTGAAGCACTGCACGTCAGTCAGAGACATGAGTGAAACAAGCCTGCTGTTACAAACTGCCTTTGTACAATAGTTGTGCAAACATCAACCTGGCAAGGTTACATCTGGAAGCAGACACACCTTGTTTACTCAGCTACCTGGAGAGCTGCAGGAGCAGGATAATGGGCCATAACCATCTGTGTACATACCAGGGCCCTTCCCCAGCTCATAAACCACTGTCACTGAAGAGTGGCATTTCATTGTCATCCCCACACTCAGGCTTTATCCGATTCAGTATGGGCAGCTGGAAGAAGGCACTCAGTCCCAGAGCAGTCCTGCAGCAGGTCTTGGCAGAAGAGACCTGTTCCAACAGCTCAGGAAGGGTTGGTGAGAAGCAGTCCCTGAAAGGCCCTAGTCCAACCTCCAACTCCGAGCAGGACTGTCACCACCACAGTACCCTCGACTGCAGTGCTTTCCAGTGCTCAAAACAAGCAAGGCAAATCCACAGTCCCTGCTTTTTCCATCAGTGTGACTTCAGCTTCTTGCCCCTCATCACCACTTCATGTCTAACCAGAGCCAGGAGCCTTGCAGAGGCTGCCTGGGGACATGTGACACTGAGGGAGCAATTCTCTCTGGACTCAAGCAGGTCTTGAGCAGACCATCTCCCTCAGCTCTGCAGCACCCTCTCTGCTACATCCCACACCCTAATACCACTCTCACCTTTGCTCACCAGCCCTCCTGATGGAGAGATGACCATTGCTCATCTTTTTCACCATACAAGGAAGCCAGACAGCTTTTTTTTTTACCACTCTCCTGCTGCAGACAAACAACTCAAGTCCTCCACTATCTTTCCACGGGCAGAAGCTGAAACAGAGTGGTTTGATTTCCAGAAAGCTGCTAGAATTTATAGGAGTGGTTGTGAGGGAAAACCAAATGGGAACTGAAGACAAATGCCACCATCTACTAAAATTTGCCCATGTAAAAGCCCAAGCCATCAAATGCGCCTCGAGGTGCTGAAGAAGCTGTAGTTCAGCAGCACGGATCTCACATTAGCATCTATGAGCCTCATTTACAAATTACTGACCCACCCCAATGACTGACACACAGTGAATGTGGAGCTGGATCAGACAGCAAGGAAGGAAGCACATTAATAACACACCACGTGGTCTCCTCCATAGCAGCGTGAACAAAACATTTCCCGTTTCATCCACGTGCCAAACCTGCAGCCTTGCACCCAAAACCTCCTCAGCAGCAGGTTTGTTGAAAGCAGCAGAGACCTTCAGGGTGACTCTGCACCCTTTTTTCCCTGGACACATCCCAAAAGAGACAGAGGGAAATTACAGCATTAAGCTTTGCCTGTCCAAACTCATGTCTCCTCCAGCCTTTATTCCAGTGATAAAACATACAGGCCTTACCTTCATTTACCCTCTCCATTCCAGAAATATCACCTCCCCACATGTTGGGAGAGATAGAGTTAGGGCCATACTAAATTGTTTCCTCCTCCTAAGCTGGAGAGAAGTTTTGCTTCTTCAATACACACATAACAAATAATGAACTCCCACCCCTGGTGTGACTAGTGATGGTCTGTGGGACCTGTACCATATAAGGATGACCAGCCAGAGACATCTCTGTAAAATTATCCCCCTAGTTATGAATGAGAAGCCACCCAAAGCTGCTAGATCTGAGGCCATCAGAGCTTATGCAGGCTACAGGCTCCATTGACAGCACCACTCTGCAGACCTACACAGCTGGCCCAGTAAAGGAGGCAGAACTGTTAAACAACAACAAATTCTTCTGAGGAACAATATTTTCCTGTGATCCAAGACAGCTGTCTCCTTTGCCTCTTCTCACACCACCATCATCTAGGAAAAATGTGGGGGAGAGAAGGAGAGAATAGACTTCAATCTGATATTTTAGACATATCTCTGAGTCAGCAAGGATGGTGGAAGAGGATCCATGATAAGATCTCCTGCTAGCTTACAGGCACAGGGCACCTCCTTTGCTGCCTCATTTTCTGAGCAGCTTGTCCAAAGCTATGTTGCAAGATAAGACACAGCTAGCTAGTTTCAAAACCTCTGGGCCATCAGAGAGTGGGACACATGGACAAAAGAGCATAAGTGATAATTCAGTCTTCAAGACAAGGAGGGTCAGGAAACATTACAAGGAGTCATCAGCTCCCATAGTCACCACAGGTGGCCTGGCCTCCCCACTGAGGTGGGTTTGCAGGGCTGGCAGGTGAGTGAGCCAGGCAGACAATTTCAACCAAGGCAGCAAAGATGAAAAAAGTGGTAAGCAGAGCTTTTGGGAATGGATGCCACAGTTCTGACTTTACAAAAGGACCTGTTGAGGAATGCATAGGTGTCACACGTGATTTACACAGTGAGGAATCCACCTTTGCAGCCTTTGAATAGCACTGACTTGAGGCAATGAAGAGGTGTCAGGATGTTTTGCCTTGATTACACCCACGCCCCTGCACACTGACATTCACTTTGCATCGACTGCAGCATAGGTTCCAGTAACACAGCCAGTTCAAAGTCACTAAAAATGTGCTACCTGGGAAAAATCTCTGTACTTTTGAATTTCAGAGGAGATTCAAACACACCAAAACAAAAACAAAAAAATCAGTCACTGGATGGTGCTTTTGATCAGGAAACCACTGCATATTTTTACCACTGTGATCCAACGTGTTTTAGTGCCTGTAAATATCCCTCGAGTCAAATGAACTTGTTCAAAGCTGATTCACACCAAGGCTACTTTTTAAATTGGGCAGTTGTTGACAAGCAGAACATATTTAACAAGCCCCAAGCATCTTGGCATGCAGTATAAAGACTTCCTACTACAAGTTGTGTTTTTTTTGCTTTAAAGCTAACATATGGGCAGAGCAGGTTGTCTGCCATGGGGCACTTCCATCCAGTGCTTGGCACCCACAGAACTGCAAGGATAGCCAAAAACTAAAACCAGACAGCGTCACGCCAAGCACAAGGGGGATGAATCACACCATTTAAAACTCCCTGATAAAATGCACCATTGTGTGTTCTTCAAATCCTTCTCATCTGAAGGAAAAAGAAAATAAATCAAAATAATTGGCTGACCTATGGCTGATTCTCCAGCACGTTCCTCTGGCTGAAGGGCACCGTGGGAATGCAGCAGGCTCGGCCAGCTCCCAGGTGCTGGGGAAGGAGCAGGCTCTCTCAAACAATTCATTGAAGGCCCCTGTGACAGCCTCCTGGAATGCACCTTGGCCAGCCAGGCGGCATCTTGACTTACAGCACAGGGATAAAACAGAGGGCTAGAGGATTTCCTCCACCATCAGAAGCTCCCATGGATGTGCCAGGGGGCAGTCACTGTCCCCAAGTGATTCACAGAGGAATGGGCTGCGAATGAAGTCAAAGGCCTTTCAGAAACGTACAACAAGAGTATGTGATGTGAGTATGTGACAGGTCAGCTATGGTCAGAGTGGTTGAGCTTTTAGGACAGTCTTGTAGATACAACTCTCTTCCTTCCCCTTTTCAGTGCTGCTTTTCTGGTCCCACAAAGCTGGTTAGCTCGTCTGCAGCTGAGACAATGACTTCCCTGCACCACGAGGTCTGGGCTATGGAGCTTCTCCTGCCCACGCAGTTAGTAAGATCAGAACACTACAGTGCTGTGGTTCATGTGCCAGGGGCTACAGTATTACACAGGACAGAGTTAAAAGGAGTTTCACAGCAGTGACAAAGTGCACAGCTTTGGCATCTTTCTTGCACAACAGAAGAGCAAATCCAGTAAATCCTCTGCTTAATGAATCCCCCAGAGATAGAACAAGCACATGCTGTAGCCAGCCTATCAGCACCTCCTTTATTTTGGGAGGTTGCAGAGATAGGTACAAGGGCCTACCTACCTAAAAGGCATCCCACAACATGCACTCAATCACCAGGGACAGCTTACACTGCCACAACACCCTGCTGCTGCATCAGAAGAAAACAGAGTCACCAGAGTGGTATTTAACCTGCTGCAGTGGATATTCCTGTCTTAACCTTGGTGACAGAAATTGTGATCTAGCCACAAATTCTAAAAACGTGGGTAGAAATCACTATTTTCCTACAGGCCATCAGGCCTATCAACATTGTGAGCTGGCAACAACCTAAACCAGCACAGCAAGGTGCAGTTTGGCTGTGTTAGCCTCAGACAACACTGAAGGTTAATAGCTCAGAACAGGGCTGTTGAGCTAAGCAGAGCAAGCAAGAACCAGACCCAAAATGGTCTTCTTTTTACCATGTCTGCCAAGCCCTGGTTGATCCCCATGGTGAGAATTTTCCAGCTCCTCCATCAGGTTCACTGTCAGGAGGTATCTGCCACTGCTAAGCTTGTCATGAATGCAAAGCTTGGTGTTTCAGGACTGCAAAAGGAAGGCGAGACAGACAGTAAAGTACAGCAACAAAAAAAAAATAGGGGAGGTTACAAACTAAAACCACTGGCATAATGGATCAGAACAATACTGCAGACAAGTTTCCTGCAGAACTTGTATTCCAACTGCCAAAAAGAGCTGTACCCCATTCCATCTGCATAACCCTGTGATCTTATCTTCCCTACCCTCCTTCTCCCTCCAGTTGTTTGGGAAACTTAATTGATAAACCCAGCCTTAATTAAATAGGAAACTTGCCCATGTTTGCACAACTCAGAACACAATGGGGTCTCAGGCAAATAAACACTGGTGTCCATATTACACTTGGGAATTCTCTGTGGTTTGGGGTTTTAAATTCATTGCAGCAAGCTTGGGAGCAAAGTTTCAAGATGAATCTTTTCTTCTCCTCCCATCCTGAGTAACAGGGGAGGGGTGAGACAGGGATTGAATCTGCATGCAGAGAGACTCAGTACTGGTTCCAGCTCAACGTGTACATGAGGATCATTTCAGGACACACCATATGAGACAGGCTGGCCCAAAAGCAATCATTTTTTTTTCCTCACCGCTTCTCAGAACCCAGACCTAACAAACTGCCCTGAAATAGCAGCAGGACTCTCTAAATAACATCTTTTCTTCTCTATTTGAAAGCAACACCCACGTTGAATCTTTGATTTTAAGCCATCCCTGAGCAGTTACCACATCTTTACCATTCAAGCCACCAGGAAAATCATTAAATGCAACAGAAACACTAGGGGATGAGAACCAAAATTAGAAAAGCCAAACACTGCGTGGACTTAGTCCCACAGTAACTAGGATTGACTTCAGCTTGGAACAGCCTAGACATGACTCCAGGAAAACTATGTCTGTCCAGGTGGAGCTGAATTGAGGGGAATTTTGGCTTCATGCTTTGTTGGAATATTACGTGCAAACCACATGCTGCAGCTTTAAGACAGCAGACACATAACTTTAGGGGTGGCTTTAGCACAGAGAGCCCAAGGCAGGGAATTCAGGTTGGGAGGCATGTCCTTAGATCCCAGTGAGGTCTGGGTGATGGCTGGCAGACTGGCTTTGGAAGATTTTTTACCCACCAGAAGCTTCACTTGAAGAAGACAGATGTTTTCCCCACGATGCTTGAGGTGCTGGGTCTTCCATCTGACAAGAACTGTTTCAATACAAAAGCACAAATCTGCTTGTTTTTAATTCAAGTAATCTAGAGATACACAAAGGAAACTACAAAAACCATCTTATACAGGAAGGCATCCCTGCTCTAAAGCCCCAGAAGCAATTCACCCTGCTGAGTGCTTTTCCTCAGGCTCACCAAGACAGAGCAGAAGGCAGGAAGGCTCATGAAAGATAAGGAAAAGAAGGACGGGAGAGGAAAGCGATGACAACACAAGTGACACCTTCACCTTTGTTTCCACCTTGCTGCAAACTTCTAAAAAAAAAAACCAAAGGATGACATTTTGTCTGGAGATTCCACCAGAAAATCTCCTCAAGTCAGCTTCTTGTGCTTTGATGTTACTAAGTGGCCTGCAGGCAACTGCAGACTGGAGTGTCCTGGGATCCACACTAATGATGGGTTATCACTTCTGCAAGGTGCCTTTCATTCCTCCTGACACACTTGAACAGAAAAACATTTCTTCTCTGTGACAACCAAGACATTTGACTGAAACAAAGGGAAGTTTACCTCTTCAGGAAACTGTGTCTCAAACAGGTTCACAGAATTATGATAAAACAGAGTTTCAGAAAGAGAAAGATTAAATAGCAGAGGCTGAGCAGTTTTAGATCTAAGAATTTTTTTTTCATAGAGAAGGAAGACTTGTGATGCAAGAAACAGCAGAAGCTGGGAACTGGGACACTTGTGATTTATCTGTCCTTCCACAGCCTTCCCATGTGACTAGGGGA
Organism: Urocolius indicus; assembly: GCA_013401255.1. Taxonomy (NCBI): domain Eukaryota; kingdom Metazoa; phylum Chordata; class Aves; order Coliiformes; family Coliidae; genus Urocolius; species Urocolius indicus. The sequence goes on along the minus strand of WBNH01006616.1, from coordinate 85,000 downwards.
GGTAAAAGAAAGACAATCCTATCCCATAAGTTGCTAAAAATACAGCCCCACTTTGATGTGTTTAGATGGGAGCTCACTTCTTTCAGCACTTATCCATACTTCAGCTTCACCATATGTTAAACAGCATCAGCATGTGCCCAAAAACAAAGCATTTCTATCCACGTCCTCAAATGAAAAGGAATCGAAGTATTAGGTACTCACTAGGACTGAGCTAAGAGGAAGTCAGAAGAGATAAGTAAATTGCAAATCCCTGTTTGCATCCATTCCATAAGCACAAGCTGAAACCAGCACAGGCTGGCAAGAGAAAATTGCCCCTCCTAAATTTAGCAGCCACTTCCATCATCCTGCGACTCTTCAAAAGCAACAGAGACACACAAAGTGGAGTTTGTAGGATGGCCATTTAAACCTCAATGAGAGCTCAGCTCACTGAGCAAAGTCTTTTCTTAATTCCCCTTCCTGTTTGGACAATTTGATCCACTTCTCTTTTTTTTTTCCTCCCACCACAAGGGCGAGGGTCTGTCCTGCAGTGAATGGATAAGCTTTGCTGCTGGGATAACTTCCAGGTTAAAGAGAAAGGATTTACACTTCAATGAAACATAGGCTCTTGTATTTGGAAAATTTGTTTTGAAAACTTGGGAAGGAAGCAAAGCTTCCTTCGTTTCAAAAGGGACTCAATTAACATTCTCCAACAAGTCTCCCTATCGAAAGAACAGTCCTTGCTTGTGGGACATGTGATTTGAAACTTGTTCTCCTCACTCACAATGTCCCTTTCTGAAATGCAGGCCACTGGTTTTTCAGAGACACAAGGATCTTTGCACAGCTTTCCAAAGGGCTGCCTGTCACAGTCAAGGCCTTGACTCCAGATAGAAGATGTTCTGTGGCTCAGGAAACTTCAAACAGTGCTTTAAAGGGCCTAATGAAGACCTAGAATGTCACGTTCACTCTGTGGGCACCGGAGATCCCTCTGCAAGGACAGTTCATCCATGCTCAGCCTCCACCGTGACACAAATTCTCCCTGAGAGCTAAGAAACATCATCAATCTCACAGTCTTAAAACATCCAGCTCTGCATGTCTAGTTTTGGTTTTAAAACCCTCTGTAAAGAGGTGACTAATGGCCAGTCAGGCAGGTGTTCTGCTTTTTCATTCCTGAGTGTCTGGGTGCATGTTCGAGCTGCAGCAGGCAGCAGCCAGGCAGGACCACCAGAATGGTTCTCCTGCTTTTGAAAAGCAAGCTGAAAGTGTTGGGTATGTCTAGATATTGCCCATGCAGAAGGAGGAAAACAACCTATGCCACTTAGCTAATGCTAAAAGGGGGAAAAGAAAGGCCACTGCAAACCTAACATCCACTTTTACTTCTGAATTCTCTTATCAACTGCAGATGACAGACCTCTCTCCACCCTTTCATAAGTATAGGTTGGAGTCTAGTCATACTCAGCATTGATGATGGACTGAGTGTGGGAGTTTACTTCAATACTCAGCAGGCTAGGATAGGAGATAAAGCTATTACCAGTGTATAATATTACAGAGAGGATGCAGCCTTCATCTTGTTTAACACTTCGGGGAGATCATCTATAACAAACCGCTCTCATTCTTTTCTTCTGGATAATTTCAAATCTGACCCAGGCAGGCACAAATAGAAAGGAACCTGTTGCTACCCACCATCAGGTGGTAGAGAACAAGGACACAGACCGTCTCTCCAGAGTCTGTCCCAATGATTTAGATGTCAAGACGGGAGAACTACTCTTTGGCAAAACACCATTTTCCAGCACTTACACATCTTTAGTCACAAAATAAGGCACTAAATAAGCTGTAGATAACACACTGCCCCATCTCCACTGGAAGTGTCCAAGGAGAGGTAGGATGTAGCTTAGAGCAACCTGGTCTAGTGGAAGGTGTCCCTGCCCATGCAGGGGGTGGAATGAGACAAGTTTTAAGGTCCCTTCCAACCCAAACCAGTCTATGATTATGAACTATCAAAACTCTTCTGTATTCAACAGCTATTCTCTAGTTCTTCCAAAACAAATTGGTGGTAGGAGAGTTCATCTACACACTGAAATGGACCACACCAGCTATTATGCAACGTTTCCCCTTTATTTAAAACAAAAGTGATTTAGGGGTTCTGTTATTTAATAGTATTTTCCACAGGAAACTCATCACGCCTTAAATTCACACCCCCCCTTCACAGCAGAATCATTTCTCCACATGGAAAAGTGCTTAACTCTCAGCCCTTGCTGGCCACAAACACTGATGTAAAGAGAGAAAGCACCAGAGAATCCTCCAACCCTCCTACATCAATGAAACACAAGGTACTTTGCACAGCTGGTAAATGAGCTGCTCAGTGATAAACACACTTGACAGAGTTTACATTTGCTTAAGATACTTAAAGATGAAGAGTTTTACTGCTGCCTTTTCTCCCTACCACGCTGAACAGCGTAAGAAGCTGTGGATACTTCTTCGATGAGGCAAACAGGGTATAAGTGAAAAACCCTAGGCATCTCACCCAAGATTTAGGGCCAAAAGTTGGGCTCGACTTGAGCCCTGGGTCAAAACCCTCCATTGATCACAAGGGAATGCACAAAACCTTCTGAGGACATGTTTCATGTGGTCACCCTCCCATTACCTTGAGCTAAAGCTGCTCTTGGCAGATGCAGCTTTTGCACCTAGAAGTGTCCTTTGCAGATACTTTCGTCTGAGACTATTACAGATGGTGACAACTCATGATGACATGTGCTCACATCCATGCCTTTCAATGAATAAGATACTTTGTCATAAACATGTGTCCTGTCCCAGAGTCTGACTTGGTTTTCCTCATGCCTTTGGAAAGAAGTCAGTCCACTCCTAAAGTTTTAAAATTGGTAAACAAAGTAACTCCATTTTCTCAGGAAAGAAAGGGAAAAGGATCTCAATAATCAAAGGGCTGCTCTCTTCCACGTATAGTGGTCACACCAACCCCTGTGCAAGCTTTCTGATCCTAGCCCCTGTGCACCTACATGGACTGGAAACAAGCTACAGGACCAGGGAGCTGCTGCAGGTGTCTCACAACCACACAGGGTGCCTCTCTTACATCACATTGGATTTAAAAACAGGGATGAAGTTATCCTGCATATTTTATTCAAAGACACCTCTGAAAGGGATGCAACCACTGGAAAAACTGTGCTTTAAAAAGTGACATTGCCCAGCTACCATGGGCAAAGCCTGAAAGTGTTAAGCTCTGTGCTCTGGGTTTCAAATATTAATGGTAAATGCTGCAGACATACAGAGCCTCTGCCTCAAAGTTCCTGGAAATGAAGTGATGGGGACATAAGACCCTATTTACGCCACCGCTGCACTGTGCAATCTTCCTGTGTCCATTTGTCACCAAGCACATCTTCCCCTCCCAACTCCAAAGCAGATAAAGCTTAATGTACTTATGTAGTTGTGAAGTGTGCTGCCTGTTATCCAATTAGACAGCTAACAAGATCTGAGTACCAGCACGTAGGCACAGAGAACCGTTGGCTGGTACCTGCTACAGATTAGACACGTTCTTTATTTCTCCAGCCCTTGCAGAAAAACAAAATAGGTTGAGATTTGTTCAAAGGCTGCTCTGAAGGCTGGATTTCGGGTAATTGTTTAATTTTGTTTGGGACCCAGAAACATATCCCATTTGTTTCCTCTTGATCTCCTGGAGCTGTCATATCACAACTGTCCCATTACGAAACTCTGATAGATCTGGTCTGAGCGTGTAAACTTGCAGCATGGAAAAGAGCAGATGTCAGCACCTTTAAGGTCTCTTCTGGCTTGAAAAGAAAAAAAATCTGTGGAACAATACAGGATTGCTGCATCAGCAGGAAAATAAAATCTATGCCTGTACAGAAATGATAAGGATAGTCAGAAATGCAACCTTTATTAGTTCCGAGGCTGTTCCAAGTGCCATTCCCATAAGATCCAGCTAAGAAAACACAAACTAGATACAATCACCAACAAATGGCTGCTTGACAACATAGTTCTCAGAGCATAATTATCAAGGGTTTGCTATCTAATTGGGAAAGGCACTGGAAAGCGGGTCCAGCCAGGCATAAGAGCTGTGCAATATTTTCCTTACCCACGTAGATGACAGACTGGAATGTATGACCATAAACCCCAGCAGATGATTCAGCTGGGAGGACTTGCAAGCACAGTGGTTGTACAGATTGAGGTTTCCAAATGTTCTTGACACACTGGTCCAATGTCAACAAGAGAAAATTTCTTAGGAAAGAGAAATCACAGGTGCAAACATTCAAAGGAGGAGCAATTCCTTATACAGCAAGACTCCAAAACAAGCTCCTGCATTGTACAGGGTAAAGGCAAACTTGTAAGGCTCAACAATGTCCCACAGCTAAAGAAAGGAAAACCTCAGCCTGCAGTGGTGTTTCACAGACAGCACTTCATTATACCTTGCAAACTTTTGCCCTCAGCTACTCACTGCTGTGCAGTTAATGCACTTTTTGTGGAAGCAGACTGGAGAGAATCTCGTGGAGAGACACAAAACTAACCATCACCAGGTGTGAGATTAAGTTAGATACATTTAAGCCAGGTATATTCCTATGAACAGTCTAGGCCAGGCAGACCACAGCCTAAAGGAAGCCTCCTTCTTCCCACATCCAGCAGGAAAAAAGTCTAAATTTAGCTCTTGTGAGTTTTAACATTCTGGCTTTAAATCTCTGTTTAAAAACAAGCTAATGGCCATCAATATGGATGGAGAGAACAAGAGCCTATGGGCTTACCAACAGAGAAGAAAAAGGGATCAGAAACTACCTTTTAGAATCCCATGTGCTTTTTGCTTCATACTTCTCTTCTTCCAGAGAGAAGAGCTTTTTGCTTCATACTTCTTCTCTTCTTCATACTTCCCCCATAGAAAAGCCTCACAGAGGTCAGTCTGAACACATTTTCACTCTTGTGATGCAGCTCCTTCATTAGCAGACCTTTTACAGAGTGACAGTCTTAGAGACACTTAACCTGTTCTCACAAATGGGAAGATACAAGTAGGATGGAACACAAGGTGGTTAAAATGTGCTTGGATCCTGGAGCTCAAAAGGTAACAGTCAAAACTGAAGTCTTAATTGGCAGCTCTTTATGAACAGTGCTCCTCAATGAACAGCCAGCACTGACACTGTCCAACATTTAATGCTCTAGCTGATGAGATGAGAGCTCCTTCAGTGAGTTCAGGGGCAACATCATGCTGGGGCAAGCAGTCATTACAATGGAGTGCAAGACAACCTAGCAGGCTGCAATATGAGCTGAAGGAAACCTTATGAAGTTGAGAAATAGGAGTCCTGCACCTGAGACAAAGGATATTAATTGTCAGCACAAACAAGGGACTGAGTGGCTAAAGAGAAGCTCTTCAGAAAAGCACCTGGTCCTGGTTGGCAATAAGGTGAACAGGTATCAGCAGCATGCCCCTGCAGTGACAGAAGTCACACTGGGCTGAAGTGAGAAGGACAACAGCCAAGAGCTCAGGGGAATGGTTCTTGTGCTGCCATTCAGTGAGATCTTGACTGGCTTGAGAGTTATGAACAGGGGGACCTCATGAATTTCAACAAGTTGAAGTTTTGCATCAAGAAGAGTGTGGGCAGCAGGTCAAGGGAGACTCTGCTTCCTCTCTGCTCAGGCCTCATCTGAGTCCTGTGTCCAGTTCTGGGCTCCCCAGTTCAAGTGAGACAGGTAATTGCTGGAGAGAGGCCAGCATAGGGCCAACAAGATGATCAGGGGACCGGAACATCTGTGTGAGGAGGAAAGGCTAGAGAAGAGTAGGCTGAGGGAGGGGAGATCTCATCAATACCTATAGATACCTAAAGTGTGGATGTCAGGAGGATGAGGACCAGTCTTTTTCCTGTAGTGGCCAGTGACAGGACAAAGGGTAATGGACAGAAGTAGGAACAGAAAAAGTTTCACTTCAACAAGAGGAGAAAGTCCTTTGGTGCTGAGGGGAGGGAGCCCTGGCCCAGGCTGCCCAGGGAGGGTGCGGAGGCTCCTTCTCTGGAGGTTTCCAAACCTACCTCGACACTTTCCTGTGCCCCCTGAGCGAGGGGAACCTGCTTTAGCAGGGGCTGGGGCTGGATGAACTCTAGAGGTCCCTTCCAACTCACACCTTCTGGGATTCTGTGATTCTCTTCCTGGCACCAAGGAGGCTGCATCTTGAGCACCATCTAAATTAGCTGCACTCCCCAGAAAAGACATTGACAAACTTGATGGAGTTCAGTGGAGCACCACTAAAGTGGTCAGGTTGCTGGAATACATGATGGAAGAAAAGAGAATGAGGGAACAGCATTTAAGTAGGAGAAGAAGTGTCAGTTAGTGAGGGATCTAGTTTCTATCTCCAGTTGCCTGACTGAGGGGTTACAGGGAAGACAGAACCAGATTCTTCTCAATGAATATGAACAAAAAGATGAGATACAATGGAAATACCATGCAGCAAGGGTAATTCTGATCAGACACCAGGAAACTATTCCTCACCATGAGAGCACTCAGCACAGCATCAACCTGCCACAGGTGACTGGAAACAGCCCAAAATTTGATCAGAACAGTTCACAAGAAACCTGCCTTTCATTCTGGCCCTGCTAGGAGCAGGGGTGAGATGAGAGCGCTCTGGATGTCCTGCACCACTTAAATTACTCTTCAATTCTATGAAATCGTTACATAGAAACACTGAACAAGAGACATTGCCCAGTAGCCTACAGCATCCTACACCTGCTCGGTGATAACAAGCACTTTAAACACAAAAGCTGTCAATAAAATACCTTCCACGTGGCTGAAGATCCTTGTATCTGTAATTAATGGAGAAAAACAGTAAGAAAGAAAACACTTCAGCTTTCCCTGCTACTTGAAACAGAACAAGAGAAACTGGAGACTCGTGTTACACAAGTTATCATCAAAAGCTCTGCAAGAAAACTGTGAGGAATTCAAAGAAGATACATACTGACAGTTTAAACAATAAAATCAAGAGTACCTCCTCCCTAACCTGCTCTTCCCACCACAATTAAACATGAGTGGATGCCAAGAGGTGTTCCAGACCTGTCCAGACCAGCCTTCATTTTGGTGTCAGCTTCTTCAGCTGCCTCAGGACAAAGGCTCCCTGGATGCAGATATTCACCTTTCAGCAGGAGAATGGGAAGTATGTATGCAAGGTAAGAGCTGTGAATAGATATAGGGAAGACACTTGCAAGAATATATATACACAGGCAAGTTTTGCCACCCTTTTTCCCCTCAAAGATAAAGCAAAGCACTTAGATACAGCTGAAATGAAACCGTCACCTTCCTCTGAGTGTCCTGTGAGCACCTATAACCTGATGGAACTATGGTGTACAAGATCAATGAATGCAAACAGCTTTATGCGTGATGTGGAAGCAGCAAGACCCAAATTCCCTGCACCCAGGCAGCCCAGCAGCCCTCAGATTTCTAAAATTATAATGATCAAACAACCTTTAAGCAAATGGCTAATTGCTCCTTTAATGCTGGCTGGCATGTTACCCAGATTACCTTAGGAAATCATGTTTCTAGTGCTGCCTTTCCTGTTAGGTTTTATGTTTGAGTGCTACCTCTCCTCTGAGAGCAAGTCACATTTTACCAGCTTTAGAACAGCATGAATAACTGTATCCTTCACAGAAACAAAGAGAGTACATGCAAAATCAGATGCAGAATGTAACCGCTGCAGGAAGGGAGAGCAGAAGGTCACTGGTGAGCTGCACATCTGACTTGGGAGGTCAGAGCAGGAAAGCACAGTTACTTACAACCATGAGACACTCTAGAGAGAAGAGTGAGGGACCTGGGGGGTGTTCAGCCTGGAGGAAGGGATGCTGAGGAGAGACATGAGCACTCTCTGCAGCTCCCTGACAGGAGACTGTGGCAGAGCACAGGGAGGTCAGTCTCTGCTCCCAAGCTACAAGAGACAGGACAAGAAGAAACAGCCTCAAGTTACACCAGGGGAGGTTTAGATTGGAGATTAGGAACAATTTCTTCCCCGAAAGGGTTGTCAAGCCCGGGCACAGGCTGTCCAGGGCTGTAGTGGAGTCTCCATCCATATAGCTGTGGGGCATAGCTGGGGCTGAGGGATATGATTTCATGGTGGCAGTGCGGGGGGAACAACTGGACTCTGTGAGCTTAAAGGTCTTTTCACAACCTCAGCAATTCTGTGATTCTGCTCTTTGATTCTACTCTGGAACAGTCAGTGAAGATCCAGAATACATCCCTGTGGGCATATGACACTTGTTTAAAAGCAGCAACATACCTCATTTTTGTAGTAAGGAAAGAGACAAAGCCATAATGAAACCTTCCACAAGAAAACACTATCTCTGCTGGTGTCAGAATAAGAAGGAACACATTCATCATACCCCAAAATCTACATAAGAGAGTCATAAAATTGTGTCTGGGGGCTCAGTACAGGCAGGTGCAGCACTACAGATGAGTTTTGGGCCTTGCAGTTCAAGAAAGATGTGGCCCAGACATTCCCAAAGTCTGCTGCAGAGGGCTGAACAGCTCACTCTGGACAGCAACAAAAGGGCAAGAAGGCAGCATCTTTCAACTGCAGCATAAGAAATCCAAGTGGGAAAGCAGGAAAAATCTTGCTAATGTTAAGAACAATGAAGGATTTGAAAGGATCACCCAGGGAGGATGGGGAAAGTCCATTACTGGAGGCTTTTAACAACTGTGTTGGACAAACATCTGCTGGGAAAGTTTAGATAGATCTGACCCCATCTTGGGGCAGAAGGTCAGATTGGACAACTTACTGCAGTTCTTTGCTCATAGCAGAAATATGACAACAGAACACAGCAGCAGTTCCAGAGCACGAGAGCTTCCCTAACACTTCCATAATGTGCTGGAGAAAGGTTGTGAGAACCTGTGTGCAGCAGCTGTCATTTCTCCCATGGAAACGGCTCCCTCCATTCCTGGAGGAGCAGGACAGAGAGAACAAAAACAGGCACATAAAGAGGAGCTCCCCAGCACAGCCTTCCCAAGGAGACAGTCCCTCTCACACCCCACAACACAGAGACAGTTGTTAGCAGCAGCCCTTCTGTGCTTTTTCTCCTGTTTTGCCTCTTTCCCATCTCACCTTGCAGTCAGAGGAACTCTTTTTTTTCTCTTTAGGCCTTTTCTCTGTTTCTCCCTGGAATATTTTCACATGTCAGATCTTCAGGACTGGATCTCTTTCATCTTTTGGGGAAGCCCTGAGCAAAATGTCTGTGCTTCCAAAACCAAAAAAGCCTGTAGACCATCTGCTTAGCATTTACAGACACCCACCTCCCCTCCAGCACTGCCTGTCCCTGTGCTCAGCTGGGAGCCTGGCATGAGAAACCCCACCTGTATAAACTCTTCATGCAGAAACACATAGTTAGCATTGACTTTTCAATCCTTTCCAAGATCTGTGACCTTCAGTGCTTCCCATGGCAGTCAGCTAAGCAAAGCTGAAGCTATGTAGCACTCCCATCAAAGTGTTGGGTCCCCTCCTAATGCTGAGTCCATCACTGGGTCATGGATCCCACCCCAAGGGAATCAGGTGACAGAAAGGGTAATGAACCAGTGATTCACTTAAAGCCCATGGTCACATTTAGCCCTTTGTCACGTCCTTTTCCAAGTCCAAATAGAAGCACCAGAAGCCATTGGCTAACTGGAGCAAGGGTGTGAGCTTCCCATGACTATAAAGGAGACATTTAATTTAGCCTGCTACATTACTGGGAGCACTGTGCCTCTGCAAGTATTAACAGCACACAGTGCCCTGTGAGATCAGACCATCCAAGCAGCAGAGTGTAAACTGCAAGCCCAAAAGCACTAACCTTTATCTCAGGACTTGCCAAGTTCAGAAGCATGAGGGGTTTAGAAGGTTTTTTTTTCTTCCTTGTGTGCCGCTCACAATCCCTCCTGGCTCATTCTTGTAAGTGTAAAGCTGATCTCCAAGCTCTCAGTCGTGTCTGTCCAAGGAAGCAGGCAGAGAGCAAGAGAACAGAAGATATCTGAGGTAGAAATACCCATTGGTGCATGTGAGCACACCCCAGCACATCTGAGGGAGCAATTCTGCAACTCCAGGAAATGTCCTTAAGGACAAACTCAAATGGACAATCCTGACTGTGAAGTGCTGACAGCGGCAGTATTGGGATGGGTCAGGACTGGATCCAACTGAAAAACAATGCTACAAAAACAAGTAATAATCTGCTGCCAGGTGTGTGGGCTCCTTGATCAAGATCTCCTGCCCACAGGCACACCAGAACAGCACTAACCCTTTCACTTTATGCAGGACATTAAATTTGTGAAGACTGTGCCCTAATGGGAGTGGAGAACAGTTATACAGGAGAAGAAACAAGCAGTGGGAGACAGGACAGCACATATATTCACACAGTTTCACTGCTGAAGCCAGAGTCTTGCATGACAACACTCCTTCCAGAGACCTAGAGCCTCCATAAGGGCCTGTGAGTTTGAGGAGTTCAACCAAAGAGTTAGCAGACATGCTAATGATGCATGTCTTCCTGGCAGAGTCCTCTGGGATCACAACTGGGGCTGCTCCCAAAAAAAGAAAATCCTGTTAGAAGACTGGAGATCAAAGCAGGAGGTTACACCTACATCCTGGAACATGCATGCCCATGGGACAGAAGGGCTTTTAATTTGGTTTCAGACTAAATGTGCATACAAGAGAAACGTTAGGTTAGCACACTCCAATGTTACACCTGTACAATCTCATGGGGAGCAAAACCCTTCCCTCCCTGCCCTGCAAAATGAATTCAACTGAACACAGCTCTTATAAAGGAAAAGTAACTGTTCATTTCCTCTGTAACTCCCACCTTGGGGTCAAGCCAAGGACCACTCATTTCACTTAGCTTAGCACAGGGTATTTTCGGACACATTAGCTACAAGGTAGCCCGAGTAAGTAACTTCACAACAGAAATTACCCAAACCAAAACGCTTCTGTCTTTTCTCTCTTCAAAGTGTGCAAACATCGTCACATCCTGTCCAATATTTCAGTCATTCCAAGCATGCCAGCAGCCCACGCTGCTAAATGCCACTCAGCTAGATCTAGGGGACACACACTTGAGAAGAATCTGGCATGATGCAGAATAACGAGTGATGAAGAAAGAAGTAAATAGCTCTGCATTCTCCAGACATTATCTACCTCTATTTAGTTCTCTACTTGGTCAGCCAGGAAAACAAATATTGGCTTACTTCTTATAAGGTAGCTCCTGCCTTTAAACTTCAGTAGGTACAAAAAAAGCAGGGAGGGAAAGAGAAAGAAAACAGATTTTTCATGACATTTCCAAGCCATTACAAAGACTTTGCAGTCATTTACAGCCATATTGGATAAAAGAAATACAGGTGACCAAAACCAAAGATCCCCCCTAAGCTGGAATTGTCTTTCTCCCCACAGCTGAGAACCTGCCTTGTTTACTGTGACCTCCCTGTTGTCACTGACCTGCTCCGTGGCTCCAGCTCTCTCCCTCCATCCCCCTACTCTCAGATGGATGTGGTCACAGAGGATGGATGATGTGGAAAAAAGCTCCAAGGAAGGAATATATGACAACCAAAGCTGTGTGTAAATCACTGCTCCAGGGATGCAAGATCCATTTCCCTCAGGCCCAGCAAGCTCCCAGCCACCATCATGGCAAGTTATGTGAGAGCACTAACAATAGCCAGTTGTTTTACTGAGACTTGATGGGCTGGTAGCAGATAGCTAGCCTGAAATAGCTCAGGGATCAAACTCCAATGTGAACAGCACAGGTGGGCTTTTTGACCCCTCTTCAATCTCACTTTTATTGATGAGTTCCTTCACTACCTTCAGAGCAACCAAGGCCTCGCCCAGTGCCAAAACCCTTGCTGCTGCTGCATCCATCCTTACAACCTCACATCCCTGGCCCCAAGATCACAAAATAAAAACTCCAGTGGCCACCAAAAAGAGACAAACCCAAAATCACACTTAAAACCAAGGACTTGATTAAAAGTCACCAAAGCAACATCACTGCTAAAAAATAATTCTACTGCACTTAAACATCAAGGTCACCAATATCCACAGTGCAGCTCCACAGCAAAGGGCTGTGTCACACTGGCATCAGGGTCAGCCTGCAAACAGGTTGTTATGAAGATCCCATGTGCTCTGTTAACCACTGCCAGGTGGTCAGCAAAGGCTGATGGTTGAAGCCCCACCTTCTGCCAGCCTGCAGTCCATTCCCTACCCTGGGGTCCCTCAAGGGTGCTGGCTCTGCTACTCAATGACTTTTCTTCTGTGTAGGGAATAAAGATCATAAGATCCTGGAATGGTTTGGGTTAGAAAGAACCTTAAAGATCATCTGTTTCCAACCTCCTGCCATGGGCAGGGATATCTTCCATCAGCCCAGGTCGCTCCAAGCACCATCCAACCTGCCCTTGGACACTTCCAGGGATGGGGCAGCCATAGGCTCTCTGGGCATCCTGTGCCAGGGCCTCAGCACCCTCACAGGGAACAACTTCTTCCTGACATCTCATCTCAGTCTCCCCTCTGTCCGTTTGGAGCCATCACCCCTTGTCCTGTCACTCCAGGCCCTTGTACAAAGTCCCTCTCCAGCTTTCTTGCCAGCCCCTTTAGGGACGGCTGCTCTAAGGTTTCCCTGGAGCTTTCTCTTTCTTTTCAATCACAGCAGAGGGGCTCCAGCCCTCAAATCATCTTCATGGCCTCCTCTGGACTCACTCCAACAGCTCCATGTCTGTCTTATGCTGATGCCCCTGGGCAGAAGGCAGCACTGCAAGTGGGGTCTCACCAGAGCAGAGTTTATTTTGGTGATGCAATGGACACACTGTGGTCTGAAGAAGGCAAAAGACAGTGCCATCAACTCCACAAGGAATGCACAACCTGCACAGCTGAAGAGCAACACCACTGCCACACCAACCAGTGATATCCTACCTGAGAAAAGACAGTTGCACGTATCAAGTTCTACTTCAAGAGGCTTTATTTCAGGTTGCAGTGGAATCAGAGGTTACAGGGAGGAGCTAAACCCTACAGGCTCCTGAAAATACATTCACAACCGTACACAGACACAGGCCCTCAAACTCAGGCTCTTACAGAACAACACAGGAGATGAAGCAGCTGCACCACACCGACGTGTTCTTCAGGTACAGCAGCACATGTGGTGCTAACTGGAGTTGCCATCAAGTGTTATTTTCTAAGTGGTTCATATTCCTACCCACAGGATTTCTAGAATCTCTTCTTAAAATATAAAGAAACCACAGAAACATTACAGTCAAAGAAAAGCAAAGATCTGCAACCAATTTCCATGGTGACTACTGTAAACTCCAGTGGCATTACTGTGCATACACCCACGTGCCCTCTACGCTGAGCACGGAATACCTGGAGACATCAAACACATCCACAAGAGCTGATGAAAGGGGGGACACCTTGGCTGTCATCGCAACAAGGAACACAACAAGGCTGAGAACGTGGTCTGGAAATACCACAACGTGTTTGGTGATTCCATTTGTTAAACCACTCGCTTCTCAGCAGCCCACAACACAAGGAAATCTGTCATATTTGGGTTTTTACAGTTACACTTCCATCCTCCCTCATCCCAGACCTGCTATAGCCCACACTTGGTGGCTAAGAGGGTTTGAACCCCAGCTCTCACCAAAGAGAGCTGTAGTGCAGCTGTAGTGGGTCACTATCTCTTTCCCACATTACTGCTGTGCTATAGCTGATTTTTTACAGCCAAGCTAAGCAGGACAGATCCTTAAACCAGAGGCTTTAGACACTCTCTTGAGAAGGAAGAGCTCAAATCCATTCTTCACCCACTTCATCTCCAAGAGGTAATCTTTATACCTCTTTACTTCACTCTTTACTACTCTGACACAACATTTCAGCTTGCCAACAGAGCTAAAAAAAAAGTCAGTTATTTAATTTCCACAGACTTCACTTGATTAACTTCTGGAGAGGACTAATGTTTGTGTAGAAATATCCTTTCCCAGTGGCCACTTTTCCATTTTCTGGTCTGTTAATTATGCTTATGGAGAGGAGAACACAGCTGTTAAGGTCTGTGAAATACAAGAGGCTGTATTTTAACGCTTGTCAAATGGCACAGAGAAAATCATTTCTATTTCTTGTTTCTGTAACCCAACCATGCAAAGTAAGTAACTTCCCTTATTTCAGAAGTCATCTTTGTCATTCTCCTTTGAGCCACCTGGAAGTTAGTTGGAGAATCTTAGATTTCATTGAAAGGGATCCCTTTTCTGTGGGATGATAGTCACAGAAAACACAAAGTGGTGTAACTGGGGCTGAGAGGACAAGCAGCTACTCTTTTGGAGCCAGCAGCAGGGATACACTACATGCAGGAACACCCCTCCAAGTTTCTGAGGCAAAGATGGGCAGGAGACTACTACCTTTTGCAGACAAAGGACTGTGAAAAACCCCAAACCATCCTACTTGGCTAAAGTGGAGACCAGTAATAGTGTACTACCACATCTTTTAGACCATAGGGTCTGTAGGGACCCCATAAATCAGTCAAATCTCTGGTTTGTGAGGAATGCCAACAATTTACAGAGCTTGCCAAACTCTACCTCAGCCTCTCCATCCTCATCAGGTCAACTGAGATTCCCCTCACTCAGGAAAAGACTGTTTCAGAGGCACCACAATTAACATAGAACAGCACCTGGGCACATTTTGGTGGGAGAGACAAAAGAGGGAAAGCCCTTCAAGTGAAAACCAGAGAGGACTACGCAGGGGTGCTTTTAGCAACAGCAGACTCAAGGCCAGGGGCTCCCAGGATACATGCAGCATGTCTAGAGTGTTCCAGCCATACACTCCACCATTTCAAGGAAGCATGGTACATCTCAGAAGCTGCTGCTCCACTGAGCCAAAGGACTGAGGAGAAATAGCCACAGCACCCCACATCAGCCAGCATTTTCAGGACCTAAAGATCCAGATCTCTGCACCTATTTCCACATATAGCAGGGCCAAAATACCAGTTATGCGCTCTCTTCTAAACCTAAAGATGCTCAGGTAAACATAAGAGCAGCTATTGCCAGGATTCCAATCTAGGTATTCAGCCAGAGCAAGACCGTCACTTTTGCCAGATCAGTAGCCATCCAAATCTGTTTCCCAGTCCAGTCACCCTGCTCCATAACAAGGGTACAAGGGAAAGGCAGTACTGTCTTTCCTAGAGGCAAAACCAGCTGAAACAACGGACCTTGCAACTCGAGGAAAAACATTGTACATCTGTTCCACAGCAGTGCCATAAAAGATTAGCAAGTGCTGGGCTAACAATCTGGAAAGGGAAAAGGACTTAGGAGAGCAAAATGTTATCACTAAGTCAATAAAACAACATTTGTAAAGGACTGAAAACATAACAGCATTCTTGCACAACCCGCAGAAAAGCTTGTAGGCCGATTTCTTGTCCTCCACTAAACCTGCCTGGTAACTCTGGGAACAGGGCTGTGTCATTACAGGCTAAGGGAGAAGTGGATCAACAGGGTGAGCTAAGGACAGAGCTCTGGGCTCGACTCGTATTTGTGCCGGATCACAGAGTGGACACGCATTACCCGATGCATATGGTTTCACTTTTATGTAAAGCTCATGTTTACATCTGATGTATCAGGGCAATTAGAGTTGGCCCCAGCAGTGGATTAGAGGCAGCGTGCCTATACACCACGCAAAGGACTCTTAGGCGTGATGGGAGAGCAGGGATCCAGGGGAGCAGCTGTACGGTTGGGGCCGAGGATGTCAACTGCTAAAAAGCTTTGTTTAGAGGTCAGGTTCAGTAACTGACAGTTGACTCTGTACGTTTCACTACTACACGTCCGGGACTAATCCCTCACCCACTGCAGCGGTTCAAAAGACGGAGCAGCAATTCTGCAGAAGTCAATAATTGGGTTTGACTGCAAACACGAGATCCCTACAAACTGCCAAGCCCCCGGTATTGTAACAGCTTTGTGTAAACAACGAACAGACAGACGCAAATGAACTGCGAGTCTTCGCAGCTCGTAATTTACATCCCGCCTCACACATCGGATCGGGGTGACTTCGCTATTTTAACCTTTATTCCTTCATGTCATCGCCTTGACCCGCCGAGGCAGGGGAAGCACATCGTGTGCTGACATAAACACACCGAGGAGGGGGGGGGGGGTGTTAACAAACAACCCCAAAACCCCAACACAACCACCACACACCTTGTGGGTACCTTGCCCTCGGGCACAGCTCTCTGCAGGGGTCTTTCCATCCACCTCACCCCAAAACCCGTCCACCTGGGCTCGATCCACCGGGGGGGGAGTTTCTCGGGGCTGAGGAACGAGGGTTAGAACGAGTTGTGTGTGTGGGATGGGGCGGTTGGGTAATGCCCCTTTCTCCCCGCCCCCGGGCTGGAAAATCCTCCTCGGTCGCGTTGTGAGGAGGGAGCGGAGCTGGACACCGCTGCACCGGCCGCAGGTGCCGCCGAGGGGAGGGCGAAGGAGCCGGGGAGCCGCGGTGCTCCCCTCGCCCCGCCGCGCATCTCCGAGCATGGGGACAGCGGGGCAGCCCGGGCAGGGGCCGTGGGGGCCGTCACCGCCCCCTTTCCCCCCACCCCCCTCCACACACACACAGCTCGTACCTCTCTCTGCGGTGGCCGGAGAGGACGGGGTCTGTCTGTCTGTCTGTCCGCTCGCCTCGGCGCCTCGCCTCGCTCCCCTCCCTCCCTCCCTCCCCGCGGCTCAGCGGCTCCCGGCGCGGCTGCGGCTGCGGCGGCTGCTGGCACTGCGAGGCGAGAACCAGCGCCGGCCTGTTTTCCAGCCGCCTCCCCTTCGACCCGCCCCGGCTCCGCCTCAAGGATCCCCGCCTCCTCCTCCTCCTCCTTCTTCTTCTTCTTCTTCCCCCTCCTCCCCTCGTCGCGGCTTGTGGGGTGCCAGCCGCCCCCCCGGGGCTGCCAGCCAGCCTGGGACAAGGGAAACCTCCACCCGTCCAAATGGCAAAGCCCCGTGTTCCATAAAGCTTCGTCTCGTCCTTTGGGACGGGTCTGGTAGGGAGCGGCTCTGGGGGTGCCAACACTGGCCCCTCAAACCCACCAGCCTGGCTCATAGAAAGAAAAAGGTGAAGGTGAAGGAGCCCTGGCCCAGGCTGCCCAGGGAGGGTGTGGAGGCTCCTTCTCAGGAGGTTTCTAACCCCACCTGGACACGTTCCTGTGCCCCCTGAGCCAGGGGAAGCTGCTTGAGCAGGGGCTGGGGCTGGAGCAGCTCTGCAGGGCCCTTCCAACCCACACCATTCTATCATTCTGTGATATGGGATATATACTCTTAAATACCCCTGGGCACTGAGCCCCACCGTGCAGACCTCTCCTGAAAGCAAAAAAAAAAAAATATCTCATTTTGCTGTAACAAGCTGGGAGACAGCATTCAGAGCCCTACAGCAAAAGGGACAGGGCTCTCCTGCTTCTGAACTTGATGCCTTTCACACAGCTGCAGGGTAAAATCTTGTCTCCAAGCAGCAGCCCTGCAAACGGCGTGTTTTATGAAACGATAGTCTCCTTCCAAGTGAAAGTTTGCCACCAAGAACAAGCAATGTGTAACACACAGGCTGAGGATCCACCAGTGGAGTGGAAACACAGAGTTGTTCTCCCAGCCTTCCCATTAAACGCTGGCTGAGATTGCTTTAGGTTGCATCTTGGGTGAAAATACGTCGTGTCTGCAAGTTGCCTTTAAGCCTTTCAAGGTTTTCTGAAACAGGCTCAGCTGCCTGTCAGAGGTTCACGCCTGCACAGCTGGGGTGAGGCCGCTTGGCTACCTGAAACATCTGGGTACAACAGCAGGAATAACATGGGGTTTGGCTTTCTCAGCTTCAGCTAAATGTTAAATTATAACTGTGCAAGCTTTTCATATACACAATGTATGTGTTTTTTTTCCAGACTTTGTGCTCTTCTAACTGCCCTCTGCTGCTGCTGTCACCACTGGAATCAACACCTGCGAGGCACCTCAAGTACTCCGATGCCAAAGATGTGAGGTAATATTTGATGACAACAGGCATTTCGTGGCCACACGCTGTGCTGGAAAGGTGGTTTCTCAGTCTGCAAGCCATGAGGATGACTCTCCCCATCCAGCACACCACAGCTCTGCCCTCTCACGCTTGCCCCACAGCCTCAGCACAGGGTCAAATGGAAGCAGAGCTTTGCACATTCAAGGACTTGAGGGAAATGAGCCACATCCCTGTTTTTACCAGCTATATCTGGAAGGAGGAATTGGCAACGAGGCTGGTTATGCTGGCTGGAAAGAGCAGCTTTTCCCACTAGACCTGACAGAGTCTGAAGTGATGAGGAAATAAGGTCAGTTCGATGGTCCAACTTGGAGCTACCTCTCTGGAGGGCAAGCCAGGATTTCCTGCCGGTAGTCCTCAGCATCTTACAGAGCAATACCTGCCCCTGGGGCTGCTGCTAATCGAGTCAGCGTCTGTTTGTAGCCAAAGAGGAGCCCCAGTGAAGAGTAGACTGATGCTCCCTGTTCCCACAGAGAAGCTGACCCATGAGAGATGCCAGTCATCCAGCAGCTGGGAAAGCTGAGGAGCCAATTCCCTCTGAATGGCACTTCTATTTCCTCCATAGCAAATAAACAACCGTGCTCCAGGACTGCACTAGCTCTCAGCTCGCTTGGCTGCAGTTTGAAGGGCTTGAACTAAATCTAGGAAGCTTCTGAGTAGCTGGAGTCCCCTGGGCTCTACCCTCTTTCTCCAGTTTAAATTTGGCAGCAGAGCCCAGCCAGCTCAAAAGCCCTAGGCATGCTTGCAAGATGGTTTGAGGGTACATAGAAATGCAATTACCTAGGGGAAAGTAAAGCTAAAATGCTTTGCAAAGCACACGTGTAATGCACTGTACGATTCATTAAGAGAGAGGAGTTGACAGATATGGCTGATGTTGGTACCTTACTCAGACAGTAGTTCCAAAGAAATTTGATTAGACCCTAAAATAAGCAATTTTTGGGGTGCCTCTGACGTGTTTTCTTAGCTTATGGTCTCTGAACAGATGGGCTCCATGGGAAACAGAGCATCTTTCCTGGGCAGGACCCACAAACAACAGGTTTATGAATGAGAAGTGAAAGATACAAGAGAGTTTAACCTAAAAGCTAAGGAGAAAGATTCCTTGTGCAACACACTTGAGTAGGCTGCCCACAGCATCAAGCCAGAGACATAATCAGCATGAAGAAAGAGAAGGGTATTATCACTCTGAGAGAGTTGCACTACAGCAAGATGTCCCAGAGACAGACAGAAATAGCTCAGGTCTCACATCCTTTGACCAGACACAAACATCTAAATGGGGAAGGGAATCTAGCAAAGAAATCCAGAGAGCTCATGGTGGGCGTGAGGAGGGTAGATGGGTGCCTGGGCACTGTGCTAAGCCGTACTTTTGGGTTTGGGGGTGTTTGAAGTCTTGGATGGATGGATTGATGCTCTTTTTGTTGTTGGTTTGTTTTTGTCTGACAAGCAAAATAATGATTTCAAGCCATTACACGACTGTCCTCTAGATTCCCATTGGCCCATTCCTAGAACTGTCAGGCGAGATGAGGATCAAGCCTGGCATGAAAATATAAAGGAAAATAAAGATCCAGCTGCCTGGAAAAGAAAGCAGGACTAGGAATGAAAAATGGGCAGCACTGAGCACCCCTCCATGCTCCACTGCATTCCTGACATTCAGCGTGAAAAGGCTTTGCCTTTCCCCTTCTCACGCAGCAGTTTTCATCCTCAGATTTAAGAACGCTGGTGAAAGTGCCATTATCCACGAGCTTTCAGTGCAAAGCCATCTGATAGAAGCCACAGGGTTGTGCTGTGCTTCACAGATTGCCCACCCTTGCCGAGGTTTGGGGTTGGCATTGAAGAGCAGATCTGCAAGCCAGAAGGCCTGGTCGCGTGGCAGAAGCTTGGCATGTGCTCAGATCTTCCCTGGATCCACTCTCATGCTGATATCAAGCAGGATCCTTGTCAAGTTAAAATATAACTCAAAAGCAAACACAAAATGTGTAGCTTACAGCAGGGGTTTCCCAATTTTTCTAACCCAAGAATTGTTGTCATGAAGCCATCTGGGCACTGATGTTGGTTCCTGCTCTGGGTTAGGCACCGTGTGACAGCAGAGCCGCTTGTGTTCCCCCCCTCCCCAAGCTAAGCCTGCAAATACCTGTGTTCAATAATTACATCTCCAAACAACCCAGCTGACTTTTCCATCCTCTGTGCTGTTTGTTTACTAGGGAGAGACTAATCCATTTCACCTGACAAGCAGACAAAGCAAACTTACCAGGAGGGCTCAGATGTGAGGCTTTATTATCTTTCCATCCGTGCGTAATACGGAATTTCCATGATTCATTCACTCACTTGAGGAACACTTGGACAGTCAAACAAAAAAAAAACCACACATTCCCAGGAGAAAAAGCAAAGCCACATCCTGTGCAGGACAGGGAAACTTTGGAACAGAAATACAAAATCCCACTAGGAGTTTTATCTGAAGCAAGACTGCTGATGATAAACACAACAGAGAAGGGCAGAGATCAAACAGTATCACTCCTTGTGAATGTTTTTTGCCCTTTTCCTCACAATCCCCTGACAATAAGTCAATAAAAGTTTTTACCAAGACTACAAAGGGAAGCTGGATATGTCTGGAAGATCCACTGCAGTCCTCAATAAATGGTTGTAGTGAGCGTGCACCTCGAATGCTTGAAATGTGATGCTATTTCTAGCCTGTATCTGACAAGCTTCAAGTCCCAAAGACTTATTCTTACCTCAACCCCCTCTCTGCTAAATCTAAAAAAACCTTTAATGATTCCATTGCTGTGAGCTCTCATAGCTGAAATACCTCTTTGCTTTCATTCAGAGGAGGAAAATTGGATATGCTTTCCCCTGGAGCCCAGGCAGAAAGCAGGTTAAAAGATGATGCTGTCAAATCACACACACACACACACACATCACACACCCCCACACACACATCTGTGTGCTGGCTGGGGATTGTGCTGTCCTACAGCTGGGATGACTCCCAGTGCCTGGTTGTACACAACATCTGGCTCATTTGGGAGTTTGGACAACTGCTCTGCTTTACATGGGCTGTGTAAGTGCTGCAAGACTGAGAGACAGTCAGTACAGCCAAGGCCATTGTCTGTACTAGAGAGAGAAAGCGCAGAGGAGATGAATCCTCCCAAGACCTTCAGTCCCCACCATCATCAGATGAGTGAGGCTGCTGGTGGATCCTGGCTTCAGCATTTGATGCTTTGATGACACACTCTTTTCCCTTGCCCCTTGTTACATCTCTCAAAAATCCTGGAGAAAGCTGTTTGAAGAAGGTGAAAAAAAAAACAAAGAGGCAGAAAAATGGAGCTGGCAAAAGGCAACAGAACAGCTCTCCTGGGTGAGAACAAAGATCTTTCTGCTGCCTCTACAAATGGAAGAGCAAGACTTAGCTCCCAGTTATTTTTTGCCTGGAGACTTCCTGAGATAAACATGGCTTCTCTGTATTTAGTAACCTTCTTTGAATTTTGTTTTCAAGAACCTGTCTCCTCTCCCCATGTAAATATTGCCAACCCCAACACCCTGCAGCAAGGAGTTCCACCAAGGAACCAGATCAATGACATGTCCTTTGATTTGCTTGGAGCTTGCTACCTTCATTATATACCCCCATGTTCTTATATTGGAACAGAAGAGGTTCCAAAGAAGTACAAGGAAGAATTTCTTCCCTGTTGAGGTGAGGGAGCACTGGCAGGGGCTGCCCAGATGGGCTGTGGAGGCTCCTTCTCTGGAGACATTCCAACCCAGCTGGATGAGTTCCTGTGTGCCCTGCTCTAGGTGCTGCTGCTCTGGCAGGGAAGTTGCACTGGATGAGCTTTCAAGGTCCCTTCCAACCCTTGAGATTCTGTGATTCTAGCATATTCTTCCTTAAGTTATCCCCAGAAAAGTCCTGGCTCACCTAGTGTACCTTCTTATGAAAGCAGTTATGGACCTTTACTGCACTTTGTCACCAGTTCAGTGTGAATTTGCATGAAACCACAACCACACTGTTCTGAACATGCAGAATCCAGGAAATGAACATTTGGCAGGTACAAAGGAACAGGGTTGAATGTGGAAATCTGGGAGGAGGCTTCGCTGACAACAGCAGTGCAGCTCCTGCCTTATCTCACAGCAGGTAACAGAGGAGAGAACCAGAAATGGCAGCTGCAGAGACAACAGTGGAAAAATGCAGACAAGTCCTATGAGCTTCATTTTTGAGCTCTGGCCAGGTGACAGCAATAATTCCAGCCAATATATCTCTCTTCCAGCCAACATTTCACTGCTTGGGGTGTTCCCCCTTCAAAGGCTGTGAACAATCCTGAGAGTCCTGCTTCCACAACCATTTCCATCCCAGTTTCAGCAGCCTCTGCCTCCCTCCCCTCTTTTGTCCTTCACTCTGGGCGCTGTGATGCCCACAGATGCTCTTGCTGACCAGAACAGCCCCGTTGTTTGGCTGTGCCCCACTGCCTCTCTGTGCCTGTCTCTCAGCTCCTGATGATGCTCAGTTCACAAACTGTCCAGTACAGAGGCTGCCTTTGTGTTCTGCACGTGTACTTTGCCAAGTGCTGGGAGCCACCCAGGGTGGCTGCACTTCCTAAAAATAGTTTGCCCCACAGATAACCTGCAGCCTTTAAAAGCTGCAGGTCTTGAAGATAAACCCTCATATAACCTGCACAAATTGAGAAGCAAAGACACTCCTGGGATGAAGAGAAAAGCTCTGAAAAGCCTCAGTACACCCGAGTAGCAGAGGAATGTAGTGCCAAGGGGCCCAGGGAGCAAGTATTATGTATAACTTGCACACAGACATAATGTGACAACTGCTGAGCCCCAGGGATTTGTTTTACAATCAGCCCCCAAGTTCTGTGCTTGAAGATGCAGCACTGCTAGCAAAAGTAATCCAAAAGAATAATGATCTGTAAAAGCACTCAAATTCAGCTCCTCTTTTGCTTAAGGATACAGAATTTGTATTCAAAAGTATATCCAGATAGCATTTTACCCTTCCACAACCTGCAACATCCCCATTTACTCTTTCATATTTGATTTCAATAACAGGAGAGTCAAGCAAGCTCGAGTGGCAGGCTGGTTCCCAGGGAAACATGAGCAACTTATTTCTCTTAAACAACAGGCACAAATGTTTCTTGTGTTAAACCATGCAGCCTGCTGAGGCATTCAGGTCTCTAGGCTATAATCCCAAAAGGACAGAATGTCTTTGCCTGGCTCCAAGGTGAGGAAGGAGGAAAAGTAGCAGCTGGTGCTGAGCACTAAGCAAGAGTCTGGCACTCAAATCGCTTTTGTGGAAACAGGTCCCTTTGTCCTAATCCCCAAAGGAAAGGCATAACCAAGACTTGAACAAAAACTGGGAGAATGACCCAGTGCTGCTGAAAGAGAGAAGCCTAAGAAAGGAATTGCTAATAGCAAGCCATCAAAATCTCAGTCAAAAAGTTAGCCTGGCTGTCCAGTGTTGATGGGATGTGTTAAGAGCATAAAACCAGCCAGATTGTTCTGGCCCAGGACCTCTCCAGCCCTCTGAAGCTGCTTTGGCAGGTACAGATAAAGATGGGAAGGGACATGGAAAAGAAGATGAAAGGCAAAGCTGAGCATCCTCATAAGGTGCATTCAGGGCATCTCAAAACCTGAGACTACCTCTGTAGAGAGGTATGGAGAGCACATTCCTGCTGCATGTGACCAAGGATGCTTTGGTGGCTCAGCTCGTTTTGCTTCCTGCTGTTTCAAGTTAATGAGACAAAAACAAAACAGATAAAACAAATGGCCATGAGCAGACACTCAAGGATGGGTCAAACTCATATGATACTTCTCCTCAAAACTCTCCTTGTCTTATTTATATTCAGCTTAAGGAATGTCTTGAGCCTGTTTGGGTTTGTAAATCCCAGCAAATCTCTCTTCCATGTGCCAAATAATCTCTTGAACTTCCTTCTCCAGCAAGAAGTTTACAGTTCAGCTACCCATTGTGTCAGGAGTCACCTCCATGAGTTTGCTTGAAGCCCCTGTCCGGGGTGGTCACTAGTTCTTGTAGTGGCCAAGACACAGGACAGCCGTTCCTTCACCATCCAGTCCTGGCAAAAAGGACTTTCCTGACCTCTTTCACATGCTCCTGCTTCTGCAAGGGGGTTGGACTGGATGACCTCTAAAGGTCCCTTCCAACCCTACCATTCTATGGCCACATTCTTTCACTGATCTCCTCTGAATCAATAATTCAGACAAAAGGTATCAAACAGAGACCTGGAGGTTTTATACTGAATTGCTGGGTTGTTTTTTTTTCACTCATTCATGAGTGGAAAGGTCTCTGTCTATATAAGTGACTCAGCTCAACAAACAGCATCAGTGAATCATTACAGTGCCTGGTGACTTAGTGGTGCTGAGTCTCTTCCTTACCAAGAAATAGCCTCAATAAATGACATCAGCAGAATGATTCAGCCAGTAGGACCACAGACCTCAAGTGTCCCACTTGGGTGCTTGCTCCAGATTTCCCCTCTCCAACCAACTTTTGCTGTCTTGTTTCTTTCAGCTGTTAGCTCCTCACACAAGAACCAGCTCTTGCTGCACATCTAAACAGTGCCCAGCACAGTGGAAACTCTAATGCAGCTTTGCTGTAAGGCAGACACTGAAGTGATTGCACAACAAGTTCACTCAAACGACAGGATTCAAATAATTTCCCTGAACTTTCCATGAATACTCAACAACAACAAAAAAGGTTGTTGAAAGGGAATGAAATGGGCCAAGCATCAAAGGTAAAAGATGATCCTTCAAGGAATTACTTGCTCACAGGTGCACATTCTGGTTTATGCATCTCAATCAACTCCAAATGGAAACCTCTTATCAGGTCATTAAAAGAAATGTAGATAGGAGTGAGGCAGATTTCTAAATGTGGTCTGAGAAATGCTGAGGAAAACTCATTCCACAAATGTCCACATACCCAGCAGCACTCCAAGTCCTGGTGTTTCAGGTTTGTCTGAATCTGACAGTTAATTTCCACACAAATGGACAGAAGTTGTTTCAAATAAAACAACTGGGATCCTGGACAACTTAAATATAGATCTTAAAAAATGAGAGCTCCTGCTTGATGAAACAAGAACATCAAGGTTAATTGTCTTCCTGTTGTCGTTGCCTCTGTACTTCAAAGCTGCTATGACATTCCTGCTACCAAAGGGTACAAACCACAGAACAGAACACGGAAAGGTGCTTAATTCATGGATCATTTTTTAACTATTCCTCTCCAGATCATGAAATCAATCTCATTAGAGTCCATCTCACAATTAAAGCTCTGCCTGTGGACCAGGAGACCACAGCCCACTACAACCCTATCCACAGAATCACAGAATCTTAAGGGTTAGAAGGGACCTGGAAAGCTCATCCAGTGCAACCCCCCTGCCAGAGCAGCAGCACCTAGAGCAGGGCACACAGGAACTCATCCAGCTGGGTTGGAATGTCTCCAGAGAAGGAGCCTCCACAGCCCATCTGGGCAGCCCCTGCCAGTGCTCTCTCACCTCAACAGGGAACAAATTCCTCCTTGTGTTGCTTTGGAACCTCTTCTGTTCCAGCTTGTCCCCATTGCCCCTTGTCCTGTCATTGGCCATCACTGAGCACAGCCTGGCCCCATCCTCCTCACACCCACCCTTTACATATTTGTAAACATTAATGAAGTTTTCTTATTACCCTGCATCCATTTTCCCCCTCTGCCACTCAGTTATATCAGTGTTTATGCACAAGGCAGTGTGATATACAAACTAGTACATAAATGCCAAAACAGATGTAGCTTCCATCTTTTTTCAGCTTGAAGACCCCTAAAAACTAGTGGAGGATCACATCCCTTTGCACAGTTCAGCCCACAAACCATGGTCTAGTTACCTTCTACTGAGACTTGCTGGTCGTGTACGTGGATCGATCGAGTCAGGTCTCTTTAAATCCTTTGTTATGCTTGCACCAGTGGAAAACAGCTCCTAGGAAAAAAATATCCCCACTGTTTGCCAAGCTGTGTGTAGAGATTATGAATCACTAGACTGCAGCCACGTGTCAGCAAAAGTAGCAGGAAGTGTTTTGCTTTTGACATTTATAGTAGCAAGAGCACTTCACAGCCTATAGTTATGATGATCCAGCTATCCTTGCTCACCAAGAAACAGAGGGTCAGTTGCCTGCATAATACTTCTGTCCATTAAAAAAAGAATAACTTCTGGGTTATCAGGCTGGAGGAACTCTCAGAAAGCCCAGACATTCACAGAATTGTTTGGTTGGAAAAGCCCTTGAAGTTCCTGGAGTCCCAACCATACCCTCACCCTGCCCAGCCCAGCACTAATCCATGGTCCTCAGCACCTCAGCTCCAAGGCTTTGGGATCCCTTCAGGGCTGGGGACCTCCCCATCTCCCTGGGGAGCCTGGCACAGGGTCTGACACCCCTCTCAGGGAAAAAGTTCCTTGTTTCCAATCTAAACCTGCCCTGAGGCAACTGAAGGCTGTTTACCTCTTGTTCTATCACTCATTACTGAAGAGAAGAGAGTGACCTCCACNCCCCAGTGCTGATCCCAGCCAGGATGCCCTTGGCCTTCTTGCCCCCCTGGGCACGCTGCTGGCTCCTGTTCAGGCAGCTGCCAACCAACAGCCCCAGAAGTATGTGAATTTTCAAGCAGGAATATTTATTGTTTCCACAGCATAGACTCCTGGCTGACTAAACGAGGTCTCTGCTCTGTTGAGGAAGATGCAGACAGGAAGGAGGAGGGATCCAGTCTGTCTCACAGTCAGGGAAAGCTCTAAGAAACCCCATGCAAGAGACATCTTCCTTCTTCCAGCCATAGATAAGGACCTGGACCTTTCCTAGCCCCCTCAGACTCACCCTTCACAACCAGAAAAAGGAGAGGAGTAAGAACATATAGTTCAATATGAGTCAAATGTAATAGTGCCCAATGACTGTGTGGTTTTGTGCCTTGTGGTCCATCTCTGGTACAAGCTGACTGCAAACTCATAAGAGCTTTATATGTATGACTCTTCTGCCATGAAATCTGTGGGAGTTGGTCAAACTCTTCAAGAGAACTTTGAGAAGGGCACAGAGAAAGCTAATCCTCTCTTCCATACGTATGCAACATTCACTCATGGAAGTTCTTTTTCCTTAAGAGAACAGGATGAAGCCATTTCCATGGCAGATATCCATGGAAGCAAGCTCAGCAGAGACAGGGGAGCCAGGAGCAGGGACAGAAAGTCAGAGCCTTTAGCAGGTTGGTCAGGTCTGGGGTGAGGTGACACCCAGGAGATGGGATGGACAGTGTGACACAGTCCTGTTTCTCAACATCACCCCACCCCCAGGCCTCCTTCACACCACACAGGCACAGTCAAGCTGCTGAGGAATTTTGCAGACAAACATCCTTCTTTTAGCCCTAGAAATCTCTGCAACCAGTATCTGAAACCAGCACAGCCCTTGTCAGCTTGAAATAGTATCTTTAGAACTGGCAGGAGTCTCCCCAGCTCCAGTTCTCAGCGCTGAGTCCTGGGCTCCACGTTTGAGTCTGGAAACACTCAGATTTGGCACAACTTCAGACAAAAAAATGTTCTGAGGTTTCCATTTGGAAGGGAGAAAAAAAAAAATGAAACCATATTCCTGCAGCCAGTAAGGATGTAAATGAAATTTAACCTTCCAAGAAATGTCTAGTGCTGACTCCACTCATGCTCTGACACACAGAACCCTTCAGACTCACCTGCTAGTCCTGCCTGTCTGTGAGCTATAGAGTCCCACCAAGCTTGTTAACATGGTACAAGTCATTTTTTTCATGATCTCAGGGCCAAGGATTAGCATCTCTGACCAACAGTTTCATCCCTACAGATGAAGCACAGGTGAGGGGATGGAGCCCCACAGCCATCAGCTGTGTGAAGCCTGGGAAGTAACACATTGAAGGTGGTCCATGCACAGAGTCTTTCTCTCCTGCAGAACTCCTCCACCATTTATTGGTAGCCCTGATGTGCAGAATGGAACCAGTTTTACTCTGGATCCTTGCCTCATTTGTTGCAGGTATTGGCAGATACAGTGACCAAGGCAGAAAATGACAGGTTATTCTCATAGTTTGAAGCCTTGAATGATGTTATCAGTGACAGAATAATAGTGACATTCCTGAGAAGTCTGGAATCTCAGCTTGCCTTTTTTCTTACCCTCATCACTTCCTTTGCACAGGGGAATGTGTTCAATAGCACCATCCTGCACTGTGTTGACTGCAACCCCCCCCCCAAGGAACTTGAGCCAGGCATATCAAAGGAAACAGCAGAACAACTCTGGACAGAGACCTCAGTTGTGTCCCATAACTCTAGCTGGGTCTCCAGAAACCAGAGACTCAGAATCCCAGAATGGCAGAGCATGGTAGAGAAAGCAAACTCTAAAGATCATCTAATCCAGCCCTTGTAGGATGAAAGAGCCCAGGTCTCTGCACCAAAAATCCAGCTGTCTCTACCCTGATCTAGAGAATGGTAGGGGATTTTTATGGGCTTGGAAGAGCATTTGGTGCCAATAGGAGAGGTTTGAGTTTGCAGATTAAAATGCAGAGGATTCATTTAGGGTTATTGCATGTTGCTTCTCCCACATCATAAAGAACTGTTGCCTTTCCTCTGGAGAGAAGATTAAGTGGATGGAGATGAGACAAAGGAGTGGAGCATGAGTCCAGGAGAGCCAGGCTTGCTCCTCCTGCTGCTGTTGCTGGAGGAGATAGAATTGCCAAGAGAGATGGCAGTCAATTCTCCTCTCACCCTCTCTCCAAATCCCTCAGCTACGGTGCCAGATAGGAACTCACGCTTGAGTCGGCCGGTGACCTAATTAAAGAGGCCCAGGAGGGACACAACAACATTTCTGATATTAGGTTACTGAGAACAAGAGACTAATGAAAAACTGGGAAGAAGTATTGAGGGAGCTGTGGGACAAGAAGTGAAATTCACTGTTTGTTTTGGGATGCTACCCTAGAAGCTGTGACTACACTGGGTTACTTGTTCCCTCATACCCTGTGTTGGCTAACAGATCAGGGAAGGCCTCAGAGTGATGGTGTTATGGATAACTCCAGGAGGCATCTCACATCACATAGCAATCATTTCTGAGATGTGCATCTATACATAACATCGTACACACCTATATTACAGGTCTTAGGGTCATTGAACACTTCAGGTTGGAAGGTACCTCTGAGGGTCTGTGATCCATCTCCCTGCTCAAAGCAGGGCTGGTTAGCCCAGGTTACTCAGGGATTACTCCAATTGAGTTTTCAATATCTCCAAGGATGGAGATTCCCTCACCTCATGGTTCCCTGGTTCTATGTTTGACCAGCCTCATGGGGAAGAATTTTGTCCATGCATGCAACTGGAATTTCTCATGTCTCAGCTTGTGCCCACAGTGTGTTGCAATTCCACTGTCCACTTCCAAGACAAATCTTCTCTTTCTTCTCTACACCTTCCCATTAGTCACCTCAAAACAACAACAAGGTGCCATCCTGCTCTACCTTTCTGCTGGCTGAACACTCCCTGCTCTCTCAGCCTCTCCTTGCATCTCATGCACATCAGCCCCCTGACCATCTCAGTAGCCTCCAGTGGGTTTGTCCACTACATCAGTGTCTGTCTTACCAGGGAGAGCAAAACAGGACACAGTGGCTGGATGTGTCTCACAAGTATTGAACAGAAGATAATATCACTTCAACCCTCACTCTTGCTATTACAGTGTCATTTCTGGCTCATCAGTGCAAGAGCACATTGCTGGCTATTGTCCAACTTGCTGTCCACCAAGATCCCCAGGACATTTTACACAAGGTTTAGTGTAATTCATGAAACTCATGCCCAGCTTTGTGTTTATATCCATATATACTGCCTATAACCACCTCCAGACAAAAAAAATCCCCAAACTAGTTGTGGAGAGTGCAGAGGGAGTCAGGGACTTTTCCACTCTCACTGCTCTCACTGGTCCCTTTGCAAGACAACACAGAGAAACCCCCAAACAAGGCCAGGCCAGGCCAACCAGCTACCCTGTTTCAGCCTCTCTTTGCAAACAAAGGGCTTTAGAGGTCAACCATCCATATGGCCAGTCACATTTGTTGAGTGTAAGTACCTTCTCAAGGGCTTAGACCTTCCCATTTTTCCTCTGTAAAATAAGACTGTGGACTTTTCATTACTAAAGGTCAAATAGATCTTTCATGCCCCTTGAACAAGCTACAAATGGTCTAATCAGCTTGGACAATCTCAGTACTGCCAAAGTCACTCTCTCTGGGAAATGGTTTCTGGTCTCCAGGCTAAATGTTGTGGGCTCTTATCCATACTGTTTGCCCTGAACAGACTAACCATGTCCACTCTGAAATGTGCTTGCTGCAAGTCTCTGGTCCTTTTGTCTACAAAATGAAATGATTGGATTTGTTTCAGTTCAAAGACCTTGTGAGGGCTGTGTCACAACACACCAGAGCAGTGTCCAGGGTATACACAGAGTGCCCTTGGACAGAACTGTGGGCATATGGGCATGGCAGATGGTGCGAGACATGCTGGGGGAGCGCTGGAAGAGACACTCTAAGTTAGCCAGAACCAATCTATAACACGAATGCTTTAAGCCATGATGATCTAGTGAGGCAATAAACGTATGGAATGAAGTCCAGAGCTGCATGCACCCTCCAGCCACAGCTTCCTCAGTCCCAGCATGAGCCCAGTGCTGACAAACATGGGCCAGAACAGCACTTCCCCGTCATCAGGTTGTTCTGTCATTACCCATTACAAGCTGCAGCTCACAGTTGTCACCATGCTCAGTGGCTTGCTGGTCTCATGCCAGGGACCAGTTCCCTACCCCCAGGACAGCCTCAGTAACTACATTTGCTGCTGGGAGTTCAAATCCCTTCCTGGCTGTTCCTGAGGTCCTGGCAATGCACCCATGGGGCACATCCATGTTTTGCAGAGCACCTTCACACCATTACTTGCACTGTCACCATGTGGTCTTCTGGGCAGTTGGACATTTTGCTCTCACCTCTTCTGCAAGCCAAACCATTCCCTCCTGCCACTGCCTTCCTACCCTCAAACGTGGCACTTGTCTTCCTCTGTAAGCTGGCAAGCCCTTGTTACTCAAAGCCAGGCTATTTCAACACCAGCTGCACTGTTTGTCTTGCTTTTTTTTTTCTTGTCAAGGAGACAATTTCAGCATGTGCAGCACTTCCTCTTCTGAGATATTTGAGGACTTGTGACCGTGACCTTTGGCTACTGTTTGGGTTCTGCAGCAGAGGCAGCAATCCCAGGGGTGAGCAGGCTGAAAGAGAAGAGCCTTCCTCCTCTTGTTTTTCCATCTCTTTATGGACAGACTGAAGCATACAGACAGCTGTGAGTGAAACACAAGCCTTGGACATTGCAAAGCAGACTTTCTCCTTGCAGATCATGCCTGAAGCAGTAAAAAGGCTCAGCACTGGCTCAAGCAAAGAGCTAAAACTGAGCCTGGGCAACATTTAAATTCCAGACTTGACTTTTGTGTGGCTGGAAGTAAGGGAAATGGATCCAAATTGAAAGCCTTTGCATGTAAGCATGAAGTAGTATCTACCACAAAGTAACATTTCAGCTGCAAGCCTTGCTGAAGCCTTTCTGCTGCCTTCTGTAGCAGGAGTTGTTAAGCTCTGTATATCAGGGCAGCATAAGCCCAAAAACTCAACAGAAGGCTGAAAAGTTCAGGAGGGAAAGTCCAATGTTTGGACTGACTAGTTATATCATTATCTGGAGAGGCAGAATGCTCCCCAGACACTTTCTGGTCTAGCAGAAGGAGCAGAATACACAGCCTGAGTGACTGAGCCCAGCGTGGCCAAGGGAGCAGTCACGTAATGCAGGACTGTCTCCACGAGGCTTTTCTGGCAGGTGTCAAATAATGAAGTAAGATGATGTCCCTTTCCCCAAAGACATTTATGAAGCTGATGATGAAATAGAAGTGATGTAGAAGGTCAAATAGTCCCATCTGTCTTGGCAGAGCCTGGCAGGACTTGGGATGATGCAGTCTGGCTTCTGGCTAAGACACGAAAACAAATGCTTCTCTGGTCTTTTGAAAGAGAACAAGAGGAAATGACCATCTTGAGAGGCAGGACTGTCCTTCAGCTCCCTTTAGGTTCAGCTGAATTTCTTGAGGACTCATCATTTTCGCAACCCCTGGCCAGCTACGCACATGCTTACACACACACACACAATCCCAAAGAGATGTCTACATCATCCCCAGCGTTCGGATCCCACTTAGGCACCAAAACAAAGCACAGATTTTGAGCACAGGGTGAGAAGTACAAACAGTGAGATCATAGAATCATAGAATCACAGAATTGTAGGGTTGGAAGGGATCTTTAGAGATCATCCAGTTCAACCCTCCTGCAGAAACAGGTTCACCTAGATCAGGTCACACAGGAACGTGTCCAGGTAGGTCCTGAAGACCTCCAAGGAAGGAGCCTTCACACCCTCCCTGGGCAGCCTGGGCCAGGGCTCCCTCACCTGAACAATGAAATAGTTTCTTTTTATATTTAAGTGGAACTTTTGGTGTTGTAGCTTCATCCCATCACCCCTTTGTCCTGTTGCTGTATACTACAGAAAAAAGTGCTGCCCCAACCTCCTGACACCCACCCTTTAGATATTTGTAATTGTTAATAAGATCTCTCCTCAGTCTCCTAAAGACTAAACAGCCCCAGGTCCCGCAGCCTTTTCCTATTCACACAGATGCTCCAGTCCCGTCAGCATCTTGGTGGCCCTGCACTGGCCTCTCTCCAGCAGTTCCCTGTCCCTCTTGAGCTGAGAAGCCCAGAACTGGCACAGGACTCCAGATGAGGCCTCAGCAGGGGAGAGCAGAGGGGGACAAGAACCTCCCTTGACCTGCTGCCCACACTCTTCTTGATGCCCTCAGGCTGCCATTGGCTTCTTGC
Source organism: Urocolius indicus (assembly GCA_013401255.1). Taxonomy (NCBI): domain Eukaryota; kingdom Metazoa; phylum Chordata; class Aves; order Coliiformes; family Coliidae; genus Urocolius; species Urocolius indicus. The sequence goes on along the minus strand of WBNH01006616.1, from coordinate 52,187 downwards.
CCACGAGGACACGTTGCTGGCTCATGTTTAGCTTAGTATCAATCACGACTCTCAGGTCCCTCTCCTGGAGCTGCTCTCCAGCAGGTCACCTCCAGCCTGTGCTGGTGCAGGGAGTTGTTACTCCCCAGCTGCAGAACTCTGTCCTTGCCCTTGGTGAACCTCAGGAGGTTCCTCTGTGCCCAACTCTCCAGACGGTTGAGATCTCACTGACTGGCAGCACAGCCTCTGGGGAATCAGCTAGCTTGGTGCCATCAGCAAACTTGCTGAGATCCTTTGGACCACATTGTCAGAGCATATCAGAGTCCTTCCCACTCTACACAGAGCTCTTGTCACTCTGGATCCTTAGATACCTGAGGAGAAATTATGGCCCCAGCAGAAGTGGATTTGTTTCAAACATTCAGGCTAAGATGGCCTGAGCAGGAGACCTAAACCCAAGGGAACTTAAGGAATGTTTTAACTTGTAAGAGAATGCTGAAGAGAAGAGAAGCCAAGTTACAATTAGAGTGCTGGATCCTGGACTCCCAAGCCCTCTGTTCATGGTGTGCATCTCCTGATAAAGCAGAAAAACCTCCAATCTAAGAGTATTTTATGATACCTGGGGAAACCTGCACTTGGGCACATAGAAATCCACAGTTCTGCTCTCTTGGTCAGCCTTCCTCCTACAAAGGCTCCTGATATATTACATGTAGCACTATTTGTAGCTACTCCAGATTCCCCTGTCATTAGACAGCTCAGTCTGTGGCCTGTGAGCTTCATGCTTCTGAATCCCAGTAATGTCCTTTAGCTCACAACAGGTTAATTGACGCTACCATTGCCACCATCCGCTCTCACCTTAGCCCTGCATTAAAGGTTAATGTGTTGGAAGCCTGAGGGGTTTCTGATCTGAGCAACAGAAGAAAGATCTGAGAGGTTTTGGGTGGAAATGTTTCCTTTTAGCTCTTGGGAATCAAGAGATGAGTCAAAATGTTTTCTTGTCAGCCCAAGAGACAGGAGGTCTCCATTGATCTGAAGCTGGTGTGTCCCAGTGGGTTACTTGGGGTTGGCCTCTGGATTTAAGAACCTTCAGAGCTGCTCAGTGGTGGCTTCCCCGATGATGCTCAGAGGCAGCACAGAGGCTCACTGCCTCTGATGGGGTGATGTTGCCTGTGGTTTGGACACAAAGATCTGAGCAAAATCCTTCTTCCCCTCTAAACTTCAGCCTACCTTCCATACCCTCACTTCCAGCCTTCAGACCTTCCACCTCAAGGACACCAAACCAGCCTCATGTCTTACCTTGGGGACAGTCACCTCTCACGTCTGGCTCTCAATAGGGCAGGAGTTGTGCTCACCTCAGCCTGCCCTGAGCTACCTTTGGCACAAAATATCCTCCTTGGTCCCACAGAGGGAGGCCAGATGAGGAAGCTGATCGTTATTTGCAGATGCAGCAAATCAGAGACCATCAAAACCCTGAGTGCTGCTTGTATCGTGACTTCCCTCATCCCTTGTGATCTGTGGGGAACAGGAGGAAAGTCAGGCTCTGTGTGGGGAAACTCAACAGCCTGGAGCTTCCCAGGCACAGGCATCTCTTTCTTTGCCTCCACAGGTCATCCACTGGTAGCCAAAGGGAACATGCTAAGCCTTTAAAGGTTACTGTGTGGAACTGAGCAAGCACAGACCACAGGCAGCACACAGCACAGTTCATGGCTCAGCTTCCTTTGGTCACATCCTTCAATTAGGGTGGCAGTTTCCATCCCTGCTGATCCCCCTGCATTCCTCACTGGACAGTCAGTTTTACAAGGAAACAAAAACCTACCTCAAGACCAAATTCTTCTTCCTGACTAAAGTACAAGTCGTATTTCAAGACACTTGAAGCCAAAGATCACCTGCTTTAAAACCCACCACACTGGCTAATGGCATAGTGCAAACACCAATGTGCATCGAGCCTGGGGCTTGACAGCACCAAGTCACAGAAGCACAGAACCTCAAGGGTTGGAAGGGCCTGCAAGAGATCATCTACTCCAACCCACCTGCCAGAGCAGGACCAGTCTTTGCAGAAAAACCTGCTGAAGGTATTGCTGCCTGCTTAATCCTTCCTCACCCATCATCCCATACCACAACTGCCCCATCCTCTCACCTGCAACCAGCAGAGCTCTTGGAACAACCACAGTTGTTGTTGTTATTATCTCTTTTTTGGTTGGATGAACTCTGGCAACTGCATCTCTGCCTGATTGTACAGCCAACAGACAGGAGGTGGTATGGATAAAACTGGGCATGAGCACTGGGAAGGAGATGCATGTTTGTGTTTTACTAGTACTGAGGCACTCAGGCTAAGCAGACACAAGGGTAGACAAATTCCTTCGGGTCCCAAAGGTGCTGCATGATCTGTTTGATGGGTTTGGTCCATACAAGGCTGAGGAAGAAGGCAACAGCATCTCCTCTTGTGTACCTCAGCTGTACCATAAGTACTTGCTCAAGGCTACAACTAGAGAAGCAACAAAGCTTGGTCTAAGCCTTGCTGAGATTACTTTAGTGACTTAGAATCAGGAAGGCAATGAAATGTTCATCACAATCAGCCTTCTTGCAGGTGACCAAAAACTAACATAGGTGCAGTAAGACCTACCTAAGCTGTGATGGTTCCCGTTGAATCCAGAGTCCCACTGTAAAGCATGCACAGCTGGTCTGCAGATGCAGGTTAAACAAGCACTGTGACTTGGTACTAGAAGGTTTGGATAAGATGGTGAGGATGGACTATTAAGCACACAGGGATGGCACAAACAGTTTCTAAACCATTTGATGTGCGGTCTCTGTGGAGGTGATTTACCCCCTACCTGCACAAAGCTTCTTAGCATCATATCCACCAGAAGACAGGAGAAACTCCTACAGCATACCACCAAAACTCCCACAGTATCCATACAAGCCTTGAAACCTAACAAGTGATGGGAGCCCTGAGCTACCAGATGTTCAGAGACAAAGCTGTAGGACCATCACAAATGACCATCAAAGGTCCACTCATCCCAGTGACTTATCTTTGGCTGCAGCCAAGCTTGGATATCTAGAGAAGAGTGTCAGAATACAGCAACTAGTTTGAGATACTCTCTCAAAACATCCAGTCAGCTTCCAAGGATTTGTGGCTTCCTGTGCCACAGACAGTTCTTCCACATTTAATTACCCATCATGATTTTTTCTCCCACGAATTCATCTGGTTGCTGTACGAACCCACCTCAGTTTTCAACATCTGCAACATCCTGTTGCAAGGAGTTCCACAGCTTAATTACACACTGGGAGAAGAACCGCCTCCCCTTGTTTGTTGTGGACTTCCAGTTTCTGGTTTCACCTGATGTCCTGTAATTCCTGTACAGATAGAGATGGTGAACATACTCTTCTTGTCCACCCTTCCCATACCACTCAGTGATTTATAGTCCTCTGTCATAACCCTTCTCATATGTCTCCCAGCCTGATGAGTCCTCACCTACTTAGACATATAGTAGCCACCACAGAGTTTTGAGTATCCTAGTGTCCAAATCTGAGTCTTTTCCAATTTTACTTTGCATTCACTTGCTTTTTGAGGCCAGGGGAACCATCTTTCAGATGCCTCCTAGAAAACACCATGAGCAGTTGAGGCCCTTTCCCTTGAGGATCTGTGTAAGGACGTGGTTTAGCGGTGGCCATGGCAGTGCTGGGTTAACGATTGGACTTGATGACCTTAAAGGTGTTTTCCAATCTAAACAGTTCTATGATTCTGTCCCATAGAGGCTCCAAACATGTGTACATGGAATCCCATCAGGCCAAAGCAGGTCTAACAGCCCTGGTAACACATTTCTTCTTGTTTCACTCAGGAGATAAGAGTCAGCACACAGTGTTTGCAAATGGTCTTGGAAGGCTGCAGCTCTTCAAAAGGAGAAAAACATGCTAATGTGCTTGTGGGAGACTCCAGGAATGCTGGAGGGGAGAAGAACAGCAGAGCACATTAGAGTTTCTCCAGGGTGACTTTGCTGAATGAAAGCCTGGAGGTTGGCTGACAGGACAGGGCAGAGGTTTCTGAGCAGTGGGATCATCTGTGAGCCTCTCTCTGTTCCCTTTCCACCCGTGTCAGCACAGGTGTTGGGCAAAGCATCTCCAGCACCCACGTTGCTGAGGAAGCAGTGTCCTCAGGTCTCAGAGCAGGGCAGAGCAGATCTCACACGTGCTTCATTGAGCAAACACTCGTGTTTGCAAAGTCAGCAGAGATAGGAACCAGCCCCAGAGGGCCAGGCTCCTTTTACAAACATTGACACACGAGGAACCTCTGAGAGCCAAGGCAAGAGGCTCCTGAGAAGTGCTGCTTAGCGTGTCAGTCCCAAGCCACTGCATGGGAAGGTGGGAAGTACTTACACTTGGACTTGTCATATTTTACAGCCCCTAATCACAAAAATCACCAAGTTGCAGAGCTAGTATGAGACAGTTTCAGGCTTCTCCCTGCTTCTCTGTTACTACCAGAGTGTCTAAAGAGGTGATCAGAGCACAGAACTGCTATGTTCAAGGGTCTACAAACATGGACAGCCCTTCCTATGAACACAACTAAGCTTTTAAGAGGCTCAAACTAACTGCAAACCCACCAGCAGCTCCTGTTTGAGCCCAGCTACTGTTGGCTGGCAGTAAGAGCCTGCCTGCCATGCAAACATCCATCTGGCTCCCCAGCACCTATGAGTCCTTTCTAGGCTTTCCTTTTTCACAGCTTTGCCCGTCTGAGACAACCCAGGGAACCAGACTCATTGCTGTTGATATCACAACTCCAGCAGATGAGATGTTCAAATTAGAGACACTTCATAATTCCAGGTTCCTATTCATTCAAAACCTCATGAACCCAGCACCTATGGGCAGAGACCATCAGTAGACACCAACATGAACAAAAGTGAGTATAAAGAGCAAAAAAGAGACAATGCTGGGTCTGCTCAAACCTTTCATCTTGTTGCCATCACAGCACTGTGGTGTTTTAAGAAGATATTTGAAGTAAAATGAGGATGTTTAAAAGAAATCCTCCCCATCTGTGCTTGAAGGGGCAGCACAGGAGAGACCATATGTCTGGAAACAGAGCAAGAAGGCTGCAGACACCATGGGCTGACCAGAAGCAGGGGTGGCAGTGGTCAGCGTCTAGGTAGGGATGAAGGTAGGAGATGCCAAGGGCCATGGATGAGACCTGTAGCTGTGCAGAGTGGTAGGAAGGACACAGCACAGAAAGCACCAGCAAGGCTTTGACTCAGTAGAATTTTCAGGGGCTGGGATAAGATGTGGGTAAGCAGGAGGGGACAAATTCACTGTGTCAGCAGACACAGTGGTGTCCTCAGGCTTCAAGAAAAGACACTGAGACAGCACAGGAGGAAGGAATTAGCTCTGCTAAGCACAACCCAAAACTCATGTGGTCTCATCAGACAGGGGCCAAAGTTTAAGTGAAGACATGAGCTGGGTCTTGGCATAGTGTGAGCACAGAAGTGGCAATCAGAGCGAGCTGGAAAGGAAATTGGAGCTGAGGGAGAGTTGTTTCAGATGGGAAAAATTAAAACTTGTTTGGATTGAGAGAGGAGAACCAGAGTCCAGGGGGAGGGTAAGCAAAAACAGAGCCAAAGCAGAAGGGAGCATCAGGTGACGGAGCGAGAAAGATGGTGGGCAGAGGTCTGGGGAAGAAAAGGGGCTGCTAAAGGGAAAGGAAGAAATGTGCTTCTGCTCAGAGCCAAAGCTGGGGGCAGGATGATGGACGAAATCAGCTTTATCATGAGATATCCCACAGTAGGAGAGCAGAGGAGGGGAAGTGGATGTTGGAAGGTGGCCAAGGTTAGTGGGATGGCCCAGGAGACCTGCAATGAGACGCAAAAAGCCAGGCACTGAGGAAAGAATCTCTTTTGCCTCTTTTCAGTGATAGTTCATGTGATGCCTTAGCCTAGGGCCACTTCCAGCCAAGGAACTGTGTCCTTCAGGTTATGCAATGTGTGTGCAGGTAGCAGTACGAGTCCTGCCACTGGTACTTGCAACAACACGAGGGGTGGAGGTCTCATTAGGCATTGTGGCTTTCAAGCAATAACCCGGAAAGCAGTGTTTGTGTTGGCTCAGATGTGCAGCCAGCTCATGATGCAAGCCGATCAATATTACAGCTTAAAAAACTGGCACTGCACTTCGGAGATGATGGAAAGGTTGTGTTGGTATCTCTGATGTGAGAGAATCAGGAGTAGCCATGACATTACTCATGGTCATGCCTAGACAAAGACCCAATCCTCAAGCCTTCCTCTTCACAGAATCATTTTGGTTGGAAAAGCCCTTGAAGCTGCTGCAGTGCCAGCCCTGCCCTCACCCTGTCCAGCCCAGCACTAACCCACAGCCCTCAGCACCTCAGCTCCATGGCTTTGGGATCCCTCCAGGGCTGGGCACTCCCCCAGCTCCCTGGGCAGCCTGGCACAGGGGCTGACACCCCTCTCAGTTCTGCCTCGGCTCCAATCTCAACCTCCCCTGGGGCAACTCCAGCCCATCTCCTCTTGTCCCATCACTCATTACTTGGGAGCAGAGATCAATCCCCAGCCTCCTGGGGCTGCAGCCTCCTGTGAGGGAGTGTCAAAGAGTGCTCCTGTCTCCCCTCAGGCTCCTCTTCTCCAGGCTCAACACCCCCATTCATTCCCTCAGCCCCTCCCCAGCACCCTTGTGCTCCAGCCCCTTCCCCAGCTCTGTGCCCGGCTCTGGCCACGCTGCAGCCCCTCAGTGTCCCTGTGGCAGTGAGTGAGGGGCCCAGCACTGAACACAGCCCTGGAGCTGCATCCTCCCCAGGGCCCAGCACAGGGAACAATCCCTGCCCTGGGGCTGCTGCCACCCCAGTACTGATCCCAGCCAGGATGCCCTTGGCCTTCTTGCTCCCCTGGGCACGCTGCTGGCTCCTGTTCAGCCACCGGCACCAACCCCCACAGGCCCTTTCCCTCCAGCAGTTTCCAGCCCCTCTGCCCCAGCCTGGAGCTGCCTGGGCTTGGCGAGGTTTAAGGGCAGGACACAGCTCTTGCCTTTGTTCAACCTCATCCCATTGCCCTCAGCTCATGGCTCCAGCCTGGCCAGGATTCCTTCTCAGATGTCCAAACACCTCTGTTCCTTCTCTCACACATGATGTGAAAACTTCCCAGCTGTTCATATCTATCAGAGCATACAAAACCTTGTTCAGAGCAGAAATGTTGTACCTAGGCAGGTCACATACTTAAAGCCAGAAGTCAGCTTACCCTGAGGAGGTTCCTGATGCAGAGAGCTGCCCCAGGAAGGCATGTCCACAAGACCACTGCCAGCTATGACATGGCCACCATCTAGTGGCCACCACTCTTCTCAGAGAGACTCCCCATCTTCTCCATGAACATCGATTGCTTACACCTCTCTGGTGACAGGCTAACTCAGGCACACAAAGAAACTCCTGAGGAAAATCTTGCTCCCCTTTGCCAAGCCTTTGCAGCAGCTCACTGTGCAAGAGATCATGGACCATGTGTCAAAAACATTGAAGAAAACATAGAAATTAAGATGGGCACAACGTTCACACCAGTTCTTCCTGAGAGGATCTCCTGACAGTTCCAAATCCAGAGGCAGTCAATGAGGCTCATGAAGGGCTTGGAGCACGTGTCTTATGAGAAGCAGCTGAGGGCCCTGGGGTTGTTGAGGCTGGAGAAGAGAGAGCTGAGGGCAGACAGGAGCATTCTCTGCAACTGCCTGACAAGAGGCTGCAGGGAGATGGGGGCTCTCCAGTAATGAATGGACAAGAGAAGATGGGTTCAAGTTGCCCCGGAGAAGGATTAGGTTGGAGATAAGGAAGAACATTTTCACCAAGAGGGTTGTTAGACATTGGTACAGGCTGCCCAGCCCTGGAGGGATCACAAAGCCGTGGAGCTGGGTGCTGAGGGCTGTGGGTTAGTGCTGGGCTGGGCAGGGTGAGGGCAGGGCTGGGACTGCAGGAGCTTCAAGAGCTTTTCCAACCCAAAATGATCCTGTGATTCTGTGATTGACAGGGGATGCCTGTCAATCATGTCACTGTAACAGCTAGTGAGCAATTGAAACACACCCAAAGCAAGCAAGATGAAGGAAATCCCTCTGCAATTTCCTGAGATTTGAAGTGTTTGTCCTTCCAGCTTCCTTTGATGACCCCTAGTTCCTGAGCTGTACTAGGCAGAGAATAACTAGTCCTTGTCCACACACTTCCCAAACCACCCATAATGTTCTAGACTACTCTTCTGACCTTGCATGGTCATGTCCTTTCAAAGCCAAGAACCTACCTGGCTAGTCCTCACTATGCCTGCCTCTGCCTGTCCCTGGGCTTTCCCAGCTCACCTCCAGCAGCTACAGGACACTGTGCACAGTGCAGCTATTGTGATGTTTCCCCTCTGGTTTTAATTCCTTCATCGACATTCCTGGCAGCTCACCTGGGCTGGACACAGCTACACCCAAGACTGAATGTGTCTGAGCAGGAAAAGCACAGAGAAAGGGATTCAGTGGCAGGGAACGTGCCTCTGATGAGGATAAGGATGGAAAGGATTGAGCCATTCAGCCACCCACCCCCATAACTTGCACAGTAAGGAGTCAAAGAGGAACAGAAAAGTGAGAGCTCAATTCCTGTGTCATTCTTCCTCTGGAAAACTCCTATCAGCTAGCTCCATGCCTCTGGCCTTTGAAGACTGTCTCTCTCTCTCTCTCTCCTCAAGCCAACACCACAGTGGTTGATGGCACACAAGCCAGAGCTGATGGCACCAGGAGTGCAAGGAGGACAGGGCCAGCACTGCCCAGGGCAGGGGGTGACTCAGGACAGGTCAGGGTAGAAGCCAGTCCTGCATTTCTCCGTGCTGTACCTTGGACAAGCACAGCCACAGCCAGTCCTTGTCCTCTGTGCCCTTACAAAGTGATGATCTTCTGCTGATCTTCACTGCTCAGATCCCTTTTGTCTGTTCTTCCCCACAGGGCTGGACTGAGGAAACTGATTTGGGATCACGTGTTGCTTAGCAACATTCATTGTCCCTTACAGCATCCAAGTTCCCTCCAGCTTCCAAGGGAAACTGGAATTAAACGAGCATGGAGAGCTTGTAGCTAAATTTGCATGTATTGGTACTCTCTTTGCAGGCAGACAAGACAAGGGCACACAGTGGTGCTTGTCTTTCCCCTTCATCACTGTCCAGAACCCTTCTGTTAGAGCATGGTGGGTCTCAAATCTCAATACTCATTGAGCAAAACCATCTGAGACATAACCAACACCCAACATTGAGCAGCATCTCTCTTCTGGGCTGTTTCCATCTTACACAGGGCTGTGGCATGTTTACAGACACTGATGCCAGCAACATATCATCCAAGAGCCCATCCCATAAGGGAGGACATTACCTGACATACCTCCTGTGGCCAGTTGTTGCTCCACAGCAAGCTCAAATTGCATCTCCTGGGACAACATGGGTCACCAAAGGGCTGCAGCCTGTGAATGAGCTGCAAGATCATCTGCAAGGCAATGACAGTGTGGATGTGTCACCTGCACCAAGACAGGGAGGAGGGAGCCTCTTGATGTGTCAGTGTGTCCTGTGAAATGCTTCCTCTCTTATAGGGCTTGGGGAGGGCAACATCCTTTTGAGTCAGAGCAGGAGTGGGGTTCAGTTCACAGATGAGAAGCCCACTGGCATCAAGTGTCTACCCCTGGAATCTGGGGATAGGACTCAGCTGCCTAAATGTCAGCATCCATTTCCATGGAGGACATCTTTGGGTACGCCACCCACCTCTCTGGGAATGTGTGAGTCTCCTGTGCATCCTGTCCTATACCTCCCAACCCCTGTAGATGGCCTGGACATGGTATAGCATCTCTCAGAAGGCCTGGAGTGTCTACTTTGAGACAACTGAGTTTAGCCACAGGTGTCCAAGGGCCTGTTATGGGCCACATTAAATAAGCAAAGGACCCTAGAGAGCTATTCACCTCTACAGAAAGTGCCTGCATGTGGTGAGATTAATTACCTCTGGTGAGGTAATTCCCTCAGGAAGGAATTTCTGAGGTGAATTATTGCAAGAGACTCGATGTGGCTGCCAAAACATGAATGTGTAGTGTTACCTGAGACCTGCTGTGGTGCATGAGACATCCTCTTAGGGATGTGGCATGAGCTTTTCAAGGATGGCCACTGAACCAGCAGGTAGAGGGAGAGATGTGTCAGGCAGACTCTGGGTATCTAAAACAGCAAGGGAAACCTGTATTTAGGAAGCAAATCATTGCCCAAGTGTATCCTCTCAGTCCAGAGGTGTGTTCATCCCACAGAGAGCACAAAAACAACCTCAGAGTTAGAAGCTTGGGCTGCCCTAGCTCTGAGCTGGGGGAGGGTTGGCATCCAGGATGCCAGTTCAGCAGGTTTCTGAAAATGCCAGCTTCCCTTCCCAAATAACAAACTTCACCCACCAAGGAAAGGAACGATGACAGCTCTGTTCTCCAGCAGCTGCAAGGAACAAAAGCTGTGTCAGAGCCCATTCCAGCAAGGAGGCACAGAGTAACAAATTGCCCAAGAAAATGCAAGGAATTTCCTGGCATGGCCAGCCCTCCTGGCACCAGCCAAGCTCACAAGCTGGAAATTCAAATCCCTGCATTGTAAGCTAGAGATGGGATTTAAAACCACATATAAGCCGCACCAGCACTGATTAGGCATCATAATGAGCTGTACTGTGAGGTGGTGATGCCTGGCAAAGGCAGCAGAGCAGACACAAATGTGTTCAGAGGGCAGGAGTTGAGGGGATTCTGAGGGAATTTCCTCAGGATGGAGAAGGGGAGGTGCTGAAGTGGTGACTGTGGGCTGTGAGGAGCTTGGCTTTGTAGTAGAGAACAGAGCAAAAGCCACAGTGGTGGGTGAAGCACTGCTCTGGCTGGTGGTGCTTCTGCATGGAAACAGGCCTCTGAGGAAACCACAGGCTGTTGGGAAGGTGAAGGGAGTGCTGTAACCTCTGTTTCCTAACAGAAGGGAAAGCTGTAGGGTCAGGCAAGAGGAGCAGCACGGGTTACAGCCTGACACTTTCTCTTTGACCTAGCCAGGAGGATAAGCCTTTTAACCTTTGTGCTAAAAAAACATGCAAGAAAGGTGTCTGGAGGTACATCCAGGACTTCCTGAAGGCAGCCACAGAATGTGGAGAAGGGCCAACGTCTCCTTCTGAGCAGAAAAGGAAATGCAGACGTGTAAAAAAATCCCTTTCCTTTCTCTGCTGTGGCCTCACATGATCCAGACGACACGAGTCCATAGCTTCATCCCTGCAGGGGCCTCAGGCAGCACAACCAAGCCAGGGCATGGACAGCAGTTGAAAATCTCATCTGGTTTTGGAGCATATCAGCACAGGGCTGTGAAACCTTTGCCATCCTTCCAGCTCCTCAGGGCTGCTGTGTCCTGCATCTGAGCTACACCAGTTAACATCTCCTTCCTGGCCATAATGGTTTGCTGGGCTGATTTTGTTGCAGCCTGAGGTGGGTTTGCTGAGTGCACTTAAGAAAGGGCTAATTGCACAGGGTGCACTGAGCTCCCCAGCACTCAGCATCTCGCTGGGCCAAGGCTTGGATCAGGGTGTCAGCTGCATCATGGAGAGGGAAAAGACTTCATTTTAGGATTTCCTCCAGCCCAGGTGCGCAGCAAGAAGGTTGAGAGGAAACTGAAGTACAGCTAAACTCTGTGTCCTAATGAGACGATGCCAAGCCCATGCCTTCCTCCAAAGAAGCCGTGCTCCCTGGCAGGTAAATACAGCACATACAGCACTAGGTAGCTCCCAATCCAACAGTTGGACTCTGGAGCCATTTTGACCAAGCCCCAAGTCCTTGTCCTATGGCTCAGATGAAAGGTTTCTATCCTGGCCCTGCTCTTGCTGGGACTGAATGAGGGGGAACAGCTTAGTTTCAACTTGGTCACCGAGCCAAAGCCCTCATAGAAAGTACAGGAGGAAGCTGAGCAGACTGCAGGATGTCCTCTCATCCACTTCTCCCCATTTGCCCCAGCAAAAAAAACCAAAGGGCTGAGAGGGTTGGGACGTGGCCTGATTACTGTCCTCTAGAAAACACTTTGCTCTCTTCACTGTCGCTTCCTTCCCACCTACAACCAGTGGCCTTACTGTGTGTGCTCTTGGCACAGCCCCGATGAACCCGGGAGCTAAGCAAACACTCAGAGGGCTCGAATGAGTAGCAGCCCTGTGTTTGGGCTGAATAGCCAAAGGAGCTTGTGTGGGTTTTCCTTTCAAACACGACTGAGAAAAGGTTTTGTTGCAACTCCCAGGCCAGAAGCGCCAGGGAGCCTTGAATTCTGATCTCTGTGTTTGTTTGTGCCTGCTTTATTTCATTATTTACTCTTTAACTGCTACAAGGGCTGAAGCAGCTCAGAGCTCATGCAGAGAGGACTCCTGCTGGTCCTGGCCAGGAGAGGCTGGGGTCTGTTGTTTGGCTTGGAGCACCCTTCGAGACACAAACACCTTCCCACTCGGGACAGCATTGCTATGGGAATGGCCCTGTAATGCAGCCTCTGCCCTGGCCCGGACTCTCTGCTTGGAAAGGTGCTGAGAGGGTCCCCTTACACTCATGGGTTTTTTTCCAGCCCAAACATAGCAGAGGAAGAGAAGCTGAGACAAGGGTGTGGATGGAGCTATAGCCACTGGAGATCTTTCCCTTGTCCAAGACCTCTTCCCTCAGGCCATTGTGTCATCTGACAGCTTCTGTGTCCTCTCCAGTTTCCCTAAGCATCCCAGCAGACATGATGGGAAAGATATGCTCCTTCCCAGCTAGCCCTGACCTTCATCTGGCACCTCATCATCTCATCCTTGGACCTGGATGCAGTTTCCCACAGATCAGAGCTTTCCAGGCCTGATGGTTGTAACTCGCTCTGCTTTGGAAGGAAGGCACAACACATTGCCTGAAAACACTCCCATACTATCAAAACTCATCTCCTGGGGAGAACAGCACCATGGGAAGCCACAACTGCAGTGATCTGGTGCTGGCTCTGCCAGACATCCCCTGCTGCCCTCTGAGGGAAGGTTAGCACCTCTACAGCTACCAGTGGCATGAGGAACTCATGAAAAAGGGCCTCCCCTCAGCCATACATGGTCTTCCACAACCTTAAGGTATTAGCTGTAAGCTGAACATGCCAAGTGGCCATCCTAGCTTGAAGGCTGCAGTGGTCACAATCCCCATAGAGAACACATGATTTCATCTGAGCCACCTCCGTGCCCGTGCCTGGTACACATGCTCCAGACCATGCCTTCCTCCTCTCAGCCAGAAATCATCTGGGAGAGCATCTTGTTTTCTCCTATTAAAGTACATCAAGTGCTTTGAAATATAAACATCGACTTATTCCAGGTAAGCTGCAAAGCTGGGAGCTCCAGGAAAGCTTTGGGTGATGCTGGTGGGATGGTTTCATCTTGGGTTACTGAAGGAGGAGCAGCATAAAGGAAGGAGAGGTGTGGAATGGAAGAGGACAGGGATAAATATTCCTTAAAGAGTATTAATATTGAGTAGCCAGAACCTCAGTCCTTGGATAGTCTGTGAATTTAGATAGGCAGCTCTTGGAAGAGCCTGGAGGGATTTTTGTGCTTCATATTCTCAGAGGTGCCAATTAATTAGCTGAGCCAGCCTGAGATGCGAGACACTCGAGATGAAGCAGGGTCTGTATGAATAAACCCCTTAAATTATGAATCATTCAGAACAGACAAGTCCCAATTAAGGCAAAACCCCACAGAGGGAAGTGTGCATCTAAGATTCGGAGGTTTCACTGAGTATGGGGTTTAACTTCAACTTCAGAACTTCAGACATGTGAATTGTAACTGCTGGGCACCCTCCCTGGCTGCCTCGTGCCTCTGTGGCATGTGCTGCATCTGAGTGAGGGCTGCTTTATAGACAGAGAAGCATCCATCCAGCCATGTGGGTCTGAAGCCATTTGACCGTTGTCACTGCACACACGGTGCCTCAGCTGTCTCTGGGGACATTATCCTTCCTGCCCCTGGAAATCTGACCTCAGCCAGACAAGGCTCCAGCTGAGGGAACGGCCTGGCCCTCGCCTTGTGCTCAGCTGGGCTGACATCAGGATAACCCTATCAGTGTCCAGGGAGTGCCTCTCGCTCTGCACGTGTGGAACAATGAGGGAGCTGACCCAGCCCTTCTCCTGGCCCTGGGAGTCTCCTCAGAGAGGATTCAGCATCTCACAGTGCTGCTGTGCTGGCTGTGTGCTCCCTGCCAAGCCTCACGTCGGCTCATCTGGCTTTTCTTGTCCCAGGCAGACATGGAAGATGTTCCTGCCCTGGCAGTGAGAGGTGGCCTTCTCTGCACGTAGGCCAGTTAACACTTCACATGTCAGAGAATCACAGAATCATTTTGGTTGGAAAAGCCCTTGAAGCTGCTGCAGTGCCAGCCCTGCCCTCACCCTGCCCAGCCCAGCACTAACCCACAGCCCTCAGCACCTCAGCTCCAAGGCTTTGGGATCCCTCCAGGGCTGGGCACTGCCCCAGCTCCCTGGGCAGCCTGGCACAGGGGCTGACACCCCTCTCAGGGAAACAGTTCTGCCTCAGCTCCCATCTCAACCTCCCCTGGGACAACTTCAGCCCATCTACTCTTGTACTTTCACTTGGGAGCAGAGACTGACCCCCAGCTCCCTGCAGCCTCCTGTGAGGGAGTGTCAAAGAGTGCTCCTGTCTGCCCTCAGGCTCCTCTTCTCCAGGCTCAACACCCCCATTCATTCCCTCAGCCCCTCCCCAGCACCCTTGTGCTCCAGCCCCTTCCCCAGCTCTGTGCCCGGCTCTGGCCACGCTGCAGCCCCTCAGTGTCCCTGTGGCAGTGAGTGAGGGGCCCAGTACTGAACACAGCCCTGGAGCTGCAGCCTCCCCAGTGCTGATCCCAGCCAGGATGCCCTTGGCCTTCTCAACCCTCTGGGCACGCTGCTGGCTCCTGTTCAGGCCGCTGGCACCAACCCCTCCAGGCCCTTTCCCTCCAGCAGTTTCCAGCCCCTCTGCCCCAGCCTGGAGCTGCCTGGGCTGGGGGTGGCCCAAGGGGAGGACCCAGCCCTTGCCCTTGTTCAGCCCCATCCCATTGCCCTCAGCCCATGGCTCCAGCCTGGCCAGGGCCCTCTGCAGACCCTTCCTGCCCTCAAGCAGATCTATGCTTCCACTCAGCATGATGTCATCAGTAAACTTACTGAGGGTGCATTTGATCTGTCCTACTAAGGCCCGTTCAACATGTCACGTCAGCTCACACCTTTAAGCCCAGATATCCCACAGAGATATTTCTCTACAGCACAAAAAGCCCCTTCTCCTGATGTCTCTTGCAAACCACTCAGGATTTATCCATCTGGAAGCACTGGAGTATTTCCCACCCATCAGGAGTACTCTTTGCCCACTCTCAAGCCAAGGCCTGGCATTACCACAAGGGATTTCCCTGACTGTGCTCAAACTCTCCCAGCTCTCTCTGGAGCTCACAGCATCCTTGGTGAAGTGCAGATGCTTCAGGCAATATGAATGAAAGAATGAGGGTCACCAGGCTCATTGCAGGGAACCCTCTCTCAGTGTGGTGCACTTCTTGGGATGCTGAGCATCCTTCTTTCCAGGGAACTTTGCACCACTGGGTGACCTCCTGGATGAAGCCCAGAGTGAGGAAGCTTTGAAAAAGAGGGAGTCAATTCCCATTCAAATGCCTTCAAAAAGCACCATTGCTACAGCAAGGGAAGGGTGCTCCTGCCTCTCTCTCTCCTCCACACAGCAAAATCTCTGGCTTCCTACTCACTGCCTTAAGAAACAAGGAGAAGGTGGAAGGGAAGCAAATCTCAAGGCCAGGCTCATGCATTGTCAGCTTTCAGCAAGCAATCCCACGTTATTGCAGAGCTTTCTATTCTGGTCTGCAATTGCAAGTTTATTAGGTAAGAGCACAGCAGTAACTTGGGATTATGAGTGCATTAGGAGGAGCACTCAAGCCTCATCATCTTCTGAATAAGACACTTCAAGAAACATCCAGAGCAGTTATAACCTTTGATAGGTCTCTGCCTGTGGCATGATTTCTTGTGCTCACTGTGGGAATAAGGAGAGAGGGAAGCAGGTGATGAAGCTTCCAGCACAGCAAGCCACGGTATAGAGGCAAATCACACCCATCTTTCTGGAGGAGATTCATCTGCTTTCACTGCTTACAGTCCATAGAGGAAATCAAGCTTAAGCAAATGAAAAGCCCTCTCTGAAAGTGCAGAATTCATGCAAGGTGTGCAGGAAATACAGCACAAGCAGGAACTAGCTGGAGGTTTCCCTAAGCCTTCACAGCAAAGTCCATCCCAGCAACTTCTCTGCCAAACCAGACTTGTCCTCCACTGGGTGATGGGGCAGTTGGGGTACACCATGGGACAGGGAGTAACAGCCACACTGAGGATGTGACACAAGGCCTTGCTACTTAAATGGTTCTCCGATGACCTCTGAGCATCTCCAGCAGGTATGGACCAACCCTCCTACAAGCCCACTGGGAGATGGAGTCACCATCCTCATTTCACACCAATGGGGAATGGTTACAATCAGGGACAAGGTCTGGACTGATTCAGGATTTAGATCCAAATCCTAAAGTACCTGAAGTCATTTGACCTACTCATTCAAAGGACATAAACCTTAACATCACAATGGCTGATGTATTAAAAACTTATTGAGATCACTCAGACTTACAGCAGAGTCAGAGGACTGAATATATTGACTGACATCTTCCTAAATTGTGGAGCAATCCTTCTACTCTGGAATGTTAAATGAATGATTTAAAAAGGTCCACAATAAAACCAAAATCAGAGCAAATTTCAATGACGTGAAATTACCATCGCTGCCAGCATCTGCTGTCTGAAAAGCAGAGAGGTAAGCTTGAAAAGATTCTGCTTGCAAAGGAGAGGCATGTTTAGCTTCAATGCCTTTCCAAACGAAGCAGAGGAAAAGCCCAATCTAGTTGAGCTTATGCAACTCTCTCCTTCAGCAGAGATAAAATCCCATTATCTAGGAAATCCAGCAAATCTGGAGCAGTGTTGCTGCAGGATCACACCTCTCAGGGGATCGGAAATGTTCCTTCACCCAGGCCTCTGCTCTGCCCTGCTGAGGCCTCATCTGGAGTCCTGTGTCCAGTTCTGGGCTCCCCAGCTCGAGAGGGACAGGGAACTGCTGGAGAAAGGCCAGTGCAGGGACACCAAGATGATCAAGGGATGGAACATGTTTGTGAGAAGGAGAGGCTGTGGAACCTGGGGCTGTTCAGCCTGGGGAAGGCTGAGGGAGATCTCATTAACCCTACAAGTATTTAAAAGCTGTTAAGAGGATGGAGTGACACTTTTTTTTCTGTTGTCTCAGGAGAAAGAACAAGGGGTAATGGGCACAAGCTGGAACACAAAAAGTTCCATTTAAACACAAGGAAAAACTCTTTCAGTGCTGAGGTGAGGGAGCCCTGGCCCAGGCTGCCCAGGGAGGGTGTGGAGGCTCCTTCTCAGGAGGTTTCCAACCCCATCTGGACACGTTCCTGTGCCCTCTGAGCCAGGGGAAGCTGCTTGAGCAGGGGCTGGGGCAGCTCTGCAGGGCCCTTCCAGCCCCCACCATGCTGTGATTCAGTGACTCTATGACCTGCAAATCTAAACCAGGCCAAGATAAAATCACCTCCCAAGTTCAACTTTCCCTGTACAGGCCCCGGTGAGGTTCAGCCCGAAGGTTGCCCACACAGCCCCAAGGTTGCCCCTCGGTGGGGCCGAGGCAGGATGGGGTTTATTTACCAAGCACAGGCTGTGCTGACCCACTTCTTGTCCTCATGGAGCACAGCCCAGCATTTGCTGCCTTCACACAGCTCCTGGGGAGGCCCCTGTGGCCCCACCACTGCCTCCTACAAGGACAGAAGGTCATTTTCCCAGTCACCACGCAGGATCCAGCCCAGTGACAGCAGCAGGGTCTAATACTGCCAGCCCAACTCCTGCTCAGTCCCTGAAGTGTTGCTCAGAGGAACAGGGACAGCTTTTAAGCAACAATATTCAGCCATCCACCAGCCAACCAGCTCCCTCTGCTGCTGTTTCCTCCAACTTGACACAAACTATGTTTGCAGAGATGAGAAGCCATCAGAAGCAGATGATGAATTTAGAACAGTAGCTGGCTTGCAGAGGACAGCCTTTGGGATTGAGGAACCATCTGGCTCCCTGCAAGATGCCTGGTGAGGTACAAAATGCTCTGTGATACCTTAAGCACCTGCACACATGCCAGGTTCTGTAAGAGCCCCATGTCAGTTGGAGGCCAGCAGATCCTAGCATAGCATCATAGAATTGTTTGGCTGACAACCCTCTCAGGGAAACAGTTCTGCCCCAGCTCCAATCTCAGCCTCCTCTGGGGAAACCTGAGGCTGTTTTGTCCTGTTACTTGGCAGCAGAGACCAACTCCCAGCTCACTGCAGCCTCCTGTGAGGGAGTGTCAGAGAGTGCTCCTGTCTCCCCTCAGGCTCCTCTTCTCCAGGCTCAACATCCCCATTCCCTCAGCTGCTCTCATCAGACTTGTGCTCCAGCCCCTAGACCAGCTTTACTGCACTTCATTGCATCTCCAACAGCCTGTGACTTCTGAGCTGGACTGAGCCCCACTCTCTGTGGGAAGTGACTCCAAACTGACATCCAGGTTCTTGGTTTATTTTCCATCCTTTGGAGGGTATTTTTAATAAAAAAGGCCAGAGTTGTACCAAAACCAAATGTCTTGACTTCATCCCTGAGCACAGGAAGATCATCTGGCATCTCCCCTGCTGATGCTCCTTTGCTGTCTCTGTGTTCACATCTCTCAGTGGGACCATCTCCAGGTCAGATGAGCAGAAACTCTGCTCAGGACGTCATCACAGCAGCTTCTCCCCACTCTATTTTGAAGATGTTACTCTAAGCACTGCTCACTGTGCCTTCAATCTCAATCGTGGTGTAAATCTTACTGGCTGCTCTTGGAACAAGGCATTTTATCAGCCTGGAATTTGGAGGTGTGCAGATGCCAGGCACCTTCTGAGCTGGCAAAGAGAAGGATTGGCAGAAGAAAGGTGAGAAGAATGATCTGTTTGCTTGCTGAACAACATCACTGGTGCCCATTGCAGGAGAAGTTAGCACCTGCCATATCTCACAGCCACCACTTGTCCCCAGGATATCTGAGCTCCAACATTCTTGGCAGAGCGTGAGACATAGCAGGAGACACTCCACCTTGGGCTGGACAGCACAGAAGTCAAAGTGTTTCCATCTCCAGTTCACACATTGGGAAACTGAGGCACACTGTGTCTGGGACAGGCCTGGAATTCCATAGAAAGTGAGTGAGAAATGTGTCCCCCAGGCTTTGCCGTGGGGATGAAGCTGCCAAGGAGGGGTGAGAGGGTGCATGGGTTCCAGATCTGTTTAGAAGCAAGAGAGGTGATGCTAGGAGACTCCATCTGTGGCAGGGAAGGTAGGAAGGAAGGCAAGGAGTCCTGAAAACTGCCACTCACCACTTAATTCTTCAGCAGGGACTGGCAGCAATTGCACCAGCCTCCTGGCAGTCCTGCTGATGGGACAGGATGCAAAGGAGATGTCCAGAACCCAGGTAGATGGAGGAACCACCAATTCACTTCACCCTCAACCACCCAAGAGGTGCTGGATGTGGCCCATATGTGTGGGCCATTTCCCACTCATGGCCAGGTTGGACCTGATAACCTCAGGCTGTTTGAAGCAGTGACCCAGGAGTGAGTGTCACAAGGTTGATTTTGACAAGAGTGGCCACCCTGAAAAGAGCTGTGTCCTGTTTTAGAGCATGGTGCAATGCCTCTGTGACCAAGCAGCTCCAGGCAGTAAGCTCTGCCAAACCTTTCAAAGCAGGAGGAGGAAGGCACAGCTAATTCAATGAATTATTTGGGGGGGGGAAGTCTCCCTCCTAAATGACCCCAGATGTTACATTCAGAACTACCTTAAGAGCTGCTTTAGCCTCTCCTCTGCCCAGCTGAGAGGGGAAACCATGATTTCATAGCAAATCTCTTTCAGGATCTCTCTCCTGTCAACAGCAAAGCATTGAGAAGGTATACAAGGGTTTTACCTTGGGCAAATGTGACTTCTATTTTAGAACAATGTATTCCTTGTCTTGGGTATTAGATCAAGTGATTAACTCATTGTCAGTGATTAATGACTCTCCTTCAGCTGTTGGACTGACATCATCAAATTTCTCCACTTCAGAGCAGGCAGAAGCAGCAGATGAGCAATCCTGACTAGTTGCTACTGCTCCAGGCAGGACTTCCTGAGATGTTAGCAGTGTGAAATGCAGAGGCTGAGTTTTCTCCCCACTGTACCCTTCCTCTCCCTGTGGCCATAGTCCAGGCTCTGGAGTTGGAGCATAAACTTGTGCTTCAGCATCATAAAGTTCCACCAGATGCAAAAGTAAAGACAAGAAGCCAGTAGCTACATGCAGCCAAAAAAGATGAGATGCATCCAGCAGCTGACAGCCCTCAGGCTAGGAGCAAAAAGGGGAACATCCTAAGACTGGCTTCTCCTTCCATCCTGAATAAGAGGCCTCTGTAGGTGATGTGCAGAGTAGAACTTGCTTTTCCTTCAGCATGCTGAATGTCTCTGCTCCTCTGGGAGCACAAAGCTGTCTTGTAGGCAGGTCTCTCATGGTCTTGCCCTTGCTTCAAGTGTTCCTTTCCCATTTGATGTCCTATGCAAAAATCCTTCCTCCTGAAGCTTGAATACCCTCTGAAGCAAACCACTGTGACTGATTTGAGGGGTTCTCCAGCTGGGGGCAGAGAGGAGGAACCTAGCAGGATCAGGAATGGACAAGCCATTCCATATCCATCTGCTCCTGGCATCTCCTTCCCCATTCTTCTGGCTCTCCTTCTGCAGATTCCTTCACCTTTGGTGTCCTGGTGGGAACAGGTCATGGTTGAGATGGAAAAAAAGTCTTTCTCTCAGGGAAAAGGTTCTTCCTCAGCTCCAACCTAAACCTCCCCTGGGGCAACTTAAGCCCATTTCCTCTTGTCCTGTCATTCATTACTGGGGAGAAGAGATCAATCCCTACCTCACTACAACCCCCTGGGCATGCTGCTGGCTCATGTTCAGGCAGTTGTCAATGAACACCTCCAGGTCTTTTTCCACTGAACAGATCTCCAGCTCCTCTGCCCCAGCCTGGAGCATTGCATGTGCTTGGCATGAGGAGCCAGACATGCAGCAGCTCAAGGCATTGGGATGCACAGTCTCTGGGCAGCCCCAGTACAACAGCCTCTCACAGATGGGGCTGGTGCAGGTCAAACCTTTGTGCTTGTGCCCAGGGTTCAGCCAACAGCCTTCCCAGCCTGCAGGAACTGGAAGGACCCAAGAGAGCCCAGCAGCAAGGCCGAGAGCAGACAAAAGGAAAGGCCATTTCACACCACTCACACAGACAGGGCAACTTGGTACCAGCAAATCCCGACACTTCACATCCATGGCAGGTGGTGGGTTCTTGCCCTCCTTAGGCACAATACTCAGCTTCCCTGGATGCAGGGGGTTTCCTTCCCCTCCCAGGGTGTGAAGGCACAACTATGGATCTTTTAACTCTTCCCTTTCCTATATCTTTTTGCATGGGTCTCTCAGAGATGAAGGATCCTCTGGCAACATCTCTTCTCTCTCTCGTGTTGCTTTTCCCACATCTTCTCATGTGTAGGATAAAAGATAGAGTTGTTGTTCCTCTGCTTTCCTCTTACCCCTCTAAACTTCTTGGCATATCATTTCATCTGAGGAGGGAGGCATCTAGTGCAAACTATGCCCAGGATTATGCTCAGGTTCCCTTCAGAGAGGACATCACTCATGCTGCTTGTCCTCCTGCCACTCTAACATGTCCTTCACCAAGGATTCTCCCACCATTAACAAGTGAGGACCAAGGACAACCCCTCCTTAAACCCCCGCCCTACTCATTGAAGGTGTTTAAGCTCTCCCTCCTACCTCCCTTGTCACTTAAGCCATGGTCATACCACTTCAGCTTTCACATCTCTCCACAGCCACAAGCAGCAACTCAGGTAGAACAAACCGCTCCTGACTTTGCTCCAACCCAAATACATCCCTGTCCTCGGGATGAGACAGAGTGTGCTGGGAGCACACCAAACATCCTGCATTTCCCTGACACCTGCATCTAGCAAGACCCTGCAGAGGCAACTTAAGGACATTCTGCAGCTATGAATGTTCTTGGTTTCATCTCTCAAAGTCAGACCTTCATGAAGAGGATATCATAGTGAGGACTGTCACTTCCACTTGCTGCTGGGAAATGGACCTTGCCATGAACTTTCCCTGGACTATTAGGGCATTTAGGAACAATCCTGACCTCAAGTTACTCCCTTCCAGAGTGCTAGGAAACTTTAACAGAGACACAAGGCCACCAAAACCATCTGCCTGGGTCCCGATTCCTCCTGCCATAGCACATGCAGGAAACCGCAAATGGAAAATGCACTCCCTGGCTGTGATACACACACACAGCTGAGCTGGAACAGCTGCAGACAGAGGCTCAGCTACTCCTGCAGAAGCTCTGGCTTCAGCATGGCACCCACAGCCTGGGTCCAGGAGCTGGCCACTGCCTTATGCCAGGGGACTCCTGGCAGCACAGGGCAAACCACATAGGAGAAGAGCTGCTAAAGAACCCATCCTGAAGGGATCATCATTAGAACAGGCAGTGACAAAGCCCCAACTCCACAGGAAAGCACCTGGCAGCTCTCTCTGTGGGGAGATGAAAGCAACCAGGTGCAAAAGCAGGCAGCTGCAAGGGGCCCAGAGCCAGTCCCCATGCAGCATCCTGAGTGGGATCAGAATGGTGTGACCTGCTCTGAAAGCAGCCAGGTAACTGAGTACCTGCTTGGCTCATTGTTTTGGGCTCCCAGCTCAAGAGGGACAGGGAACTGCTCGAAAGAGGCCAGTGCAGGAACACCAAGATGATCAGGGGACTGGAGCATCTGTGTGAGGAGGAAAGACTGTGAGACCTGGGGCTGTTTAATCTGGAGAAGGCTGAGGGGGGACCTCAGCAACACTTATCAACCCCTAAAGGGTGGGTGTCAGGAGGCTGGGGCCAGTGTTTGTTGTGTGGTGGCCAGTGCCAGGACAAGGGGCAACAGGCATAAGCTGGCACACAGGCAGTGCCCCTGGCACAGGAGGAGAAAGTCCTTTGGTGCTGAGGGGAGGGAGCCCTGGCCCAGGCTGCCCAGGGAGGGTGTGGAGGCTCCTTCTCAGGAGGTTTCCAACCCCACCTGGACACGTTCCTGTGCCCCCTGAGCCAGGGGAAGCTGCTTGAGCAGGGGCTGGGGCAGCTCTGCAGGGCCTTTCCAACCTCCATCATTCTCTGATTCTGTGATCAGATGGGTCATTTCTTGGATGTCCTGCTGGGTTCCCATGAATCCTCACCACTCTGACCTGTAGCAATGGGTACTTACCCCAAGAAAGGGAGGAGCTGGCTTTGGAAAGCCCTCAGATGGCAGCTCCCTTTGAATCTATGATTTTGCAATGTGTCATTTCTTAGCAGATATCCCTCAGAGAGGTTCCCATGGTAAAGGCTGGATCTGCCAGAGCTATTCCCTCACCATCAGGTGCATGTCCAGGTCAGGAGCTGCCTATCCAGCCATCTCTGCATCCCACCTCAGCCCCAAAGCCGAGCTCCTGACTGAGCACTAGAGTCCTGCTTCCAACAGGACCTGTTGGAATGGATGGGGTGTAGTAGGAATTAACCTCAAATGAAGGCACAAAGTTTGAAAGTAAATGAAACATTAAATATCAAAGCCAAACTTTACTAAGACCCAAGACCCTGAAAGGACAAAACCCCCAAAATCCTCAAAGAGACTTACAACTTTCTCCAGCTCCTGGTGGCTTTTTGACCAGCCTTAGCCCAATCCTGCACAGCTTTCATCCTAGACAATGTTTCTAAACATGTTCCTTGCTTCCACCCTCCTAATCCTTCATTTTCCTGCTGCATTTCCCAGATCTACCAAAGATGTTCTTCCCCCAGGACCACTTTCCCCAGCAGCCCTGTGGTGCACATCCAACATCTTCCCTGCAGTTGCTCCCAAATGGTCTTGAGCCCCCCAAGGCCTCCCTTGTTTGAAAGACACCCCAGATCCAGTGGGCTCCTCTTCAGCTGCCCAAAGCCCTGGGACAATCACTAGCTTAGCCAAACATCTCCAGGAATGTCATCCCCAAAAAGCATCACTTCTTATCCACCACAGGCACAAATCTAAATGAAAATGAGACATCTTTGTGCATTTCTACAGCTCACCAGAAGATGAGTGTCTTGTAGTTTTAGGGCAGGGCTTCCCATAAGGTACCCAGGGCCCTCCTTCCCTATACACAGCTCCTCAACCCTCATCCTCTGCATTTGCCATCTTGCAGTCTTCTCACCAGTAGTGGGACTCAGATGACACATTAAGACACCTAAACGTGTATCTTGATGTTGGATATTGATAGGAGCCAGTAGGGGAGTCTCAGATGCTACCAGGGGCCTGTTTCCAGGCCACTGAAGCAAACCTGAGTGCCAACTTTCAGAGGAGCCTCTCCAGTCACACCCAGAGGGTTCTCCACCTGATCTGCTGCTCCCACACAGGCCTTGTGCTAGCACTAGGTACAAGCCACGTTCTTCTGTTTACCCAAAGTGTCTGGATAACCACCTTACCCGAGATCAACACTCCCCACAGACAGCCCCTGCACCAGGTGCAGGCACATCTCCCATCACATCCAGCTGACTTCCTTGCTTTGGCTTTACAGAGAAAGCAAACACAGAGTGATGGGGGTAGAAAATGAATCCCCAGGACAGATCTGAGGTGCGTGTAAACAGATCTCTCAGGTCATCCCAGGGCTCAGACAGTCAGACTTCCACACAGCAACCATTCCCATCTCTGCTGGCATGGATCATCTGGCATGATCCACATTTCCTCTGCAAAGAGCAGTTCCCATCCCAAACACACCTGTTGAGGCAGATAGGGACTGTTTATCCTACAAAATGGGTGGTTATTTGAACTGATGATGTGCCCTACCTTACACAAACAAACCACTTTAGTCCCCTGTTACAGTGCTATCACAGGTACCAGGGAAAACAGCCACAGCCCTCAGAAAAGGGGACAAAGGTTATTTCAATGGGAAACACAGGGGACAGGGAACATGCACAGAAGAGAATGGATTGAGTAGGACAAGGTTTTTCTTCTGGGATCCTTTGCTCAGAGCAGACGGGGAGAGATCCAGACCAACTCAGCACCAAAATCTACTCTTTATATGGATTTTATAGTCCCTCACCATCATGTATAAGAGAAAACACACAACCAGAGGAGAACAATTAAAGCTACCATATGCCTCCACTTACCTAAACAAGGAGGAGTTAGGTGAAGGTAGAAGAGATGCTGATGTAACATCTCCTGGCTTTGTACCTTCCACCTTCCAGAGGAGGTGAGGAGTCTGTCCAGGAGGGCAACAGTTAAACCCAAGTCTGTGTCCCTGAAGAGTGGGTTTTGCAGTGTCTGCATCTAGAAGAATGTTCTGGAACTAAGGCCCCATGTGAAGGTGTGGGCACCCTTCCACACAAACTCCCTACCCTATAGAAAACATGTGTTCAAGAGCTGCCAGCACACCTTCTCCAGAAGAAATTATCTAGGGATTAAGCAGGAGCATGTGAAGCAGAGATATATGATCCACCAAGCATGGGAACAGCCACTGGCAGCAAGGGCAGCCCTGCAGCCAGGAGAGGAGAGATGAAGTTAATACAGAGGGTATCAATAAGGGGGGGAAAAAAACCACCAATTGTAATTGAGGAGCTCTAAAGTACAAATTCCAGCAGGAGAATTTGTAAATCCCATTGCAAACCTCACTATGGCTTTTGGGGCCTGTGGGTGCAGAGAGGGGATTTCTCTCCCCATGAGAACAAGGACAGAGCTGCCATGAGAGATATGGTGGCCCCTGACTTCCACCTAGTGACTTGGTACAGTGCAGGGAATTTCCAGAGATGAAGAGATCTCTAGGCTTTGTTTCATAATGATCCTGTGGTAGCAGCTTCCCTTCATCTCCAGTTGTATTTGAACACGTTTGGTTGTGTTCTTTTGATCTCCACCTTGGCAGTGACACTGCAGATAACTTCCAACAAAGGATTAAACGTTTTGTTTGTCTCCACAACCAGCATCTGCTGTCACTCCAGCTCAGAGGCAGCTGCAGCACCTCACAGCTCTCCTGCCTTGAGGCAGAGAGGGCCCATCACCAGCTGAGACCATGAAGATGTTTCCTCCTGTAGCAAATCGCATCAAATCAAAGCATCTTGTGCTTTGCAGCCCCCAGGCCTTCAAATCCTCACCCCAGGGCTCTTCCCACCCCTCACAAGCTGCTCATGTGTGCAGTGGGGTTTGTCCTCTGGAGATCCAGCCTGAAAAAGCAGCATGGATCTCCTTTACCCCATAAGACTCCTTATTTTTGAGCCAAGGGGTCAATGTTCAAGGCAAACTCACCCCCTCTGCCTGGGGGTCACTGACGGATTCTGCCTGGCATGCACTGGAGGGAAGGAGCCATATTATTTTCCATTGCAAGGAAGGGTTGCAGCTCTTTTGTGAGGTGCAGGTTTTGTCAAGGGAGAAGGAATGAGATGCTGATGGGTGACCACAGCCTTCTATCAGAGAGCTGAGGGGAGCTGCCCAGCTCAGCCTCACAGCTGAGGCTCTCAAGCCCAAAGGACTCATCCCTGAGGCAGGGGAGCATGGCTGCCAGCCACAGAGCCTTTGCAGGGGCACTGCACACGCCCAGCTTGCTGAAATGCTTTAGCACAGCCTCCTCCCCCTGTATTTGTATGGACCATCCTCAGTGTCATCTCCCCATCTTTGGAGACCACCACCAGCATGGCTGCTGCCTGCAAACCTGTGGGACAGCAGAAGCCCAGCCATCTGCTGCCACAGTGCACCAGGATGGACATTCCTGCTGCCCCAAGTCACTCCCCACATCATCCAGACTCTGCCATGTGTGGATCAGGGCTTTCTCAACCACAGCAATCAATTCCCTGGGCAACATATCTAAGGCACAGCTTGGCCAAGAGCTTGTGCTTGGGCAGTGCTGTCCCCATCCTACCTCCAGCAACGCTGCTGGGCTCCTCAGTGGAGCCATGTCCATGAGGCTGTATCCAAGTCTCTCCTCATGAACCTGGGCAAAACAGGAGGTGAAAAACCAGTAGCTGCTGGAGCAGGGAGCTCAGCTCTGCCTTGACAGAAACTGCCAGTGCTGCTCATTGTTTTCTTCCCATCAACTCCCTCCCAAAGCCTCTCTCCATCCATCCTAAGGGTTTAATTCTCCAAGAAGCAGAAGCATCCCCTGCTCTCCCCACTCAAATATTCACACCCACCAACCCCAATGAAATCCTTAGAGAAAAGGACAAACTCAATGAGAAAACCCACCTGGGGAGACCACAAGCACCTCAGGCATCACTTCAACGGCTCCCCAGATCTCTGTCCTTGGGCCTGGGAGAGCTCCCTATGGGTATCAGCAGCACTTCACAAGCTGCCTGCCAAGAAAGCAAGGACCATGGTGGCAATTTTAAGACAGTTAAAAGCTGTCCTGAGGCAAAAGCATGTGTGGAAAATACAAACCCAGCTGAAGAGCTGACCTTTCCCCAGGACTGCAGTCTTTGCTGCTTCTCAGCACTTCATGACACTTTGAAATTGCTCTGGATTCAAATGATAACATCTTAATCAAGATCCAGAAGAATGCTGGCTGTCTGTTTCCTGGGGAAATGTTAAAGACTTTGGAAATCTCTATTTTAAGATGACTCCCTAGGTACTTTCCCAGCAAACTAGGAGGCATCAAAACAAAAAGCTCCCATTGAGAGCTGCCAGCTTCTCCAGATCAGTAAAGACCAGTAAGGAGAGGAAAATAGAAACATCAGAAACCTCTCCAAATTCACCCTGGCAGGTAAAGAGGAAAAAAAAAAACCCTGCAATTTGGGGGAAGGGGGGGGAAAAGAAGCTGTTTTACTTACAACCTGCCATGAATCTGTGGAGCTCACTGTTGAGGACATTTGTGAAGTCTTTAAGGTATTAAGTGCCATTATTCATAAGTGATTTTCACGGGAAACACCTACCTCAGAAACTAACTTCAGCCTCAGATGGTGCTAAACATTGCTGCTACTGTGGTACCTCCTTCAGGTTTGTTTCATCTTCATCACGTTATTCACACTCAGAAAAATCTGCATGAAGGGAAAAATGAAGAGGCTGCCATCAAACCTTAAAGTGATAGGAAATGCTTTGTTTAGGTGAGCTTCCCCTCCTCACCTTGTGTGCATGCCACAGCTCACACGCTTGTCTCTGTGAGACCTTGCTGGGATGAAGCAGCTCTGGGCACTGACTCTGAAATCAGGATCTGTAGGTCCTTGAGGAACAATGCCCTGCATGAGGGATGGGCATTAGAGAGCTGCTTTCCTTGATAAAGCCATTGCATGCTGCGGCCATCTCTGCTACTCATTCACCTGAAGTAGGGAATAGGAAGGAGTCACCTACTGACATTTATTTTCTAGATGCCCACAATAACAGGGACATCTGCATCCTGAAGTCACTCAAGTCTCCAGTAGTGGTGGTGAGTTTGGCTTAAGCTAGGCTTGGAGGGCCATCAGTAACCACCCAGACACTCAGGACAGCAAGGAGGAAATCCTTCCTAACAGCCTCTCTGGTGCATGTGCAAAACATCTACCACACACATGTGGTGGGGAAAATAGTGAGTGTGCTCTTCCAGACAGTGCCATCACACACCTGAGGAACCATATCAGTGTTACCAGGGGCAACCTGACATCCCCAGCTTCTGAGGACAAGTAACCTTCACTCAGAGTATCATATACAGAAGAGAGGACAATCCACAGTGGTGCTAGGCTAAGGAGAGGAGGGATCTGGGAAGGCTTCTCCAGGCTTGAACTGCAGGACATGAGCTGACAGTAGCTGGTGGCAGAGGTGGAGAGAAGCTCCTATTGGTGAGGTCTTTAATGGCTTCCAGCAGTGGGACAGCCCAATCTCATGGAGCTATTCCTACCCATAGCTCTGAACTGCACAATGAGCAGTGGTCAGTACAGAGCAACCAGCACATCCATCCTTAGAGACAACTATCCAATTGTCCTGGAGCCTCAGGGTTTGGTAACTGCCCCACTGCAAACGTCTGACTTCTCAGTGCTCATGACCAACAGCTACAGTTTGATCTCTGTGCCACTTCCAGGAACTTCATGCCAAAGCAGGCAAAATGCAGCTGGGCTGGGTTACATTGCAAACCCTGAACTGAAACCATCACCCTGAGAAACCCCAGGGGCCCCTGAAAGCTGTGCCAAGGCTTGGTCATAGGAGCATGGCCCCCACTGAGCTTTGGGTGACAACTTGCCAAGTCAGGATGCTTCTGATTCCACCTCACAGACCAAGGAGATGGTCTTCTGGCCATCCACTCCTGGGTCCTTTCTCCTTTTGGAGTCTGAGGTCCACACAGTTGGTGCTCATAGTGCAGACCAAGCAGCTGGATTTGACAGCTTAGGCCTTAGGAGGAGCTTGAGAAGGTGCAAGTTCTAGTCAAGAACAGGCCAGAGGGATGAGTGGACAGTCTCAGCTCAAAGGAGCAAGACACAATGGGTCTGTCTCTCCCACCACATCCTCACCTTGCAACACAGCCCAAAGCTGTGTCTGTCAACCTTCTGCAGTCAGGGAAAAGGGTCCACAAGGAAGGAGAGGAAAGGACTACATGCCACCAANTAGGAGGAGCTTGAGAAGGTGCAAGTTCTAGTCAAGAACAGGCCAGAGGGATGAGTGGACAGTCTCAGCTCAAAGGAGCAAGACCTTGCAACACAGCCCAAAGGTGTGTCTGCCAGCCTTCTGCAGTCAGGGAGAAGGGTCCATAAGGAAGGGGAGGAAAGGACTACATGCCACCAAGCAAAGCTGCAGAGGATACAGTGAGCAAGATAACAACAGCACACTGAGGGCCAGCAGTTGAGGTGAGAGGGGGGAAAGATGCTGAGAATGTGCTGGCCTGAAGGACTTTTTCCCCTCTATCACACTGGCATCAGCCTGCAGTTCCAGTCTTGGCTGACTGGAACAACATCCCCCGGTTGCTCAGACATCTAGTGCACTTGAAGATGCTTTAAGCCTTTCTTCCCATCTCGGTGGTCAAGAAAGGAAAAGGTCTACTCTGTCCCAGCCAGCACCTCGGGAAAACTTGGGGTACCCTCAGGCATCTCAAACAGCAGCACACCTACCTTGGGACACCAAAACCCACACGCTGATACATCCACTCCCAGGCACCTCAGTCCATGAGCCAAATCTCACACTTAGTTTTTGCAAACACATGCAGGCTGGTTATGGCCAGTAAACACAGAGCAGGAGATGCTGCAGGCTCTTGGGTATCAGTCAAGGCTTACATGCAAGTTGAGAGATGAAAAACCAAGTCTTAGCACAGCTAAAAAGAAGTTGATGAGCAAGCTGGAGATCACCACTCTACCAAAACACATCAACCAGAGAGTGATTGTCCCACGTGGAGTTTAAATAGAGCTCCAGGGCCTATGGGTGGAAGTCACAGGTGAGGCTGGTCATGGCCATTAAGGCTTATTGGTGCCCTCAAGGGCCTGACACCAAGGCTGATCCTGATGGCAGAAGACACCTGTGTGTGGGCAGCTGAGTTTAGTCTCCCTGCTGAGGAACTGCATGCTCTTCATGCAGCAGGAGGAGCTGAGTGATTCATTGATACAAACGACACGAATTACAGAGGGCCCAGCAGAAACACTTCACCTCAGAAAAGCTCAAATATCTTGCTTTCACATATTATAAACAACTCCCTTTTTTCCTCCTGCTTAGTTTTGGGGTGGCTCCCTTCAGCATCACCCCCTTCCTTCTCCAGGGCTTGCATAGTGTCCATTCAGTCAGCACTCCAGAGCCTCAAGCCAGGGATGCAGAAGATATCTGCAGACCACAAGCTTGAATCATCTTCCTATCACCCTCTGAAGCATGGAAACCACCTAATTAGTGAGTGATGCAACTGGAAGTTGAGGAGATTAGAAATCCTGACATTTGCTGTTGAAAAGGGCTTGTTTTTACAGCAGCTGGGCAGGGAAACTATTCTGCTCTGACGCCAACCGACGGCTTTGGGGACATTATCTCTTCTGAACATTAATACCCACGGGCAAACAAAGGCATGTGGCTGAAAGGGAAAGAGTCCCACCCAAGGAAGGAAGACAGTTCTTCTTTTTATGCATTTACACTAAAACCTGATTCTAAATTTGGCTGTAGGAAAGGTCAGTTCCCATGAAAGCTTCAATGTGAAGCATCCGTGTCCGCAGGAAGGTTCGTGGGCTGTGACTTTACCACCAAGGGGTTGGGCAGCCCTTCAAAAGGTCTTGGCCAAATGAGACAACAGTGGAGACCTTCCAGTGAGCAAAACTCTTCCTGGTTCACAAAGCAAAGGCCATGGCAGTTTGAGCTGTCCCAGAAGCCTTCATGGCATTGAGATGAGTTGTGACTTCACGCTCCTGAGACACAAGTGCTGGGAAGGGGCAGAACTAAGCCTCAAGCTCCCTATCAGCTAACCCAAACCTCTTTTGACCCATAGGGTGGGAAACAAATATCTTAGGAACTCCATGAACACTGAACACCAAGTGAAAGACTTTCCAAGGCAAAAAAAAAGCATCATGTGACCTCAGGTCCCAACACAGCTCTGGCCAAGATGACTTCTGCCCTTCACTGCTAAGATGAGGTGGTTCAGGAATCAGCATGACACCAGCAGTAGGCTCCTCCTCTTGTAAGGAGCAGTAGTTTACTCTCCATTCTTGCAGAGCCAGATTGAGTCATGGCCAGTCGTGCAGACCTGGCCTGAAGGCCTCTGGAGCACATGGTGCTTCTGATTTCCACACACAGTGGAAGGGATGTAGAGGGAAGGAAGAAGCAGGTCTCTTTTGAGGACGTTGGTGGAGGAGATGGTACTCCAGGTCTTGTCTGCCAGCATGTAAGAAGAGAGGGACTGTGCCCACCCTCCTTGGGCATAAACAGCCCTTCTGAGCCAGCCTGTAAGCATCTCCCACCACCCTGCAGCCTCTGCCCATCCCACTGGCAGTGACACAAATGAACCCCCTCTTCCCCCTGGCTGTAGCTAACAGCAATCCAAAAGGGGAATCCCTCTCCTTTCAGATCCCTTGCCCACTGTTAAAAGCCCTGGGCAAAGCTGGCTCCTTGCAGGTTGCACAGCATCTGCCAGCAGCCAAAGCAAACAGAAATAGCAGCACCAAGGAGCCCAACAGTCAGGGTTACCCTCAGGAAGTGCAGGCTCTGCAGATCCGGCTGGAAGCCTGAAGAAGAGAGGGCAGGTTGTCCTGCAGGGCTCTTACTTGAAGGGCTTTGTTTGTGGTGTGGGCTTGAGGCTGGCCAAGTGCTTCAAAGCCTGTCTGCACACTCTCCTTCAGAGACATCCTGGTCAGCCCAGCCTGAACCTCCAGAAATTCAACTGCAGCTTCTCCCGCATAGATCCTGAGTCCAGCTCAAGTTTGTTGGCTGTCTGGCTGGGAGCTGATGGGTGGCTGCTGGTCCCTGGATGGTTTCTTTAGTGCCAGTGGCTCCAGCTGGTCTATCTGTGCTGGGGACAGTTGGTAGGGGGGGGAGTAGGAAAACAGAGCAAGAAAAAGATGTGACTGTGGCTGTGTTTTGTAATCCAAGGGTGCTCTGGTTTTAATCTAGTTTGGGAAAACCCCCAGGGGATGTCTACAAAGAAAATAAAGAGACAGAGCACTGCGTTGTCAAGGTCAACCAGCTCCTCGTGTTTCGAGAAGGGGAAGGGCTGAACCACAGACCAGGCTGAGACAAACTGCTGCAGACCAAAAGCACAACCCACACAGTTTCCATCATGCTGTGGGTGAGCTGAGGCCAGGACAGCCCCTATGGACAGGCTGCTTCAGTCACTCACCCTGGCTTCCAATGCTGGACAAGCAAGACCCTGGGAATCTTGGTCTTGAAGGACACAGAGCTTGGCTCAAGTTTGGCCCAGCAGCACTTTTACACAGCAGCAATGAGGAAAATGGCAGAGCACTGGCTTGTGCAAGACTCTCCTCATTACCAGCACAGGTGTAGAGCTGAAAGCTGCATCAGTTTCACAGAGTCACAGAATGGAGGGGGCTGGAAGGGCCCTGCAGAGCTGCTCCAGCCCCTGCTCAAGCAGGTTCACCTGGCTCAGGGGGCACAGGAACGTGTCCAGGTGGGGTTGGAAACCTCCTGAGAAGGAGCCTCCACACCCTCCCTGGGCAGCCTGGGCCAGGGCTCCCTCCCCTCAGCACCAAAGGAGTTTCTCCTTGNCCCAGAACTGGACACAGGACTCCAGATGAGGCCTCAGCAGCTCTGGCAGAGCAGAGGGACAGCAGAACCTCCCTGGCCCTGCTGCCCACACTCTCCTTGATGCCCCCAGGCTGCCATTGGCTTCTTGCCCACGAGGTCATGTTGCTGCTCATGGTCAGTTTATGATCACCCAGCACTGCCAGGTCCCTGTCCTGGAGCTGCTCTTCAGCAGGTCACCGCCAGCCTGTCCTGCTGCAGGTGATAGTTTAGCACTGTGGTTTCCCTCACAAAGGTGTCACTGCCCATGAGGAAATGTCCTTATGCCAGGGCAGCACATCCCTTCTCGGGCAACACACATCAGCAGGCTTACAGCAACACAGTGCTCTCACAAGCAGAAGCCATGTGAGGAGCAGGTCTGAGAGAAGTAAACCCTCTGAAACCCAGTCCCTGTACAGGATTTGAGGGACCTCAGAGCTCACCCAAGGTCCCAGCCTCTCCACTCCTCATCCAGGTGAGATCCTGGCTCGCAGCAGCCCTTTCCCCACTCTGCTATGCTTGCTGTGCAAGTAAAGCCCTAAAAGGGCTTAAACCCAAAGAGCATCCACTTATTCTCTAGTCAAAGGTTGGGATGCTTCTTTCTAGCCCACAGGGAGTTTTTGGGCCACCTCAGGAGCTTTCATCCTGCTTGGTTTTGTCCCTTGCCCACTCCAGTCCATCTACAAGCCAAGGACATAACTAGGGAGCCATGCTCATATCCCCAGGCCTCTGCAGCTCTTCCCAGCACAGGGCTCTGCCCACTCCCTCCAGGCTTCAGCCAGTCAGGAGTATTTGGATAGACCTGTCTTCTTTCCCCCAAAAAACTGTCATAATGTATAGATATGTACCTCAGCAGGTATCAGTGCCTTCTCCAGAATCACAGAATGGTAGGGTGGAAGGGACCTTCAGAGATCATCTAGTCCAAACCCCCAACTCATCTTTTCCAGCTCAGGAGAGGTGAGGAAGGTTTGATATTCTGCAAGCATCCCATTTTGCCTTCTCCTAAAATGCAACATTACAAGGGAAAGATGTTTTCTGGCTGGGTTTTGCTGTTTCAGATTTCAATGTTCCTTGTTGCTTTTGCAGTAGTCACTGTACCAACACTTTGGGATGTTTTACTTCCCTGGGAGAAGGATTCAAAGCTCAACCTTTCCTTTAGGACACACAGACCATTTCCTTCCTAGTTCAGGGATATTTCAGGGCACCTTGTTCCCTGTATCCCCATATAAATCCTTGGCAATGGATAGGCAGGTATCTTCTTTCCCAGCGACAGCAGAGACTGGAGGCAGCTCATCCCATGCCAGACAGTCTCTCCATCTCAGCCTACCCTCTTATAAATCACATCCCAAGCCTCTTTTTTTTGCCCTATGTCTTTTCCCTCACCTCATGGGTTCAGACAGACAGGAAGGCAAAGTGTCAAAGAGGTGAAGCAGGAGACCTCTGGGACCTCCCACCTGCAGCTTGGAAGGAGAGGGAAGGAGGAGACTGAAACCAGACATTGGATCTTGCCTTAATGAAACAGCCAAATGCTGCCAAGAGGGTTTTTTCCACTGTACAGTTGACTATAGGCTTGATGACAGGAAAGCTAATTATATCAACATCCTGTTTACCCAGCAGCATGGAACAAAAGCCCAGATACACTTGGGCTGTTGAGGGCACGCTCTGATCTGGCTGCATGAAAGAATACAGCTCAGCCATGTGTCTGTCTGGGGGATTTTCCTCTGCAGGTGAAGTTCTGTCTGCTCCCACTGTCCCAAATGTTTGCTGGGCTGCCCAAAGAGAGCTCCTGGAAAGTAACGCGTGCTCCTGCTGAGAGCAACTCACAGGGCTGGGAAGCTGCTCATCCTGCTCTTGGTGGAGCACACAGGGTGTATTTAAATCCCAGGGGGTTCCTGCTACCCCTGCAGTGAGCCCCAGCCCAAAGCCTGGGAGGGAGCTTTCCCTGGGCAGACCCAGACCAAGCCACACTGTGCAGAAAGAGCAGAACACCCAGCAAAAACCACTCAGTGAGTCAGGGCACTTTGCCTCAGTTTCCCTCTCTGTCAGAGCTCTACCCACCAGACCAGTGTCTCTTTCCCAAGCCCTCCTTCTTCCACACCTTAAATTTTACTGGCAGAGTCCTCTCCACACATGGGTTTGGTCTCAGCCTTTCTACCAAACTGGTTCATAGAATCATTTTGGTTGGGAAAGCCCTGCAGTCCCAGCCCTGCCCTCACCCTGCCCAGCACTAACCCATGGCCCTCAGCACCTCAGCACCATGGCTTTGGGATCCCTCCAGGGTTGGGGACTCCACACCAGCCACGGCCTCTCTGCTCATCTGCTCCTATCCTATTTTTTTTCCACATTTCCCATCACTTCATTCCTCCTGCTAAGCCAGAAACATGATGGGACAGCTCAGGAAGAAACATCTTCTGCCCTGTCCCTGCCAAGAGCAGCACTGGTGAGACGTGCTGTGGGGAAAGAGCTGTGAGGCACAAAGTCCTGAGCTAGAGCTAGAGCTGGCAGCAGGCAGAGGATCTGGCAGCTGGCTGTGGTCCAAGGAAAGTTGCTCAGACCTGCCTCCAGATGTCATCAGCTGCCAGCACTTTCCTATCTGAGCATCAGAAGTGAAGAGAATGTTTCAGTTGGAAGTGATCTGATCCAACTGATGTATCAGAGAAGCATTTTGGTTGGAAAAGACCTTTAAGATCATTGAATCCAACCCCTCCCCTCACACTGCCAAGCCCAGCACTAAATCACATCCCTCAGCACCTCAGCTGTGCATCTTTACCATGTTGTATGGATGAAGCCAAGCGAGAAAGAGATGGAGATCCACACCTGGATCTGAATTTACTGAAAGCTCCAGAGGGCTCAGCAGAGTTTGGGGTTGGGCCCAGCCTGGTGAGGGCACTCAGGGTGGGCTGTGGTATTTGTGGCTACCCTTTAATGCTTTCAGATTTTCCTTAAAGGTCATGTGCTCTGGACTCTAATCATCTCAGGGTGGCAAAACAAAGTTGCTGGACTGTTGGAAGTTCTGCCTTCCATGACAAACGAAGCCAAGATCCCATCACCTCTTTGTTATTAGTGACCCTCCAGTATTTTTGTTGAGGGATTTGTCATTAACCATGAGCCCCCAGCACCTTTCCAGTTACCTCCTGCCTCCTTCAGGCTCTGCTACAGCAATCTCCAGGGCTCATGTAGCAACTGAAAGAGGGCACAGTGGTGTGGGACACAGTGGTGTGGGGTACAGCTGGGTGGGCAGCTATCCCTTCTCCCATGGGCTGCCTTTCATCAGCCAGGATGCAGCAATCACCTTTACATTAACATCTAGGTACTATGAAGCTTGACCACCCAGCTTTCCCCAGGTACTCTGAAAAGAGAGGATGGAGAGGAGGGCTACCAAAATAGGTTGAGATTCACTAAGCCCTGTGATCTCAGAAGGTTCAGGGGGTAGGATGCAGCTGCACACTGGGGATTCCTGGACCATGAAGAAGCTCAGGTCACCATCTGCAAGGGGATGGCTGCTATGACAGAGCACCAAAGGGACATGCACACTCCTCCAGAGCAGCATCTGGAGACAAAGGTTGCTTTGAGCCTGTGCCTGCAGCAGTGCCCTATGTGAGCAAAGCACCCTGATGTACTGGGGTATGGCTCAGACTGCCTTCTCCTCTCAAAAGGGTGGATTTCAGTGACTGCAACAACTCAGGAATTGGGCAAATTACTCTGGGCAGATGAAGTAGAAAAAAAATACACAAAAGACACAAGTTGAGGGGTGTTCAGTAAAGCCAACATCTGCCACAGCTTACTCACACTGGCACTACTCACTCAAAACAGAGCTAAGGCTGGAAACAAAACCAAAACAGCCCTTGTTTTGGGTCAGCTTTCCTGATGGGGTTTTTTCTTCCCCAGTCTCAGTTTTCAGTGGAAGAGGTTCTTCTGTTTATTTGCTTTGTTTGACTCAGCCCCCAGATTCCCTTTGATTTTTCAGTGCAAACTGATGGTGCAAGTGGGTTATTTGCACAGCTGCCTTCACAGCCACCATGCAGCATCAGCCCTTCCTGAGGGAGGGCACAGGGACAGCCTCTTAGGGCCAACACAAGAGTCCTACAGGAGCTATCCTGGGACAAAGGAGTAGGAGGGATGACCACAGCACATCTCAGCCTTCCCCTTGTCCTCCAGCAGCCCTGTGCAAAGACAGGAGTGAGATAAATTCATAGCATCATGGCATGGTTTGGACTGGAAGGGACCTTCAAAACTCATCTAATCCAACCCCCCTGCCATGGGCAGGGACACTTTCCACCAGATCAGGTTGCTCCAAGAACCTTGGCCTTGAACACTTGCAGGGATGGAGCAGCCACAAACTCTCTGTGCCAGTGTTCTCTGCAGCCTGGTCTATGTGCCATGGAAGCCACTAGAAAGAGCTGTTCAGCTACAACAAAAGGCAAAGTTCTCATTTACAGAAATAATTATGGAGCAACTTCAATTCAGTTTTGTGAGCAGTGGAGCACAGGGATTCTGGTTCCCTCCAGCCAAGGTCTGGGAAGGCACAAACCCCACCTAGGCGCTTTGGGAGAGAAATAGCATGGACAGCTCCAAATCTCATATCCAAGAGCCCAGCTTTTCCTTTACAACTCTCCTTACGAACGTGGTCCCATGCTATGGGAGAGAGCATGGTGAGGAAGAGCCATTGTCCTAGAGTGAAGTGATGCCAAAGTCAAGTGTAGCCCAGAGCCAGTCTCTTCAGAAGCCCCAGCTGCCTCTCAGATCACAGTGATGGAAAAGAAGGGATGGAGGGTTTCTTGGTGATATCTCTGGCAGGCAGCCTCTGCTCTGTCTCCATGAGGATAGTGGCAGGGAAATTTAAAGATTCATGTTTTGGGAATCATTTCAAGCAAAGAAATATCAGCAAGTTCCCTGCTGACATCAAACTGGGAGCACTGGCTGATTCACCAGAGACTGAGCTGCCAGTCAGTGAGAGCTGGGCAGGCTGAGTGGGGCTGAGAGGAACCTCCTGAGGTTCAGCAAGGGCAAGTGCAGAGTCCTGCACCTAGGGAGGAACAAGCAGGACAGGACAGGCTGGGGGTGAGCTGCTGGAGAGCAGCTCCAGGACAGGGACCTGGCAGTGCTGAGTGATAATAAACTGACCATGAGCAGCAACGTGTCTTCATGGGCAAGAAGCCAATGGCAGCCTGGGGGCATCAAAAAGAGTGTGGGCAGCAGGGCCAGGGAGGTTCTGCTGCCCCTTTGCTCTGCCAGAGCTGCTGAGGCATCATCTGGAGTCCTGTGTCCAGTTCTGGGCTCCCCAGCTCCAGAGGGACAGGGAACTGCTGGAGAGAGGCCAGTGCAGGGACATCAAGATGCTGAGGGCACTGGAGTATCTTCCTTATGAGTAAAGGCTGTGGGACCTGGGGCTGTTCAGCCTGGAGAAGAAAGAGAAGGAATTTAATTAACACTTAAAAGTATTTAAAAGGTGTTTGTCAAGAGGATGAGGCAACATATTTTCTCCTGTCTCCAGTGCCAGGACAAGGGGTAACTGGCACAAGCTGGAACACAGACAGTGCTCCTGGCACAGGAGGAGAAAGTCCTTTGGTGCTGAAGGGAGGGAGCCCTGGACCATGCTGCCCAGGGAGGGTGTGGAGGCTCCTTCTCAGGAGGTTTCCAACCCCACCTGGAGATGTTCCTGTGCCCTCTGAGCCAGGTGAACCTGCTTTAGCAGGGGCTGGGGCTGGGGCTGGGGCTGGGGCTGGAGCAGCTCTGCAGGGCCCTTCCAGCCCCCACCACTCTGGGATTCTATGGTTCTATTATTCCAGCGCCAGATGCTGATTTACAGGCCTCCAACTGGCTTCTCAGGATAGCTGATGAAGTGATACAGTGGGGTCTCCTTGCACTATCCCTGATGATCCAACATGAGGTCCTTCAAGTATGATGCACAGAACCACACAGGGATGCCAAAGTCACCCCTTTTTGCCTCCCCATCTGTCTCCTTCATCTCCCATCTGCCTCAGCCAGACCCTGGCCTCAGCTGCTACTCAGACAGCATCAGGGATGTATCCCTCCTGCAATGACCCCATCTGCTGGCACACAGGACATCCTCTCTGGTCCTATATCCCTCATTAAGCAAATTCCTTCTTTTTGGAGCAGCTCCCAACACACCTCCTCCTGCTAGGAAAGAGAAA
This sequence comes from Urocolius indicus, assembly GCA_013401255.1. Classification (NCBI taxonomy): domain Eukaryota; kingdom Metazoa; phylum Chordata; class Aves; order Coliiformes; family Coliidae; genus Urocolius; species Urocolius indicus. The sequence continues at coordinate 12,806 of WBNH01006616.1, read as the reverse complement.
ATAAGGGTGATTTCTGTCCTCCCCAGCACTGTACAACCTCCACACAGCTGTAGGTCCAAGAGGTAGATTCCAGCCAAGAACACTCTGAAGATGGGGCTGAAGGCCTCACAAGCACATCTACAAACAGCAAAAATTGTCCAAAGACAGGGATCTCACATTCAGATCTAACACAGCTCCTCATTCCAGATAGTCTACAGAATCTTAAGGGCTGGAAGGGAGCTGGAAAGCTCATCCAGTGCAACCCCCCTGCCAGAGCAGCACCACCTAGAGCAGGGCACACAGGAACTCATCCAGCTGGGTTGGGATGTCTCCAGAGAAGGAGCCTCCACAGCCCATCTGGGCAGCCCCTACCAGTGCTCCCTCACCTCAACAGGGAACAAGTTTTTCCTTGTGTTTCTCATTGTCCCTTGTCCTATCACTGGCCATCACTGAGCACAGACTGGCTCCAGCCTCCTCACACTCACCCTTGATGGATTTGTAATCATGAATACGCTCACCCCTCAGTCTCCTCCAAGCTGCAGAGCCCCAGCTCCCTCAGCCTTTCATCACAAGGCAGATGCTCCACTCCATCATCTCTGTGTCCCTGCACTGAACTCTCTCCAGCAGCTCCCTGTCCTTCTGCAACTGAGGGGCCCAGAATATGGTCTCATGAGGGCAGAGTAGAGGGGGAAGAGAAACTCTCTGACCTCCTGCCCACAGCCCTTCTCATCCAGCCCAGGATGCCATTGGCCTTCTTGGCCAGGAATTTATCTGGATGAATGGAGTTGGTAGCTGGCCCCCAAATCCACCCCTCCTTGGAGAGCCAGACCCAGAAGTGTAGCTCGTGGCCCTGGATGCACCTCCACGCCAGCAGCACTGATGTGCTTCTGGATACAGCCACTAGAGGATGGCAATGTCCCGGGCCACCCACTCCAGCAGCTGGGAATCCCCTCAGCACCGAGGCCGCCAGAAACACCCATCCCGTGTCACTCAGCAGAAAATCCCCAGCACTCAGTTCTGCTTCACGTCCCAAGCAAAGGCAGCCCCTTCACAGAGCAGTCATTAAGATTTTCCAAAGGATCACAGAGTCACAGGATCATTGGAAAAAGCCCTTGAAGCTGCTGCTCCCTCCCAGCCCTTCCCTCACCTTGCCCAGCCCAGCACTAACCCACAGCCCTCAGCACCTCAGCTCCACAGCTTTGGGATCCCTCCAGGGCTGGGCTCCCTGGGCAGCCTGGCACAGGGGCTGACACCCCTCTCAGGGAAACAGTTCTGCCTCAGCTCCAATCTCAGCCTCCCCTGGGACAACTTCAGCCCATCTCCTCTTGTCCTGTCACTTGCAACCAGGAGAGGCCTCCTAAGACGTGAGGAAGAATTCATTATCTCTGTGTGTAAATAAATAGACTTTGTTCATGTCTGATAAGAGTAACTATTGGCAGTGATGCTGTCCTCCCAGCTGAGATCAGCTGTGGCCTTCACCTTCCCTCACACTGAGCTCTGCTGAGTGCATCCCAGCCAGTGTGCTGGGTCTGCTGGACTGCCCCAGGACAACAAGGTCTCTGTTGGACTGCAGAGCCCAGAAAGGGACGTGATCTCCAGACGTGGTCTTGTGGTGGTCCCTGCTCCTGCTCTGCAGGTGTCTAGCCTGTCCTGGGCTGTGCCATTTGCCTTTGTTGAGCTTCAAGAGGGTCCTGTTGACCTCATTGTCCATCCTGCTGAAGGGCAGCTCTGCTCCCCACTTTGGTGTTACCCACAAAATGCAAAGAGCCACTGTTGGCTCTGGGAATCCCTGAGACAAACCACAGGAGACTGGAAAACCAAAGAGGAATAAAGCTCCTTGAGCTCCCCAGGATGCCCCACACACACCAGGGTCATGTTGCTTCGGTCATCTACACCAGCCTTTGGGTGCTTTTGGGAGCTGGAGGGGCAGGGTGCTACCTCATCCTTCCCAGGCCATATCCCAGGCCTGAGGAAGGGGACACTGCATCCACCCACAGCGTCCCTGAAACACTGCCCTGCCAAGTCAAAGCTCTGACGTCGGTGTTTCAATGCCAAGCAACTACATAACATACAGGGGTGTTCAGGGCTCTGTGCTGCCTCAAGGGCAGGGATGGAAATAGATCCTCCAAATTCCAGCTCCACACCTCCCTCTTCACAGCCAAGCCAGTGGCCTCCAGCCTGGCACAGGCACAGGAGGGACAGGAGGAGCTGCTGGCCCTGGGCAAGAGCTCATCCCTCTCCATAAAAAGGGGCAGGTGGCAACAGGAACAGCACAGACCAGCTCAGCTGCCCCCCACCCTGTGGTGCCCTCAGAAGGGAACCTCAGCTCCATGCCTCAGAGTCTAAGGGAGCATCAAGATCCCTTTTTCCCTCCACAAGGGATTTTCTTGTGGTGGTTCAGCTTTCTCCATCCAGACAGGGTTATAAAAAGATACAGCAAGGCCTGAGGCTCATCCAGCAAATTCCTTCCAGCCAGAAGAGGAGGTTTTCACGAGGGACTGGGCTGAAGTTTCAGAGCTGGAGTCAAGTCCAGCTGAGTCAAAGGTCTGTAGCAGCTTGCCAGCTGGATGGGATGCACCCCAGTGTGATGGGAAAGGCATCCAGCCAAGAGGCAAATGAAGCATTGCCCATGTCAAGTGTTCCTCAGCCACACACAAAGCAGGGCAGCAGTTATGTGAATGGGAGCAGGTGCCTCCTCCATGGGACCAGCCTTCTCCAGAGATCATAAATCATCCCCAAAATACCTCACAACCCCCGCTCACTCCATCGAAAAGCCCTTGGCTGGATGAGCACTATGAGCTCTCCCCAGCTTTCCCCAGGGCTGGTGGGACAGCTGCTGAAGGGTATCTTCTGGAGTCCCTCAAGGAGGGTGGCTCTGGTGCTGCAGCACCCAGCTTCAGGAGGGATTTTGGGAGGCTGCTGAGTGAGGGATTGCCCAATGGTCCAAGGTTTGCTGGGTCAAGCTAGCAAGACTGACCTTTCCCAAGGCCTTGGGACAGCTTTGTGTTGAGCTGCAGGAATCCCAGACCTATTGACCTTGGAGTTCTCCAATTTTTGGAGGAGCTACAATATGTTTTCCAGTGCCTCCTGCTCTCTCCTCTTTATATAATGGTATCCCACAGGTTTCCCATAGAAACTGGTCATCTTCTTCCCTATTATTCATGAAAGACCATCACTTCATGCCCTGAGAAGGGCATTAGGAAGCCAGATGCCTCTGAGGAGAACAGGTCACCCCAGTGGGCTGTGCCTCAGTTTCCCCAGCTATCAAAATAGGATTAGTTTGCTTCCAGGATATCATGATGCTTAGAAATAAACATTGTTGAGGCAGGACAAAGCATCACACAGGCAACAGCTTATCTGGGCTGCTCCCTGCACTGCCCAGGAAGAGGTGAAGCATTGCTTCCCCAATTAGCCCAGTGACAGGCAGGGCCATCACGAGGGTGGACACGTGGCGGGATGGGCCCAGCAATTACTCCAATTGCTGAGCTCCTGTTCTTCCAGTCTCCCCATTTATCCAGAGGGTAAATGCAGAGAGGGCTTTTGGGGAGAGTCTCAGTGCCACACCTGCCCAACAAGAGCTTGCCACCCACACGTGTCAGGAGGGGAGGAGACGTGAAGGCTTCTCCTGGCACAGCTTCCATTTTGCAAAGGTGCTTCTGGGCTGGGATTTCTCCTGGTGCAGAGGTGTTTGCAGGAGGATTTCACACAATCATAGAATGGTTTCAGCTGGAAGAGATCTTTAAGCTCGTGGAATGTAGCCTTTGTCCCAGCCCATTTCCCTCTCTGAAACACCCACCCGGCTCTGAAATCCCTCCAAGCACAGTGACTCCAGCACCTCCTTGGGCAGCCCCTTCCAATGCCTCACAACCCTGACAGCAAAGAAATTCCTCCTTTTCACAGCACAGCAGAGAAACACACCTTAAGCATCTCTCCCATCACTGTATCTGTGAAGCCTCAAACCCACCCAAGCAAGGAAATCCCTCCAAAGGGTTTTCATCAGCATGTTGCAGCTGGGGCACAGGGATGCAGCTTGGCCAGAGGGTTCCCAGATGATGTTACTCTGTGAGTACTGGAAGATTTCAGGGTGCAGCTGGGATCTTGTATCTTCTTTCACTTTCCTGGCACAGCTCACGAAGCCCTCTCCATCTATTCTCTCCATGATGCAATTGCCTTAATTACAGCTTCATAGACTCATGGAATCATTTTGGTTGGAAATGCCCTTGAAGTTGCTGGAGTCCAACCCCTCTCCTCACCCTGCCCAGCCCAGCACTAATCCCATGGCCTTCAGCACCTCAGCTCCATGGCTTTGGGATCCCTCCAGGGCTGGGCACTCCCCCAGCTCCCTGGGCAGCCTGGCACAGGGGCTGACACCCCTCTCAGGGAAACAGTTCTTCCTAAACCAGAAAAACCCCAAGTTCTTCCTGTCAGCTCAACCATGAAAACATCTGAGTACCTGTATGACAGTGACATCAAGCTCCTGAACATCTCCCCCCCACCCTCAGCTTCCCTCCACAGCAGGCCAGGACCAGGGAAGCTTTGCAGCAGCATCAAGCCTGACGTCCACAACAGGCATGGGAAGTCACTTCTCACCCTGCTTTGGTGCAAAGGGTGTTGACAGTGCTGGGAGCTGCAAACTCCCATCAGGGTTTTCAGGCAGACCTAGAAGCTCAGCTCGGATGTCAGAGTGACCATCCCATCATCTCACCGCCTTTGCCGGGTGAGTTGGTGTCTAGGTCCAACAAGGAGGTTGAGCAAGACACAGAATGGTTCGAAATGACCTATGGGCATGATTCACTGGCCCAGTGAGTCCTCATCTCCTTCTTCACACACCAGGGTAGGGCTGTGACTCCTGATAGCATCACACACCAGTAAACACAGGGAGCAGCCAGAGCTGGAAGGTACGGGCAGGGACTGCATCTCTCTATAAACAGAAGCAAAATTTCCCCTAACCACCAGACAGACATCTCTGGGAAAGGCCAAGACCCACATCTCCTCAGAAAAAAACCCCCTTCAGAGGGGTGAGTGTTGGAGGAAGGATCCATTTTGGGTGGCCTCTGCTGCTGCTGCTGCCTTCAGCACTGCCTTCTCCCTACTGTGGGACTGGGCTCAGCCAGCTCCCCAAGTCCTGGCCCACGATGCTATCGGCAGCCTCGGCTCTGCCCGGACTTGCAGGAGGCAAATCTGCATTCAGAACAAAGGGTGGGGACTTTCCTCCCTCCCAGCTTAAAGGCAACTTCAGAGGAGCAGCATCTGTCTCTCCTGAGCACACAACAAGAGCGGGTGTTTGATGACCACCACCTCGACAGCTTTTCCAGACATGGAAGAGGCAAGTTAATCAGCCCCTCTGGCCTGTGGCCAGTGGCCTGTGGCCAGTGGTAGCCACGAGAATGAGCCTGCAGACATCTTTTCTTGAAGAGGTTACAGGAGATTTCTTTTGTTCTCCTTTTTATCTTTTTTTTAAGAGTTAATTCAAGATAGAAATTATTTGCTCTGAGCACACACATTTGCTACCCAAAGTTCAATCCATGCTGGAGACCTGCTCTTCATGAGAGGCAGGAGGGTGAGCAAAAGAACATGCTGGCAGCGCCCTCAGCTCCAAAAGCATGAGAGATGAGAAGGGCTCTCTGGTCATCCCATCTGCTGGATGCTGTAGTGGTGTTAGGTTAGTGATTGGCCTTGATGATTCACCTCTGGAGGTTTTCCAAACCCACCTGGATGTGTTCCTGTGTGACCTGACCTAGATGGACCTGCTTTAGCAGAGGGTTGGACTGGGTGATGTTTAGAGATCCCTTCCACCCCTACCATTCTGTGACTCTGTGATAAAAGGTCTTTTCCAACAGAAACAATTCCATGATTCCACATCCTTGGTGTTGTCTATGCTCTGGTTCTTCCCAGGTGCTGTCATCTTTTGCACACTGCAGCACTCTGACCTCCTCCTGACCTGCCATGAGACAGTGGATATCCTTCACCCCTGCCCACCTGCCTCCTGGCTTATTTCAGATGCCACAACCCACGTAGGACCTCATCACCTCCACACACAAAAGCATCTCTCCTGATTTTCGCCCTCTGGAAAGTTGTCCCTCATGTAAATGTTGTCCCTGGCTTTACCCAGGAGCCTCTCTCCCTGTGAATGCTCCTGAAAGGTTGTTTCTAGCCTAATTTGGAATCAATCCCAGCTGATCAAGCATGGTCCTGAACTGAGGCATCACCACAAGGGTCTGAGGAAGGGACACTATTTAATAGAGATGTTTTGGGCCTTCTGCTCCTCTCCTCTTGCTTTGATCCCCTCCTNGAGGTTTAGACTGGATATTGGGAACAGTTTCTTCCTCAAAAGGCTGTCAAACCCCTATCTCAGGCTCCCCAGGGCCGTGGTGGAGTCCCTGTCCCTNCAAAAAAAAAACCCATCCAAAAAGCAACTTGCCCTCAAAGCCCTCAGGAAGGTGATGAATTTTGGTCTATCATTCCACTTTATGGCTAAATTGATGTGTTGGAGGAAAGTGGTTGGTCTTGGTAAGGTTCAGTGTTGGTTCCCTCACTCACTGCCACAGGGACACTGAGGGGCTGCAGCGTGGCCAGAGCCGGGCACAGAGCTGGGGAAGGGGCTGGAGCACAAGGGTGCTGGGGAGGGGCTGAGGGAATGAGGGTGTTGAGCCTGGAGAAGAGGAACCTGAGGGGAGACAGGAGCACTCTCTGACACTCCCTCACAGGAGGCTGTGGCCTGGGAGGGGTTGGTCTCTGCTCCCAGGTAACAAGTAATAGGACAAGAGAAAAGAGCCTCAAATTGCCCCAGGAGAGGTTTAGACTGGATATTGGGAACAGTTTCTTCCTCAAAAGGCTGTCAAACCCCTATCTCAGGCTCCCCAGGGCCGTGGTGGAGTCCCTGTCCCTGGAGGGATTCCAAAGCTGTGAGGCTGAGGGCCATGGGTTAGTGGTGGCCATGGCAGTGCTGGACTCAACCTCAAAGTTCTTTTCCATCCCAGAGGATTCTGTGACTCTATTTCCAACACAGCTGCTCAGAGTGGTGTAAAATCCCTGGGACACCTGAATCTCAGGGGATGCCAGTGAGACAAGCAGGCCACAGGTCCTGAGAGCTGTGAATTCCAGCTCCTGCACAGCCTCTCACACCCAGATGTACCCCAAAAACACACCTGGGATGGGTCTCACCTGCAAACCCCAGTCACTTCTGGACAGGATGCACCTATAGCATGAAGCCTCAGCATAGCTTTGGAGTGAGACTCTGTGTGTATGGGGGTGTGTGTGTGACCTTCAGAGTGTGTGAAGGGCAGTTTGGCCCTGTTCCTGGTTTGGAGCATTCCTGTCTCTTTCTGGTTGATGTTCTCCAGATGTTTTGTATTGCAGCCACATGCAGAAACCCACTGGCCTGAGGGCTGAATCCTGCTCAGCCCTCCACGTTACACCCAGCAGAGAGGGAGAGGGTGATTTTATATCACATCATTGATTACATTTAAAGCAACCCGCTGACCACGGCTGCACAAAAGTGTCTTCCCCAGTGCTCCCCACTTCCAAACCCTGCTTTCCTAAGGAGATCCTTCTCCCCAACTCCATCCAGTGCTGTTAAACAGGAAGGTAAGGATACAACCTCTGGCTCAGGAAGCCCCGAAGCTGCAAATTGCCGGAAACTGAGAGAATATGGAAAGCATTACCCTGCCTTGGCCCTCACCTCACATTCCTCCTGAGCAGCAACCCTTGGTCCCGGCTGGCAGACAGATGCTGGCAGTGGCTCTGGGCCAGGAGGAGCTCTGGTCCCACCTTGTGTGCGTGGCTCTTGCCCTTCTTGTCCAGTTTTGGTGGACTTTGTGTAACGAGCGGAGGTTGCAAGCCAGGACCCAGCCGCTTTCCCTCTCTGCCTGTGTCTTCTAAAGGTGGGATGATGTTCTTGGTGCCCTCCTAAGGTATAAGGGGAAAACTGGTTCCTCTCCTTCAGCACTCGGCTCTGGTTTGTTCCTAGAGGCTGAGGGAGCTGGGGTTATTTAGCCTGGAGAAGAGGAGGCTGAGAGCAGACAGGAGCCCTCTCTGACACTCCCTCACAGGAGGCTGCAGTGAGATGGGGGTTGGTCTCTGCTCCCAAGTAACAGGACAAGAGGAGATGGACTGAAGTTGTCCCAGGCGAGGTTGAGATTGGAGCTGAGGCAGAACTGTTTCCCTGAGAGGGGTGTCAGCCCCTGTGCCAGGCTGCCCAGGGAGCTGGGGGAGTGCCCAGCCCTGGAGGGATCCCAAAGCCGTGGAGCTGAGGTGCTGAGGGCTGTGGGGTAGTGCTGGGCTGGGCAGGGTGAGGGCAGGGCTGGGACTGCAGCAGCTTCAAGAGCTTTTCCAATCACAATGATTCTGTGATTCTGTGATTCCATGAAATGTGGCAACTCTCAGCTTTGCTGTTGGCAAACATCCCATCCCCAGCAGGGACACAGCAGATGCTCGGCCATGGGACAAGGCTGTGGTGGCCCTGGCACATACTGTGGTGGCCCTGGCGTGGTGGCCCTGGCAGCAGTGGGGCATGGCATTTCCCATGCCTGACTCACCACGCAGCCCATGCTGACGCTGCCTCCAGCTCCATCTATGGAACTTTCTCATTTACTATTTATAGATTAGCTTTTTTTTTGTTTCTCTTTCCAAAGACATCCCTCCTTATCCTTCTCCTCCCTCCTCATTCCTCCATGGCCCACACAGCACTGAGGGTGAGGAGCACTCCTGCCCTCTTCCCTCTGCCAATCTGCCCCATCCACCTGAGCCTACTTCTTCATTTGCCACCCATCCTCTGCTCTCCCCTCCACGTCCTCCACATCCATGCTCATGCAGGTGATGGATCCTGCACAGGACAAGAGCACTCTAGCTCACTGAGAGGCTTTTCCCCAGAGCAGGAAGGTGCAGGCAAGAGTCTGCTGCTGTTGCTGGGGTGAGGGAGACTCTGGCTGCCTGATGGCAACTCCTGAGCCCTTCCTCACATCTCAGGAAATCACCAGCAAACGGTCCCTGCTTCGGAAGAGAAGTTTTCCTGATCTCAGTGGTAGGAGAACACCCACAGCACTTGGATCTGCCAGGGGCTGGGCACTCCTGACAGGACCAGCTCCTGCCTGTAGCTGGTGTCTCACCCAGGAAAAGCTTTCAGCATTGCCCAGCAATGTCCAGGTCATTCATTTTTTTTTCCTCTTGGCATGTTTTTGGGATGGAGCAGGAGGGTGAGGATGGACCCACATAGATATAGTCTGTGCCACCTCCAAGCATCTGAAAACAGGCCCAGCATGGCTATGAGTGGGGATTACCCAAATTCCCCTTCCCTGTTTGGACTGGCAGGATCCTGCACCTGCAGCTGAGCCCCACGGAGCATCGACAGGAGAGGAAGAGCCACAGGGGGTGAGTTGCCACCCAGGAGCAAGACCTGCTCCGCTCGTCAAGCTGGATGAGATGCTCAGAGCAAGATCACCCTTGGGTGGGTGCAGGGACTGAGGAGATGGGTCACGTGGAGGTGGGTCACCCTTGGGCAAGCCTTGCAAAAGCAGCGTTGTTCCTTGACTCACAAAGTCATTCCTGAGTCAAAAGCTCCCGGGTAATTGAGCCCTGCTACAAGGAAGAGGAAGGATCTGCCCTGCTCCACCCCAGTCTGGAGAGAGGCAAAATCAAAGCCTTGCTGACACTGAGAAAGGGGTGGGGAAGAGGTCTGAGAGAGCAATCCTGCACCCCAAACGTGAGGCAAGGCCTGTGCCACCAGCTGAGCAACAGGGAGAGAGGCAGGCAGGGAGGTTCCCCTCACCTTGCTTTGAGGTGGAAGTGGGCTGGGCACTCTGATGGTCACCAACAAGTGTCGCTTGCTTGTCCAGGTAAGTTCTTTTGGTGTCCTCTCTGCTGCTGACACATACCAAGAGGACCAAAGCCTCAATTCTAATTTCACATCACACCTTCTGCCACAGGCAGGGAGGGGCTGGGGGCTGAGATTTCAGCTGCATAGTCCTCACTCGGGATAAAGCCTGAGGGAAGCAGCCAGAGAGTCCTTCTCTGTGATGAGAACATCAAACAAGAGTCCTCCTGTCAGACCCACTAACAACTTCTGCTTCATTCCAACACGGTCAGACCTCAACAAGCCCCATGAAGTCCTGGCTGTGGCTGGGGAGGGCTCTGGAGAGAGGCCACATGTCACTTTGGTGCTGACAGCACTATGGATCTTCACCTTTCACCATTCTCCTCTGTCCTGGCAACCAGTGAGTGTCTCTCCCCACAGCCACCTCGTTAGTTTTTATCCAGATAGGGAAAACTACACCCAAGCCCTGCTGAGGTTTGACCTGCCTGACAAATTTGGGCTGTTCTGCTGAAACTGAGGCCCTTGGGCAGCTGCAAGTTGGGTATCAGCATCTGCTTTCGAAGGGCTTGAGAGCACCACAAGTGCAGGTGCCTCTTTGGGTTCATCCAGCTCACTTCTGCACTGGCACCTCAACCTCCCCTGCTTCCTCCCCAAAATCAGAATACTTCAGGGTATCTCAGCAGGCTGGAGCAGCACAGAGGAGCACCACATGGATGGTAAGAGGAGCAGGTGACCCCTTGCCCAGGAGAAGGCCTCTGCTCTACCTGCTCTGTGTATTTTGCCAAGTGGGGAACCACGCTTGTGGAGTGCAGAAGCTTTGGAAGGAGGTGGTTGGGATTCCACTTCCTGACCTATAAGCCCTCCTGCAGCTCAGGAGAGGGGATTACCACAGAGCCAATGCATCCCAGAGAAGAAGGAGAGGAGAAAGGAGACATCTTCCACCTTTCCAAGGAGACAGACCCACCTTCCCTTATCATCCCATCTCTGTGCCGTAAGGGCCAGGCACGCAGCCGTGCTGGATCTCAGCTATCTTCACTCATCGAGTAGGAAAAACTGGATGTTCCCAGAGTGGGCTGTAATTAGCAGGAGCACATGGAGCAGGGAGAAAGTGAACAGCGTGGCCTCCTCCACAGCCCTGGAGGTGAATCACAGCTCAGAGATGCAGCCCCGCTCTCCAAGATGAGCCGGTTTGGGGTGTCCTCATCCCCAATTTTCACTCAGTCCTTCTCCTTCCACCACAGGGATTTCCTCAGCCCTGTCCCCACAGAGCCAGCAGCCCTTCCCAAAGGGGACACTGAGGCAGGGAGGATGGTATGTCACAGGCAGGGGACAGTTTGGGCTTTTGTTCTGGCTTCCAGGGAGTTTCTCCTGCCAGTGAAAATATCCCAGCCTGCTTTCCACCAGCAGCCCAAACTCCCTGATCCCTGCCTTTGTCACCTCCTTGGGCTGGAGATCATCTCCCCACAGGACCCAGCAGCTCAGGAGAGCTGGAAGAGGAGGTGGCATTTAAGGAGAAGTGGATGGACAGACAGACTGAGCTAAAGTCCTACTCTCACACACACATCTCCCTCCCCAGGGCAGCCCCCAGCCCCTCAGCCATCAGTCCCTGCAGATCTCCCAGAGAAGTAGCCCATAGGGACACCCTGTCCCTTGGACTGCAGTGACAGTGAGCAAGTGCACATGGATGGGGGCAATCCCATGCACAAGCACAGGCTGGGAGGAGAATGGATAGAGAGCAGCCCTGAGGAGCACTTGTGGGTGCTGGTGAATGAAAAGCTGGACATGAGACATCAGTGTGTGTTTCCAGCCCAGAAAGCCAATTGCATCCTGGGCTGAATCACCAGCAGTGTGGCCAGCAGGCAGAAGGAGGGGACTGTCCCTCCCTGCTCTGCTCTGGTGAGACCCCGCTGCAGTGCTGCCTCCTGCTCTGGGGCTCCAACATCAGGGCATGGAGCTGTTGTAAGTGACTCCAAAGGAGGCAACAGAGATGATCAGAGGGCTGGAGCCTCTCTGCTGTGGAGACGGGCTGAGAGAGCTGGGAGTGTTCAGCCTGGAGAAGGCTCTGGGGAGACCTCAGAGCAGCCTCCAGTCCCTAAAGGGGCTGACAAGAAAGCTGGAGAGGGACTTTGTCCAAGGGCCTGGAGTGACAGGACATGGGGTGATGGCTCCAGACTGACAGAGAGGAGACTGAGATGAGATGTCAGTCAGTTCTTCCCTGTGAGGGTGGTGAGGCCCTGGCACAGGCTGCCCAGAGAGGCTGTGGCTGCCCCATCCCTGGAAGTGTTCAATGGCAGGTTGGATGGGACTTGGAGTGACCTGGGCTGCTGCAAGGTGTCCCTGCCCATGGCAGGGGTTGGAATGAGATGAGCTTTAAGGTCCCTTCTAAAACAAACCGGTCTGTGATTCCACAGTGCCCAGGACAAAGGCTGCATGCACGGTCAGCACCTCTCCCCTCCATCATTCCAGGCTTCACCCCAGGTTGCTGAGGGCTGGCTGGTGTGGGAGGAATGGCAGAACCTGATCTCCCAGTGCATTTGCTTCCCAAATTCATCCATTGCTGCTGGCAGCAGGTCCCCGCGGGGCCCTGGCTCTGCAGCCTCCTCATTCACCCCAGAACTCTCAGCTGACGGCAGCTCCAGCGTGTCCAGGCAAATCCCTCCCATGTGAAGTGGGAATTCCCACGGCAGGAATAAGGCTTTGCTCAGGGAAAACATTCACCAGCTTCCTCCCTGTCTCATTGCTCAGGAATCCCGAGGTCAGGGCTAGCGTTGTCTTCAAAGATGCTGTCCCTCTCCCCGCGTGCAGCTGGCTGGGTGCAGACACTGGTGAAGCCAACCACAGCAGGATGGTGTCCTTCCCCCTGATGCCACCTCCCCGCATCATCTTCCTTGTCACCACCATCACCTCTCCCTGCTGCCATGCTCTGTCCCCATTTTCCCTCACAGACACCCCATCCCTGTCCCTGTTGCCACCTCACATCTTCAGTGTTACCCCACATCTCCACACCATCTCCTTG
>WBNH01006615.1:72518-107856 GCA_013401255.1 Urocolius indicus | reverse complement strand
TATGCACTCATAGAAGGTTGTCAAGATTTCCTCTTGGTGAATCAATTTTGAGTGCCCCTCATAACCATCTTTTCCTTCATATGTTTTGAAATAGAACCCATCCATCATCTTTCCAGGGATGGAGGTGAGGTCAGCTGGTCTCTAGTTTCCCAGGTTCTCCTTCTTGCCCTTTTTTTTTTAATTGCAAAAGGACTTTGGCCTTCTTGGTTTTGTCCCTTCATACTCTGGTGATATTTCTATACTCTTTCCAAGCAACCAGGCCATTTTTTGACCTTAGATAGATTTGTTTCTATTCCCCGAGTAGTTCCAGTAGTTCCTCTTTCAAGCATGTAGGTCATTTGTACCCTGTTTCTGATTTTCTACTTGTGGAGACACACCTGCCTTGGGCAACCTACAAATTTTGGGTTAAATACAAACAGAGACTGTGAAATGAGCACATGGCTGGAACTCATATTGAAGTTATTCTTAATATATCATAGGCCGCTAATGACATTAAAGACAAAATTGTGTCAGCTCTGATGGATTTTTTTTTAAGCCAATTACTTGCAGTTCACTAAGTTAAATGATAGTTTCCGTACTATGGGAAATTATGTCATGCCTCCATGTGTATGAGATTTTTCATGTCTATGCAAAATGAAACTATTACCAAGAAAATGCAAGCTCAACAATGAAGAAATTTTGCAAACACATAGGCCAGCTATCTAAAAATAAAAAAGTCACTTAGAATAGTCCTAAATTCACAGGATTTAAATTAGTCTTTAGCACTTGGAGACACTATACAGATATTTTTAATACAATATTGTTAAAGCTTATGTTGTTAAAATGTTGCATGATTGTCCTTTCAGGTTGTAAACAAAAAAGGTTTATAGCCTTAGGTCTTTTGAATATATTAGAGTCAGAAGAGTGACTTTAACCTTTCCTTGTGAAACTCCCAGTTTCTTCTTTCACAGTGACTTCTATAAAAATTTCAAAGCCAAGTACAAGCATAAATAAGAAAATCAAAATCAAGTCTCTCATTTTAAACCTGTAGTCAGGTTGTTGATCATAAGGTAGAACAGAAATTGTTTGATTTCCTTGTCAGTTAAAGAATCTCTTTTTAAAGATATATAAAGTATGAGTAGTAACAGCACTTATTTAGGAACAGATTGTCTACTAAAAATTTGAAAGTATAACCAGATCCTTTACAGTAAAAAGTTGCAATTAATTTCATGACACTTAATATATTTTATAATAAATAGCATTTATGTATTAAAATCAATACATATATTCATGGATGATATCTTATGAATTCTCAGATAGAAACAACATAGTGGACAGATCAATAAGATGACTGAAATTTTCTTATCTAACTTTAGATCTCAAAAAAATCTAAGTAATTAATGCACATCCCTTAGAGTCAGCGAAGAGAAAGAATCCCAGAATCCCAGAATGATCAGTGTTTGAAGGGCCTCTAGAGATCATCTAATTCAACCCCCCCTGCTAAAACAAGTTTACCTCGATGAGTTCTTACAGGAATGTATTCAGATGGGTTTGAAAACCTGCAGAGGAGACTCCACAACTTCTCTGGGCAGTGCTTACTCACTCTGACAGTAAGGAAGTTTTTTCTCATGTTCAAATGAAACTTCCTGTGCTCCTTCCTCCTTTCTATTTAGGACTCAATTTTCTCTCAAAGTCTTTACAAAGCAATAGTCTTCAACTATTTTCTTATCTCTGTATAATTTGTCTTAACACTTTTACAATCCAATCTCAATGATTTCTTGGAAAACATAAGAAAATAAACCTAGGGTTTTTTTACCCAGAAAGAAGTTAAATATGAGCCATAAAGGAGAGTGAGAGAGGAGGTGGTGTTTTAGAGCAGAAAGAGAAATCCATTCCTGTTTTAAGAGCCCTAGTATATTACTACACAAATCTTATTACTACACTAAAAGGTTTTCTTGGGTTGATGTAGAAATGCTTTAGAAGATTGGCACAAATAAAGTAAATCACAAGTTTTGAACAAAGTGTATCCACAAAGCCAGATGAGTCACCTGATGACACCTGAACAACTGAATTAATGCAAGACAGACACTATCCAGCATGGATGAATAAAGGTTTTCTATCGTATCTATCTTAATTTAGATTACTATCTAATTTAAACTATCGAATGTGGCTATGGGTGGATAAGTGGATAGTAAGATGGAGTGTAGAAAAAGTGAGTTTTCAAGTCATCTTGAAAAAGAATTCCATCTCTGTAGACAATTTTGTTCCTTGTTAACATTTATACAATAGTATTGCCCTCAAAGAATATGTGTATGTACAGATGGAGTATATCTAGCATGCACTATGTAGTGCAACAATAGACATAATTTGACTGCAGTGAGCACATGACAGTAAATGCATAAAGAGTTTAGTCCATTCTTTTGATTAAAAGACACTATCTGACTGCTGCATGCAACAATTACTTTTTCTAAGCTCAATTAAAACTGGAGTTGGATACTATTTTTTTTTCTTCAGGTGATCTAAAGAGTGATACTATTGTAAGTAAGAGCTATGTAACCTTACTACAGAGAATGACTTATCTGACCTCACTTTAAACAAGAACAATACACTGTTCGTGAAACTGCAGCATAAGATACATTCACACATAAACCAATTTCACCTATCAGTTCTCTTTTGAAAACATCAAAGATGAGAAAGGGTTGAAGGGTTGAAAAGGCTGTCAGGCATTGGAACGGCCTGCCCAGGGAGGTGGTGGAGTTACTGTCCCTGGACACATGTAAGAAATGGATGTTGTACTTAGGAAAACAGTCTAGCAGTTTGACTGGGACAAAGGCTGGACTTGATCTTAAAGGTCTATTCCAGATGAAATGATTCTATGATTCTAAGATATTTCCAGGTCCACAAAGTCAATATTCTCACAATCATAGCAGATCAAGTCATATAATTTATGTAGGAAATAAGATGAATTATGATTTTGGTAATTGAAGACCATCAGTGGAGTAAGTTTACACACAGAAATCATCCTAAATATAATTAATGGATACAATCATAAATAGTAGTAATGTGAAGCTGTTCTCCAAGTGTTAAGTGGTTGTTATGGTGATAACATATTAAATGAAAAATTGCTGTGAAAGTTACTCTATACTAATTCCAAATTTGAAAAACTGTCAAGAGAGTTAGGAAATTAAGATTTTTTTTTTTTTAAATTATTCAAAGCACCTGCATGTGTTTCATGTGCAAAATTAATTGCCATATTAATTTAGCAGAATGTCATTAACTTTAAAGGACCATTAGTATCATTCATAATTATTCATTATCTTTAAGTTGAATCGTATGTCATTTCCTTGAGATACTGTATTTATTATTAAAAAGGTTAGCTTTTCAAAACTCTAATTATAGGTATAGACCATACGAAAGATCTGATATACATAGTAAGGAATCCTAAAGATAAATATTCTCAAACAATTTCTCTGTAAAGAATGAAATATTTTTTTCTGGAAAGTTACAAAATCATAGAAACCCAGAATGTTAGAAGTTGGAAGGGGCCTCTAGAGATCATCCAGTCCAACTCTTTGCTAAAGCAGGTTCACCTAGATCAGTTCGCACAGGAACGTGTTCAGGCAGGTTTAAAAACCTCCAGAGAAGTCTCCACAACCTCTCTGGGTTGCCTGTGCCAGGGCTCCCTCATCCTCACCGTAAAATGTTTCTCATTGTGTTCAAGTGAAACTTCCTGTTTTCCTGCTGTACATTTTACCTCTTGTCCTGTCACTGGGTGTACAGAAAAAAAGATTTACCCCATGCTCTTGACACCTGCCCTTGAGACATTTATAAGCATTGATGAGGTTCCCTCTCAGTCTTCTTTCCTAGACTAAACAGCCTCAGGTCTCTTAATTGTTCCTCATAAGAAAGATGCTTCAGTCTTCTGATCACCCTGATTGCCCTGTGCTGGACTATCTCCAGAAGTTTCCTGTCTCTCTTGAACTGAAGAGCCCAGAACTGAACACAGGACTCCAGATGAGGCCTCACCAGGGCAGAGTAGAGATGGAGGAGAACCTCTCTCAATCTGATGGCCACACTCTTCTTAACGTACCCAAGTTAATCTAGTTGGGAAGAGACTTTGTAAAGAGACAGTAAATGAGAATAGTATATAGTGATAGAAAATGAAAGAAAAGGAAAAGCAATGACATCAAGGCAATCAGTCATTGCTTTCTTTAACAGTCCAGATGCTACAACACACATTGTTTATTATATTCTTTAGACTCGGTTATGGCAAAGTGCTATGAAGTGTATAACAGTTTCAAGAGCTCAATCTTTGACTTTTCATTGATTTAAATGTTTTCTTTGTTCATACAAAGATATCTGCTTCCTTTCAAGACCCTACATATAGACTGTACAACCACTCTGAGGTGTACTTTTGATTCTGGGTTACGGTTTACATACATACACAAATGTAATCTAATATTTATTCCAGTACAGATTTCTCCTAATATAAATTAGAGGTTGAAGAAACATGAGTTTAATCTTTACTCAACTGTTCTGTTACAGATGGACTGGATGCACGGCCTCAGTTCTCCACTGACATATCCTTAAGTGGCAATTAGTCTATGTCCTACATAGCCTCAGCTGTTCTACACAGACAATGACAAATTATAATAGAAGTTCTACTGGTTTCAGTGGAGCCACACCAACTGAAACCATGAATCTATGTTCCGAAACTATTATTGTAGTGATAGCTACAGACAAAAGTAATACTATAAATTTTGAAATTCAGCAACGAAATAAAAAAATAAAAAGAAACACTTTTAAACAATATCACTAATTTCTTCACATTTACACATATGCAAATAGGTTTAATGTATTTATGAGACTGAGGTGAAGCATTTTCTCCTTCTCCCAGCCTACTCATTTATACACAAACATCTTTAGACACTGAATGCCTAAATCCTGTCATATTCCTGGAGAGACTCTGTCAGAAAAGGAATTCCAGAAAGCAACATCAAACAATAGTCTAGGAGTCACACACTCATCTTGAAAAGAAATACAAAATTTATATTTTGAGCCAGTGTACAATCTTCCATTTTGACTCTTGTATCTTATATCTACCCTCTTCATATATTTCTCATACAGAGTTAGGCACTGGTTTTGGTTATTAAGCACTAATACTATTTAGTACTTGCAAGAGTTCACAAAGCTTAAGAAAGTCTCCAAAACCACTAGATGAATGATATCTTTCCCCTAATATCAAGTATATCTACAAATTTAAGTTTTGCAATGAAGATTGATTGAAAATCTTGCCTAGTCTCAAAGATCTCCTACTAGTCATGAAAACTGGAACCCAGACTAGCATCTATTATTCAGTTTTTCAATTAAAAAAAAAAAGAAAGAATGGTCATCAGTTATTTGGCCTGGCTCTTCAGCCCTTTCTCAGCAAAGTCACAAATACTGCAAATATATGAGTGGTGGTTGTCACAATTAATTTCCTTTGGTATGAGAGCACTCAACAAGTAGATTTCTCAGTGCCTGAGTTGCCTTTGTTAAATTTATAAAACTTGTTAAATTTATAAAACACATTGTGTTTTACAATAGGAAAAGATGAGGATTTGGTTAATAAAAAAAAGGGTTGCAGATTCATCACCCAAAATGAACCTGCACCCAAAAAACCCCATGATAATCGGGTTAGCTGTAATTGGGTCTCAATAGTAGTAGCAAGACAGTGGTAGCTCATCATATTGCAATTTCGCTTCTCAGTCTCCTCTTCCTCAACATCCTTACCCTTTCTTTCCTCATCAGTTGCTGGAAAATAAGATAATTTGTCTAATCTAGTTTTCACAGGTATTCTGCAGCATGTCAACTGTCTTTCATCTCATCACTTTAACATTAATCACAGAATTACACAATCACAGAATCTTAGGGGTTGAAAGAGACTTTGAAAGATCATCTAGTCCAACTCCACTGCCAGAGCAGGACCTCCTAGAGTAGGTCACGTGTACTCATCCAACTGGGTTTTGAATTTTCCCAGAGAAGGAGACTCCACAACCCATCTCGGCAGCCTGTTCCAGTGCCCTGTCACCCTCACAGTGAAGAAGTTTTCCCTTGTGTTTCTCTGGAATCTTCAGCTTATACCTGTTGCCTCTTGTCCTAGCTCTCCAATCTGTCCAGGTCTCATTGAATGGCAGCACAGCCTTCTGGTGTGTCAATCACTCCTCCAATTAATATCATCAGCAAACTTGGCTGGCAGTGCCCTTTGTTCCCTCATCATGGTCGTTAATGCATGTATTGAATAGTGCTGCCTCAGCACTGACCCCTGAGGGACTTCACTAGATACAAGCCTCGAACTAGACCCTGCCCTGTTGATCACCACTCTCTGCCTTCTTCCCTTCAACTAGTTAAGTGCCATAAATGTGGGCACTCTGTGTTCTATGCATTTGGTAAGGCAATGTTCTCAGCCCTGAAATAGTTGGTGTGTTTCTAGTACCCAGAACTGTGTCTTCAAGATGATTCAGTATCTCTTAGAAGTGTGCTCACTCCTTATTTGCACTTTCCCCTTTTTTCAGAAAAAAAAAACCAAAACAAAAAACCACCATTAATTTGGCATGGCAAGCAACAAAATCAACAAAATCAATATGTACGCCCCCTCACATGCAAAGTTCTGTTCCCAGATAATCTTGAGGTCAGGGATGATGTTGCATGGTTTTACTTTGCCTTTTTCTCTCTAACTGAAATGTATGTCCTTAAATTCATTCTTTTTCAAGTTATACTGTACACCACAAGTTAAAAGTAGCAAAGCATTAACTCAAGAATTAAACCTCAGAATAATGAACCTTCAATGTTTTCCTTCAGATACCTGGAATTTTTCACATAAAATTCCCCCCTTACTCCAATGCATAAATTTTGAAACATCTTGCAATATTTGGAACAATGATTTTAAAAGAGCTTTTATTATTTTTTTTCTCCTTACTTGTATTATTCCCCTCCTTTATTGGAATTGACTCTTCTGTAAAGTACGTCTAGGCATTAAGTAAGCCAAGTGCAGTTGCTGAATTGGAATGGAGTCATTGACTAGAGTCAATTGCCTGCACACAATTATCATCTAAATTACTTTGTAAAACCATTTTACATGTTTCCTGCTTAAAAGCAGTTACTTCTTTATTCTTGACCTTTCTTCTATTATTTTGAATGTGCTTGCTGATGATTGACAATAATTTTTTAGCTACTGATTTTTTTCACAGTCAACTTGGCCATTTCATATTTCTGTTTTTTTTACCTATTTGGATTCTGAACAAACAGATTTTTAAAGACCTCCCAACTCATTAAACCTACATTCTTATTTAGGAAGAAAACATCTCACATAATCCAACACCTAAACCTTTAAAACAAAATGGAATCAGATTGGTTTCTTTTGCATAACAACAACAATAATAATAACAACAATTATCTATTCTATCGTGTCACTGATGAGACAACTGCATGATATATTCTGATTTCCATGCTAACTATATCAGTTGACAGTCCATCTGATTTCAATCTTATTCTAATGTCATGTAGACTAGTTCTTATTTTCCTGTTTTTAATCTTCATACACTTACAGACAATGGTTGTGTTTTCTTATCAAATTTTCCTTGACCAAAACTCATCTTCCATCTTTTCCAAATATGAGATATTGTTCATTGCTCCAATAATTTAGTAGCTTTCTGTTATAGGTGGTCAGCTTTGCTTGCTGAAAACGTGCGAAGTGCTATAGCTTGTGTCTTATCACTGTCTTTTAACAGATTTTTTTCCTTTTTTTAATCTGTCAAGAAGGGCATCATAACAAGTATTTCTAGATACATAATTTTTTTCCTCCAGTAGAATGCCTTTCATGTATTTCTCCAAAGTAATCTTTGATGCCTTTAATTTTACTGATATGTTTTCTTTGTTTACATTAAGTGTTAGTAATCTTACTAATATGGTGATAATTCTCATTATTTTTCTTTTATTTCAGTCTCTCTGATGAGATGACGCATTTCAAATGTCTATCCTGTCCTGTCTGTTCTTCTGGATTTCTGCTACCATTCCACCACACCTTTAAAGAGAGGGAATTATTACTGCAATTTCTTCCTCTCAGCTTTCTGAGTTTGTATATGAACAAATTAATGTAATGATAACTTCTTGCTAACAGGCTTGTATATCTTATTAACTGTCTTGAGGATCTCAGCAATGATGGTGTTTACTTTTTCCCTGGTGAACATTTTATTAAATCATAGAATCATTTAAGTTGGAAAAGAGGTTTAAATTAAACAAGTCCAACCATAAACCTAACATTGCCATATCCACTATTAAATCACGTCCTTAAGCATCACATCTATACATCTCTTATTAGTAACCATTCCTAATATCCAACCTAAAACTCCCCTGGCACAACTTGAGGTCATTTGCTCTTGACCTGTCAGACTTGTTACTTAGGAGAAGAGATTGACAACAACCTCTTTAAAACCTCCTTTCAAGTAGTTGTAGAGTGTCATAAGATCTTCCTTTCAGTCTGTTTTTTCTCCAGGATAAACAAATACTGTTGCCTTAGCTGTTCCTCATAAGATGTGTTCTAGACACTTCACTAGCTTCATTGTCCATCCCTGGACATGTTCTAGCCCAGCAGTGTCTCTCTTGGAGTCAGAGGCTAAAAACTGAGCACAGTATTTGAGATTCAGCCTCACCAACACCAAGTATAGTGCATAATCACTTCCCTGGTCATGCTGGTCATACTATTTCTGATACAAGCAACGATATCAACTAGCTTCTTGAACACTTGAGAACACTGCTGGTTCATATTCAGGTGATCAACACTCCCATCTCCTTTTCCACCTTGCTCATTTTGGGTTACTAATACTCTCTGTCTTCTGATGTTCCCTTATGCACAGCTCTTCTTGCATCCAGAGTATTAATATCAAGACTGGCAGTTGTATTCACCACTTTCTCAACTTCTTCTGTGTGGTAATCCCTTTTATCCTGCCCTTACCTTCAAGCATGAAGCCCATTCCAATCTCGGCTTTTCTGATTCTATCATCCAAACCTCAGTCTTCTTCAACATCTTTTCAGTCTTAACATACTCCTAATTAATTCTTGAGGAAATTTCTGTGTAATGTTTTACAAATGAAAAGTTGATACATGATTTCTCAGGTCTTTCCAGCAGTCCTTAGTCATCTAGCATATTTTTTCATCCTCCAGATTCACTGCACCAATAGGACAGTTCTTTTTTTCTTAGTAATCAACAGTTGTGCACTTCTAACTGATACCTATGAATTTCATCCTTTCTTGTTCCATTCACCTCAAGACCACCTTGCCTAAGACAGTCTTTAATGTATTCCTAAGTATAGCATCTATACATTTCAGCTTAACCAAATAATTGCCACAGTAATATTAATTAAAATATTCTAAAACTGTTTTATGATACTAAAATAAAGAAAAATGAAACCTTAAACTTCCATTTACCTTAGATCAATGTAAATGAAAGCTTCAGGTACATCTCATGTAAAGCAAAAACACTTCTTCGGTTGGCAGAAAGTTCTACTCCTTCCATTAGTCTGATCATGATTTTGTATTGGGTCTGGCTGAGGTAAAGTTAATTTTCCCCACAACAGCCCTTATAGTGTTAGGCTTTGGTGGCTGGAAAGGTGTTGATAACACCAGTGTTTTAGCTACTGCTACTTCACCAATAGGCTGGAGGTGAGCAAGATCTTGGGAGGGGACATAGTCAGGACAGCTGATGCAAACTGAGCAAAGGGATATCTCATTCCATATGACATCTGCTCAGCAATAAATGCTAGGAGAAAGAAGGAGTAGGAGTCAGGGTAGGGAGGTGGCATTCATTATTATGTTATTTGTCTTCTGGAGCAACTGCTTGAAGCCCTGCTTCCCACATAATGGCTAGATATTGATTGGTGATGGGAAGTAGACAATAGTTTTCCTTTGTTTCCATCTGCAGTCTTTGCTTTTGATTTATTAAACTATCTCTATCTTGCCCCATGATACTTTTCCCATCTTATTTTCTCTATTCCCACTATCTCGCTGAGAAAGAGTGTACTAGAGTGGCCTGGTGGGCACCAGGCATCAAACTGAGGTCAATCCACCACAATTGTGCAAGACTGTGCTTGCTCCTCAAGTCTTGGTCACAGGTAAGGCATTTAGTTGATTTCAGGTATGCACTAGCGGTTCTATCTCTCAGGAAACTGGGCTAACTGCTTTTGCACAACCCATTAGTGGAATGGGCTTGTTATTTGTTACACTATCATTCTTCTTTCTCAGATTCCAGTACCTGAATATCTCACTTTCATCTTTCTGTTATCTAAAGAGTTGGCTGCTCTATTCTTATTAATAATCTCCCTTCATCTTTTTCTTCTCCCTCATCTTTTTCTTTGAACTTGTATGAGTGAAAATAACCTTACAATGTCTCTGTGTAAGAAACTCTCGAATCAATGAGAATTCTACAGGAATAAAGAATTACCTAATCATCCAAATGTTATTTGGATGGTGTTAAAAAGTCAGCAGGAGGAGCTCACAACATTAATTTTAATCAGTTGTTTAATAATACTTCAAAACTGTGCCTTTTATATAAAACTTGTTTGCACAAATCCCCTTGATGATTAGATGCAGCATATATCTGAATATGAGTGAACATGTACTAAAAATTTAACAAATGCCTCTTGAGGAGGGATAGGTAGGGGCTTTTACCTCTGAAGATAAAAGCTGTGAGTCCTTATTGCCTAAACTAAGGTAACTAGTTTTCCTAGCTCAAAGACTAGATTAAATTAAAAGAATTATTTGTAGTCCAGTCACTACGGAGGGACAGAGAACTCCAGCAATTGTGAGCTACACACATATTCACAAGATGTCTTTTTTATTATTCATCCTTGATTATTGCCTGGTCTGAGCATAGCATCAAAATCGTTTCTTTTTGATTACTGAACGAACATTCATTTCCACCTTCTTCCTAAGAAATTTGGAGGAGTCTGCAATTAACTTCAGACCTTAGACACAGCTCCAAAACAAATCCACTGATCTAAAAATCAGCTGTATAGAGAAACACACTGAGGAGAGGAGTCAGAAGTGGAAGAGCCCATTAGGATATCCTCCAGCTACTACGTTCATGCATATAGTCACTTGAGGAAAATGCCTGGAGCTGAAAACTGCACAGTATAGATTTTAAAAGTTCCTGTGTATATCAGTAAATATGCTGGATTTAAATTTAAAACTGAAAAAAGGATATTCTTTGTTGCACATGCGTAATTAACCTGGAGAACTCATTACCACAAAAATATCACTCAGGCCTTAAAGATAAGCAGAATTTTGAAAAGGATTAAACATTTATATAGATAATGAGAGCATCACATTCTCATAGAATTAGAGTTATTTCTTTTTGAAAAAAAAAAACCCAAAAAACAAAACCAAACTCTCTTGTTTTAGGGCATAAAACAAGTAGCCATCAAGCATAGGAAAAAAATTTCCCTTTTCAGGAAAGTTATTGCATAATTGTTCATTTCAGCCTCTTTATGAGTATGTGAATCTCATCAGTGACAGCAGGAAGATGCTGGACTACACACAAATATTGTTCAATCAAGAATAGCAATTACCAGGCTCCTATTGACTTATGTTAATGACTGCACAGTTACTACAGTGGAAAAAGAAATGTTCTGCCATTCAGATTTGTTCACAAAGAGATAAAGGTGACATGCAGAAATAGAAATGTTTTATAAGAAATTCCTGCTTCTTCTGCAGCATTCTGGATAGATGTTTCAGGGAGTATTTAATGAGTGACATAGAAATAAAATTATTGGCATGAATAAGTTAATGACCAATTAAGTGCAAAAACAAAACTAAATTACTTACATTGGTACCTAATTTAAAACTGTGATTGTAATCCAGGTAATGGAGCTCTGCTGGAAGTGTTCTTTGCACTCCCCTAACAAAAAAGTCATTACTGACTGGCCTGCTGCTTCATATAATTGCTGTGATAAGCCACTGCAAATATAATTGGCTTTAGCTGCAAAATATTTCATCATAGAGCAAGAATAAAATTTTTACTGTGATTTATGTATTTATATTGACTTAAAGAAGAACATTAAGACATTTAGTTTCCAGATACTTTTAGTAAACCACAAAGTGCAATGAAAAGATCTAAAAGGATCTTTAAGAAACAACACTGTTTTCCTTAAATTGTGTTCCTACTTAAATAAGCACATGTATTCTGTTAAAGCCAAAAGGCATTTGAAATTCATTTCTGTACTCTTTTGGCAAGTTTTGCTATTACAGTACTATCTCAGAAGCTTTCTAGTACTAAATAGATTCTGTTGAAATGTGTATTTCCTATGCTTTTGTTGATGTGCAGCATCATGCCCCATTGTCTTGCTTGTGTAGCTCAAACATGAATTTGCATTAGTGTTAGATAAATATCTTAAAAACACTGAATGTGAATATTCAATGTGAAAACATTAAACCCTAGAATTTTATTCTCTTGATTAAGACTTCCAATTCCTGTTCTTCCAATGCTTGTTATGGCAAAGAGTTTATCAATGGGAGCTTTCCTAGAAACAATTTTAATTAAGGATAGTCATGACAAGCTCATTTTAAAAAGTATGTACACTGGAAATCTAATTATATAGCACTGTAGTCAGCCAGTTATGAAAAGAAATATCAAATAATATAACATGTGACTTGTGTGTCCAATCAAACCTAATCAAACCACTAAAAAAAATAATGCTGGCTACTACGATTAGCGATTTAGCTAGACACTTTTGTGTATCCCTGTTCCTCTCTTGGCATGCATAAACACAGATATTGCATATGCTCCTTACCATTCCTGCAGAAAATTGTATAGACTAGTTTGCATTTTTGGATCTCAGAGCCTCAACATTTCAGCTAAATAAAAGTACATAAATAAATAAATAGTTAAATAAAGTACATACATAAATAACTAAACAGAGAAACCAATCATAAGAGGTTTTCTGATGGGGAAATCTTGAAAAAAAATGCTTTTCAATTACTGATACTTATTTGCCTTCATTAACCTGGCTGTAGCTTCATTGTTCATGGGAGAAAAGCTATAGCACAAATTGAAGCCAATAAAATTTTAAAAATACAATTTAGGAAAGAGACACAGAACATACTGTTTTGTTTAGGTTGTTTGATACCTTTATTGCAAACTTTCATGTATTTTAACAGGAAAACTACTGGATTTTTATTCATTTAAAAAATGTTTCTATTGTTCTATTTATTTAAATAAAATAGTTTAATAAATCACATTTCTTTAGAATTTTTTAACAATACTAACATTATTTTGAAGCAAATATTGCGAAATCTTAGAAGTGTTTATGTAGGTTATAGTTGCCAATGTCAGCTAAAGCTTTTGATAAATCTTCCTAGAATTTTTTAACAGGGAACTTACAAAACTCTTCACAGTAACCCGAAAAATACATCTGGCCTAGTAATTCAACCCAGTCTTGAAAACCCTTTGGAGCATGCTGACCTTTGAGTACAAAAGAAATTTCTCTGACACTAATGGATTTTGGATCAAACCATAAAAAGAGCAACCATCCAAAGTAGCACCTCTTATCACCAGAGAACTGCATCTGTTCACTTCCTATATCATTAGCACAAAGAACCAACCATTCATAAAGGTTACAATGTCATTGTGAAGAAATTCAGGAACTACTGATACTGCTTTATAATCAGTCTGTCTTTGGAAACGCTAAATCATCCACCAACTTAAAATCAGACTAATCTAGTGCTTGATCTCATGTATAATATGATATTACTACTTGATATTTATGTTCTTTTTCAGATTGAGAAATATCAAAAGACAGAGAATGCTTTATTATCTGAAGTTGAAAATACTAGTCTCCAGCAAAGGATAATACATCCTACTGCTATTGCTAAGAATCTGAGCAACTGACTCTCTCTCAGTTTGGATATGATTTCCTCAGAAAAAAAGAATAACATTTTCATAATGCAATAAATTGTTTTTCCACTGAACTATTGGCATCTGCATGGAGTGGAGTCAACTTTCTTCACAGCAGCCCGTATGATTCTGTGTCTTGGATTTATGACTAAAACAGTGTTGATAACATGCTAGTGTTTGTTGCTGCATAGTGCTTGCAGTGTCATGATGTGTTGGGTTCAGCTTGAGTGGCCACCAGGTGCCCACCAAGCTACTCTATCACTCCTACTCCATTGAAAAAAATGTTAAAAAAATATGACAAAAAGCTTGTGGGTTGAGATAAGGACAAGGGAGATCACCTACCATTTACCATCAACAGTAAAATAGGTTCAACATGGGGAAAAGAATTGCATTTATTACACATGAAAGCAGATAATAATATTGTGAAATAAAAATAAGTTTTAAAAAACCTTCCCATCACCTCTCCTTTCTTTCCAGGCTCAACTTCACTCTTGATTTTCTCTACCTCCTCCACTACAAGTAACATTGT
Source organism: Urocolius indicus (assembly GCA_013401255.1). Classification (NCBI taxonomy): domain Eukaryota; kingdom Metazoa; phylum Chordata; class Aves; order Coliiformes; family Coliidae; genus Urocolius; species Urocolius indicus. The sequence goes on along the minus strand of WBNH01006615.1, from coordinate 93,421 downwards.
GGGATGGTTAATAGGAGTGTTGCTCAGTTTATTATATGTTGTGTCTGCTTCTCCTTTCTACTCATGCTCTTCACCTTCAATGTGACGTTCCACCCATGGGAGATAGGCCCTCATGAACTTCTCAATGGTAAGTCAGGCTGCAGTTCTTCATGAGCTACTCCAGTGTGAAACTTTCCCAGGGGTACAGTCCTTCATGAATGGACAGCTCCAGTGTGGATTACCTGAAACCCAATCTATTCCCCACTGAGCCGCAGTGTTCCTGACAGAAAATCTGCTTTTTCATGGCCTTCTCTCCAATGACTGCAGCTCTGGTCAGGAACCTGCACCAGTATGAGCTCTCTATCAAGTCACAGCTTCCTTTAGAAACATTCATCCACTCCAGTGTGGGCTCTTCTGCCAGTTGCAGGTGGATGTCCCATGTCCTCTGTGGCTGCAGGGGCAGGGCCTGCACCCTAGGCTGCAGGAGAATCTCTACTCTTGCACCTGGAGCACCTCCTATCCTCCTTCTTCAATGACCTTGGGGTCTTGCTTTCACATATTCTTACTTCCTATAGCAAGTAGATTGGATGTAGTCAAGAAACTGTTTGGGGACATAAGTAGGAGAGCCAATCCACAATGGTCAAAGGGATAGTCCATATCATATAATGTCATGTTCCATGGTGAAAACTGAGGTAGAAAAAGAAGATGAAGAATTTTTTTTTTCCATAGCAGCTGTGGGTCAGGCCTTAGTGATGGTCTGCTTGTAAGAGATGGTGAAGGATTCTCTTTGTATTACTTTTTTTTCTCTTTCTTTCTCTAATTATCTTTCTTCTTATTCCTGCCTTGACTCACGAGTTTCATCTCTCTTATTCTTAGTCTCTCTCTCATCTCACTGAAGGAAAGTGGGCCGGGAAGGAATAAACAGCCATGTGAGTGCTCAGCTGCTAGCTGAAGTGAACTGACAACAGCTATGTACTTGATAACGTCATAGTTGTATAAAGCCTTGTTGCACAAAAGCTTGCAACCAGTTCAACAACATAAATACTAAAGTAGTCTGAAGTTATCAAGGAGAACATGTTGCTACTGACATATCAGTAGGCTGATATGTGATGAATTGCATGGTTACATCTCCTAGACATGCAGAGATGGAAGAGCAATGCCTGATAGCACCCTGAATAAGAGAAAAGATCTCATAAACCTGTGGTCCCAACTAACAGAACCATCATAATAGTTATGTCAGTTTTTTAAAGTAACATTCAACAAATATGGTGTGACTAGATAATCTCATCATATTTGTCCATCTATTTTGAATTAAAACCACAGAATTTATTTGTTCCTTAACCTATTCACCTGTGTACCACTGATTTAAATGTAAAATTGTCACTCAAGAGATAGTGATACAGCTGGAGCTTTGATCACTGTTGTATGTTTACTATAAACTGCATAAGAATGAAATCTCACAAAAAATGAGTATCACCCGAAAGAGCTTATCCTTTATTGTGTTGCTCAAGTCTTTCAAAATAGATTGAACTATAGTATCATTTCTGTGCAATACTGCAAATACGCAAACCCATCTAGAAATTAGCTTTTTCAGTTTCATGTTTCATTTACGTGAACAATATGTTTACCCTCACAAATCTGTGGTCTCTAGAAATAGTTTCATTACCATCAATTCTTTCTCCTAATGTTACTTATTGCCCAAAAGAAGCAATTAATTCCTTTATGAAACGTTTGTTTGGGTTTTTTTTTTTAATAAAGAGGAAATAAAAAATCTGGCTATGTAAAGTGTCTATAATGCAAGTGCACTGTCATTTACTTAGAATTGTTGTCCAGGTCCAGAGAAACTTACGAACTCATTGACCTCAATTTTTTGTTAGAGTGTTTCTCAGTCTCTAGAGTGTTGTTTATTCTCTGCTTCATTAGAAATTAAAATAATTTAAGACTGTTCCTGACCTAGCTTTTTGATGATTTTATTGGGACAACGATTCATGAGAGAATTGCAACAAAATGGAATAAGGAACAGGGTTTGTGGGATGAGAATAGATTGCTGGGAGGTGGACACACACTAACAGATGCATTAACTTAACACAGTGAACAGTTCAGAAGACTCAATAACCTTGTTTTACATTTTTATTCTATTTTTACTACCTTTTGTTGTGGCTTCACCTCAGTCAATAACTAAGCCCCATGCAATTTTATACCATCTTCACTCCCTCAGTGGTATGGAGGAGGAGAATCAGAAGTGTAAAAGAGAAAGTTCATGGATTGAAATAAAGACATTTTAGTGAGTAAAGCAAAAGCTTTGTGAGCAAGAAAAGCAAATGAAGAAATTCATTCCCCACTTCCCATGGGCAGACAGGTGTTCAGCTGTCCCCAGGAAAGCAGGGTACCATCACACATAATGATTACTTGGGAAGCCAAACATCGTCACTCCAAACATTCCTCCTTTCTTCTTCCCCCAGCTTTATATGTTGAGTTTTTGGTTAGTTGAGGTGAGCTGTTCCACCTCTGTTCCTTTCTAACTTCTTGAGCATCCCCAGTCCACTCACCAGCAGGCCAATATGAGAAGCAGAAAAGGCCTTGACCCTATTTAATTACTCCTGAGTAATAAGTAAAACATTCCCAATGTTATCAACACTCTTTTCACAGTAAACACAAACCAGTCCTGTACCAGCTACTAAGAAGAAAACTGAATCCATCTCAGCTGAAGCCAGGACACTTTCAAAAGGTGATTTTAGTTTTGCTTGCTAAATTTCTGGTCATTACTCAACTAGAATTTTACTTATTAGGTTCACTTATTTACTTAAAATATCTGAGATTGATGCAGATTATCTACATCACAGTCGTCAAAATAAACTTCTTTCTTCTAAGTTAAGGACTCCAGTGTTTATTTTCTGTCAAGAAAAAGAATCTCCTGGTGAAAATGTTTCACAAACTAAAGTAATTATAAGAAGATTCTTCATGGCTCTGTATGTGTGTGTGTGTGTTGGGAAGACAGTTACCAAAAGGGCGACTGCAACTTCCCATATTTAAAACTCTAAATATTCCTCTACTTGCATGAATTTAAACAATTTAGATATTACTCTAAAGCATGACTATTAGCTGTGATTCCCCAGGGGATTGCACTCTAGCTAGAAATTACAAAAAAAATTCTAATCCCATTTCCAGTTTGCAAAAAATTTGATCACATCTCACAACAGGAAACTCAGTGTGTACTATGCTAAAGAAAAAGAAAGTATATTAGTGATGGGTCCTCAGTTAATCTGATGTGCTAAAACAACCTTGTTTTCAGTAAAATTGCAATGGCTGAAAACAGCAGAAAATCTAGTCTCAAGAATTCAATACCATTGCAAATTTTCAATTCGATTGACATAGGTATTGACTTATTCCATAAGTACATCACTTGCACCTTAATTGTATGATTTCAACAACTCATGTACTACATTTCAGGATGAGTTTTCAGGATNAGGAGGAGAATCAGAAGTGTAAAAGAGAAAGTTCATGGATTGAAATAAAGACATTTTAGTGAGTAAAGCAAAAGCTTTGTGAGCAAGAAAAGCAAATGAAGAAATTCATTCCCCACTTCCCATGGGCAGACAGGTGTTCAGCTGTCCCCAGGAAAGCAGGGTACCATCACACATAATGATTACTTGGGAAGCCAAACATCGTCACTCCAAACATTCCTCCTTTCTTCTTCCCCCAGCTTTATCTGTTGAGTTTTTGGTTAGTTGAGGTGAGCTGTTCCACCTCTGTTCCTTTCTAACTTCTTGAGCATCCCCAGTCCACTCACCAGCAGGCCAATATGAGAAGCAGAAAAGGCCTTGACCCTATTTAATTACTCCTGAGTAATAAGTAAAACATTCCCAATGTTATCAACACTCTTTTCACAGTAAACACAAACCAGTCCTGTACCAGCTACTAAGAAGAAAACTGAATCCATCTCAGCTGAAGCCAGGACACTTTCAAAAGGTGATTTTAGTTTTGCTTGCTAAATTTCTGGTCATTACTCAACTAGAATTTTACTTATTAGGTTCACTTATTTACTTAAAATATCTGAGATTGATGCAGATTATCTACATCACAGTCGTCAAAATAAACTTCTTTCTTCTAAGTTAAGGACTCCAGTGTTTATTTTCTGTCAAGAAAAAGAATCTCCTGGTGAAAATGTTTCACAAACTAAAGTAATTATAAGAAGATTCTTCATGGCTCTGATGTGCTAAAACAACCTTGTTTTCAGTAAAATTGCAATGGCTGAAAACAGCAGAAAATCTAGTCTCAAGAATTCAATACCATTGCAAATTTTCAATTCGATTGACATAGGTATTGACTTATTCCATAAGTACATCACTTGCACCTTAATTGTATGATTTCAACAACTCATGTACTACATTTCAGGATGAGTTTTCAGGATTATTATCTTTTTCTTCTATTAGTATGGCACAAGTCTTAAACCTCTCTAAATATTGTTTTCTCCCTAACTTTTGTTTCAGCTAAGTCTAACTGAAACCTCTCTGGCATTTTAAAAGAACCCAGAGTAACCTGGTACAAAAATTCTACTTTAAGTACCTTCAAAGAATTAGGCTTTTTTTTCTCACCCTTCCCCTTTCCTCTTTTCTCTGCATCATTTACAGGTTTAAAACATCAAGTTTAGTGATATTGAGCATCTTTGTCTTTCTCTTTCTTTTTCTTTTCAATAAGTTATTTTCCTTGAATACAAGTTACTGTTATAAAAGTTTTTATTAAGACTGAAAAAGTTCTGTATATTGCTCCAGAATTGGAGTTTTCACAACAATTATCTGAAGCATTTCCATTTATTTATTGTTTCCCTTTCTTTGTCTAAGGGCTTTGTATTGTTTCAGGATCCATGAATTCATAATTTTCCATTGTCCTTCTCAGCCCCTGCAGAGCATAGAGTCTCTGGAATGTTCAGGCTCTCATTTTAAAGTGAATTGAGAGGAAGCAATTTTTCTTCCCCATTATGCACCTCCACGCTTCCAGAATCAAAGTCTTCATCATCAAAAAGTCTGAGGCTCTGCCTCTTGCTATGGATAGATTGAAATCCAATACTTTCAGATGGGCTTTTGGCAGAGTGGTTCTTTAGTTTCTTACTTCTGTTACTTTATTTCCCATTATAAAGTACCATGAGACAGCCTGTATGAATAGCACTGTATAAATATTGCTGCTCTTCTTGAACCAGAATTAGGCTCCATGGGTGCCAAGCCATGGTAACACATGGAGCTTTCACAGTTCAGTACCCAGAGTCACATTTTTGCAGTGGAGAGTTCTAAATGATGCATGGTTACCAGCTCCCTGAAAAGTGACTGGTTGTCAAAAAAAGCCCTCATATTAAAGAAACGCATATGGTCATGAAATATTTTCCAGGCTTTGAACTTGTCTGGTGATGAAATAGTGATGATTTGATTTCATGAACTTGAACTGTGTAAAAATCAGCTGCTTGTTTTCTTAAGAATGTTGACTTCTTACTGCATTGACAGTGCATTGTTCTTAAACTATTTTAGTTCAGATAAGACAAAGATCATATTAGTCTAAACATAGGACAAGATTTTTAAAAAAGAGTAATATATTCTTGTCCTCTTGGCACAATCCTTTTACTACACAAGTTTTTGTTTTCATTTATATATTCTTCAAATGAGACAAGTCTTAATATATGAGTAGATCGATTAGGAGCAATGCAGGTATAAGAATGTAAATTTCAGATTCTGGATACTTGCTACAAAATAAAAACTTGTAACCTCCTCTCTTAAAAAATAAAACCAGCCAACTGAAAAAAAATCAACCAAACAAAAAGAAAAAAAAAAAAAACAAGCAGCAAAATATTGAGCAGATGTCCTTTCAAAATTTATTTAAAAAATCTTTATGTTATCCCTTTCACTATACATGTCTGCAATGTGCATGGACTACTCCCAAAGCATTAGAATTTAACTGTCATTTTTGTTCTATCCCACTCTTTACAATAAGTTAGGGATCTCGAAAGATAGTAGAATAACGATTACTTTAGGAAATCCTTCTGTAGTATAAGCTGAACACTGTGTGGAAATCTACTATATTTATATCTTTGGTGCTTCAGTTACCCCAGTTAGAAGATTACTTCCCTTGAACAGAGTTATTTAGAAGAGCCTGGTTATTGCTCCAAGCCATGTCTAGACTGATGTTGATGATGTTAGGATAGCTTTGTATACAAGGAGTTTGCAAGAATAACTACTGCATTGAAGAATATGGTTCTGACTTGTAACAATCATTTAGTGATAGGATTATAAAAGAGCCAATTGACTGAGAAGATAAAGTATAATTGCACAACAGTCAGAATCTAAAATATCTGTATAGTAATGTTTGCTTTTCCATGTTTTTTAAATGTTAAAAAAATCAGCAAAATAAAACAAAACAGAGGAAAAGTAGGTGTATCAAAACAATGGATGTAGAAGATTGCATTTTTTCTAGATAAATTGAAAGCAATTGAGTATATAGTATATAATCCATGCAAAAGAAAAATACTGAATTAATTGAATGAGATTTGTTAAAAGATTTTACTAACTACAGCAACCTTCATGAAATCAATGAGAACTTGGTCTGCTGCTCCAACTTCAGGTGTTCATATCACTTAATGGAAGTCAGATTCATAGCTTACTACAGTGAATGAGGTGGTTTTATCCTGATTTGGGGATTACGCTGTATGGGTTTTAAACCATACAAAATGTTAGTCAATGCAAAATCATTCTCTGTATCCTCAAGATTTCTAAAGGTGTCTGTTACTTACCAATATATGAAAACAAGCATTACCAAACATATATACATCAGAGGGCAGGCTGAAGTTAGAGGCTAAGGCCAAGTGTATGATGTTTGACAAGGCCAAGTGCCTGGTCCTGCACTTGGGTCACAGCAATCCCATGCAACACTAGAGGTTTGGGGCAGAGAAGCTGGAAAATTGTCCAGTGGAAAAGGATCTGGGGCTGTTAATTGACAGTCAGCTAAACATGAGTCACCAGTGTGCTCAGATGGCCAATGGCTACCTGACTTGTATTAGAAATAGTGTGACCAACAGGACCAGAGAACTCATTGTCCTCTTATACTCAGCACTGGTGAGGCCACACCTCAAATACTGTGCCCAATTCTGGGCACCTCACTACAGGAAGGAAATTGAGGTCCTCGAGTATGTCCAGAGGTGGTAAATGGAGCTGTTGAAGGGTCTGGAAAACAAGTCATTAGACTTGACTTGAGGAGTAGACTTGAGGAGTAGCTGAGGAAACTGGGTCTGTTTAGCCTGGAGCAAGCTGAGCAGAGATTTTATTGCTCTCCACAATTACTTGAAGAGAGGTTGTAGAGAAGTGAGAGTCAGTCTCTTCTCCCAAGTACTGAGTGATAAGACAAGAAGAAATGACTTCAAGTTGTATCAGAGGAGGTTTGGATTGGATATTAGAAAGAATCTTTTCTCTGTGAGGGTTGTTAGACACTAACAAGCTGCCCAAGGAGTCACCATCACTAGAGATATTTAAAAGATGTGTAGATGAGGTGCTGAGGGGCATGGTTTTGTGGTGGGATTGACATTGTTAGGTTAGTGGTTATACTTTGTAATCTTGAAGTTCTTTTCCAACCAAAATGATGGTCTTCATATACTATTGTATTTTTTAAAAAAACCTGCATGATCTTTTTGTATATGTATCAGCTTTTCTATATTTTTTTTAAGTAAAGTGCTATCAAACGTATCCTCACAGTCTACTCTCACTGCTTGTAAAGCTTAAGCTTGAAGGGATAATCATCGTCACAAAAAGACTGTTTGGTCAGTCAATTGAAATTGGTAAAAAGATGTGAGATTTAAAAAGACAAAGAGGTAGTACTAGCTTTCATCAGAAGGTAACCATTTTATTCAGAAAATTTAGGTATCTAGTAATTCAATTTCCAAATAAAGCCATTCATTTTCACCTGAAAGACAACTTCATGAACTGGAGAACCAAAAACTTTCATCTCAGACGCTGAGATTAGCAAACAGTATTTTATTTTTATATGCAGTGAACTGATTTGATAGTTTAGGGAAATTATAGTTGAACTGACAGGCAAAGGTAGGAAACATTTGTGTGTTTCATACAGAAATCATTATATGCATTATATGCACTGATATAATCCATAGGTGTCTTTAATTTAAACAACTAAATAAAAAAAAAAAATTCCCTTTTTTTTTTTTTTTTTCCTGCTGCAAGCAAACAATTATCTTGAGGGTTGATCTTTTCCACTGTAAGATTGTTTTTGGAGATAAGGGAGATAAATCACTCCCTAGATGTGCCTATTTCTTGTTATTGATTACAAAGGCAAGTGATCGCCTCAGACTTAGAAGTCTGATTTTTGATACAGTTTAGCCAGTTGAAATGAATTCAACTCAAAATAAAAATAAAAATAAAAATCAGGGTTTGTTATACCTAAAACATGATCAACTTCTTTTTTACCAAAATTAAGTTCTTTTCTTACCATATTATTGTTATACTTCCATATGTTTGTTAGGCCATTGTCAAGGATAGACTGGGCTAAGAACATTTTTGTTTCCATCAGTAGGACACTGTTGGACACAAATGCAACATCTCATCTCTCTATGTCATATTGCGGAAGCAAATGCAGGCATTATTTCTCCATATATTATTTGTCTCTTCTCTCTTTGTAATAGATAGCTTGTTTCAATTATATTTATAGTGAAAGTCTAAAACTAGCCATATCTTTGCATTGGTTGAAGAAAGAAGAGGATTGTAACCTGTTTGAAAATGAGAAGTGTTTCTGTTCTGATTTGTAGGTTTGTCTTTTGGGGTTAAAGAAATGTAACACACTTTGAAAAGTCTGTAATTTCGCCATAATAAAAGGAAAATTTAATATTTGCATTTTAAGATATGTTAAGAGTTCCCAGAGTAAAAGAGTGGATATGAAATCTAAGTAAATGAAATAAAGTTCCTTTAGGAAAATGATCCACATTTCCTCAGAGATATTTTTTTATGATTATTTTTAATGCAAAACCATCCTGCAAATTTAAAATAAGAAACTCCAGCTTGATGGTAATTTAAAATTTAATAGCATATTTTGAGAGTAAATACTTTACTGGAAACAATACTCAGTAACGAAATACATGAATAGGTTTGTTGTATGTTAACGTGCAAAATCTTCACATGGGACACATTTTCTCATCATTAAAGAAGAAATTAACAAGCCAGTAATTGGCACTCTGAACTTCATTAGTGTATAGCACATCAGTAATCTACCCCTTTATCTGTAGGTCAGAAGATAGCCACTGTAGAACAATGCCAGCTCCTTATGAGGATTTTAAGTTAAAATATATTCATCCTTGCAATAACATTCACCCTTCCATTTGCATATACAAGGCTGGTTCCCAAAACCATTTTCATCTAGTCACAGAGCAGATATCTGTCTTTTGTGATGGTAGAAGATGAAAACGACTGTATTAGAGAAACTCCCAGGAGAAATACAACATATTTTTTGCTTCAAACTAATGCAGAAAAACACCCATTTGCATAAGGGCATAGACATAGAGAGTCAGGGCAAGAAAAGAAGAAAAAGAGAAGGAGAAAGAAAGGAGGGTGAAAATGAAAGAGAGAAAGTGAGAAAAAGATGAAAGAGAGAAAGAAGAGACAGAGATAGAAAAATAATAAAAGAAAGATCAAAAAGCAAATAGGGAAAGTGGGACAGCAAAGAAGCAAGAAAGAAAGCAAACAAGAAAACAAGACAGTGAGCAAGAAAGAAAAAAATAAAAATAAAGGTTTAGATAAAGGAAGAGAAAGAAAGATAAAGAAAAGCAGATTATATAATGCCTTGCAGTGTTTAGGTTAAAGGTTGAATGATTTTCCTTTTGATGATATTTGTGATAGAATAACTTACGTATCATATTATTTAATTATGTAATTCAGATTCAGAATTTTTTTTTTCTTGCTTAATATATTTCTATTAATGAAGTCCATAGCAAGTAAACTTGATTGATTAATTCAACACATATTCTACACTGAATTGTGAAAGGTTGTCAGGACTGTATGATGAACTTCAGTACAACAGAATTTTAATTTGTGAGGATTCAAAGAAGCTTTGAGGGATAATTGGTGTTTTTTGCTTGCTTATGTGGGACTTTTTTTGCCATCTGATCATGGATTTGTCTGTATTTCTTTAGTGTAATTCTTATTTGAGTAGAAATCATTTCTATTTATACTGAAAAGGACAGGGAAGTTAGGTTTTTAATTTCTCAATAAGGACATAATTCTCAGAAGATCAACATGGCCATGTATACTGCTGAAATCAATATCAGGTATGGCCCAGTGAGAAGTATAACTTTTGTCTCACGATAGTTTTAAAGTTGTAAATAATTACAGTTATTTCATAAGATAAAAAGAGAGAAAGATCTGTCACTGCAAACAGTCTGTGGAAAAACACAACTGCAAGCTCCGCCATTAAGACTCTGGCTATGATATTAAATAAGGTGGTCCAGGGACCTTATGGAACTCAGGCTAATTGGCACAGCATAGCACTTTTCTTCACAGCTGAGCTTTCTCTCCCTGCTAAATAGGCTAGCTGTGTTCAAACTGCGATTGAGAATGATCCTTGGCTCAGGATTTGTCTGGGAGAAAGCTGGCTGGTCTTAACAACAGCATGCTAGAGACTATGCTAGAAATTTTGCTGTACAAGTGACTGCATGCCAGTGATCAGGCCCGTGCCAGGTCCAATTAGATTAACTGTTACAGAAGTCTCTCAAAATCACAAATTGCTTGTCTCATAATACTTGGCTGAATGGTAGAGGTCAATATCTACATAAATTTGGATCCTGACAAAGCTGTCAAGTCTGCCAGGGCACTTATAGGTAAATCTATATTATCTATATTTAAATTACAGTTAGAAGTGTATTTATCTAATTTCTTTCTGGAGGAAAAAAAAAAACATACTTTTTTTTTTTTCTGATGGCAGTGTACACACACCTGTGCTAAATCACATTTTGAAATTTAAGTTTGTTTCCTACCTAAACCAGCTTTTTCGCCAATTGTTGTGCCTCAAAGCGATTTGAGTAAATGAGACCAATGTGGTCCCTGGAAGTCTTTTCCTTTCTGAATCTTCCAGCTGTTAAATGGTTCAAGAAGTCCTGCTTCGGATTTTCTTTTCAGTAAGTAGTGTAAAAGAGGTGAAAAAAAAAAAAAAAAAGAAGTCTCCCCTACCATTCTTTGATTCTATGATTCTATGAAATTCTTCTCATTTCTTGAAATGAATCAGGGTGGAACTTTGACATTAATAAGGCGCCTGTACCTGCTTCAGCCTAGTTTTCCTAGACAGTGATTAGAAAGGAACAAAAGAGATTTTAATCTTCTAAAAATTCTAAAAAATTTCAATTCATTCTTTTCTTATTTAGAAGCACCTTTTAGGAACGGATGAAGATACCTATGTCAGTGATGAATGATGAATTCAGCAGAAACAAAAGATGGAATGAAGTCAAAGATTGAAGACAAAAGTTAAGAAATCCTTACAAGAGTTACAGTGTCATCTTTTTAAATAGTAAGATAATTCTGTGCTATGTAATAGGAAAACACTTTCCATTGCAAACATATTATTTTTAAAAGCTTATATTGTGATCTCAGTTTATCTGAGTGGGGTTGAAACAGCTGGCATGGATTTGGTCTGATTGACTATAGTGTTAATGATAGAACTTTAGTTAAAACTTCAGTAAGAAGTAGCTTAGTTTTAATAGAGGAGCACCTCCACCTTCGCAACCTCTTAATCATTGAGAAAGCTGTGAACACATGGAGAATCTTCCAGGGGAGCAGATTTGGAGGACCAGTGATGGAAACAGACAAATGTTAAGCACTACAGGAGCTTGAAGAGATTGATGATGAAGCACATTTTCTCTACCTGATCCTACCAGTGATGGTATCCAGACTGAGAACAGAGCAAGAGGCCTGAGGACTCCATGGCGTGGTTACAGAACTATACACAACATATCAAAGACCTCAATATTGACCTGCTCAGCCTCCTTTCTGTACTATGTCATACCTTGCAGAGGACAGGGAACTCCTGAAAGTGTGGGTTTATCTATGGTTAAAATGTCTTGATATCCAAGTCCCTGCACTGTCCATTGGTGTCATTATCTCAGAAGTGAGATAATAACTACAGGAATCACAGATAACTGTGGGAAAAGGAACAAAAAAGAAGAACATCTGTTTCCTGGATAATGAAGTTGAATAGGACCTCTTAATATGATATTTTACCTAAATGCATGCCTCTCTTGGACGAGGAAGATACAGAATCCTGGATTATTGGGAAATCAATTTAAGGAAGGTTTCAACTTGTATAATGAGAATAGGGAAATATATGCCAACTTAGAGTGGGTTTGTACCCACTTGTTCTAATGTTTGAAGGACATTGAGGTGCTGGAGAGGATCCAGAAGCAGGCTACCAAGCTAGTAAAGTGTTCAGTCTCATATGAGGAATGGCTGAGTGATCTGGGGTTATTTAGCAGGGAGAAAAGAAGGCTCAAGGGAGAGCTGATCACTGTCTAAAACCACCTGAAAGAAAATTGTAGCTAGGCGGGGGTTGGTCTATTCTCCGTAGTAACAAGCAATATAAAAAGAGGAAACAGCCTCAAGTTGTGCTAGGGGAGGTTCAGGTTGGCTATTAAGAGTAATTTCTTTACTGAAAGAGTTGTCAGGCATTGGAATGGGCTGCCCACAGGGAGGTGGTGGAGTCACCATCCCTGGAAGCATTTCAGAGACAGAGGGATGTTGCACTCAGGGAAGTGATTTAGTGGTTGATAGGCCTAGGACAAAGGCTGGACTTGATGACCTTAAAGATCTATTCTAGCCACAATGATTCTATGATTCTATTATTCTACGATTGTACATTTGCATACAAGATCTTAGTGGAAAAAGTGCAGAAACTGGAGAAACAGAAGGACAATCCAGAAAACAAATTGCATTAGAAAACAGTTATGACTTTTTGAGAACTGCCTCAAGAACTGTGAGAGCTGTCCATGAAGACTGTGGTATAGAACAGAAAAATACACAAAGAATAGTGCTGGGACTGACTTGCCACAAAATGGCAGTGGCTGCCAAGCAAAAGGGTGTACATTCTCCATCTCTAAATTCACTGTAGCCATGTACACCAGAGTGGGATTTGCAACGTTAGATAGGGACATCTGGTGTCCTTTTTCTTCTTCTCCTCCAAGGACAAGGGAGAGTGTTGGCTCTACAGAAGGAGACAGTCCCAACCACAATCGTTAAACAGCAAAGGTAGAAGTGGGTCAGATGTGCTTCCACCATGGGTCGTCTGAGGCAGATGACCACAGGGAGAGGCCAAGGTGTTCAGGCTGTTGCAATGTAGCCCAAGTGGCCACAATGGCTTGTCATCACATGGTTACTGCAGTGCAGGGAAGTCATGTCATTTGTAAAACTGTATACATCTGTGATTAAATGCTCTGGTATCCAAGTCTATTTAGTCTTCCCATTGTCATTTGATCTTTAATCCTCTAATGTTGCAGCACATCCTCTTTCACATATTAACATTTTTTTGATCTATTTATAGATTAAAAGCAAATCATTATGTTAATGACTTGACTGTATTGTCTGAAGAGTTGGTGAATCTGAATGACGATTTTAGTCTCTTCCACCTTTCGGTCAAAATTTATTCCAGTGTGCTGAACTTTCTTAGATAAGTACCAGCTTAAATTGAGATGTCTCCATAGGCAAACACAAGAGAAAACTCTCAAAGCACAATACAAGCAGACCTAAACTCTCAAACTAGATTGCCTGAACTAGGCACTCAGCATTTGCCTGAAGTTAGATAAGGTATTCCTTTCAGTTGATTGTCTAAATGACAGTGGAAGGAACATGAAACTTTATATCAGTGACCATCTTTATTTCAAAAAATAGTTGTTTTCAATAACCTAGTGATATCAAAAGGTCATTTTGTTATCACAGAGCTTTCCTTTTCCTATGTCTTTGTTATCATTTTAGAACAAAGACAACAACACAATTCCAACAAGAAATAACAAGGAGCTCTTAGGAATGCAGAGAGGAGATCAAACCACAAGTTAGTCTCAAATCAGTGGGCCCTATGGCTCTATAGGGAAAGGCTATGGGGGAGTTCAATGCTGACAGGACTCCTGTCCTCCATTTCATTATTGAAAGCTGTATTTGCAGGGCAAATATGGGATGTTAGACCTTGAGAGGAATCTTAAACTAAGTTTCAGGGTGTGATCCTCATAGCATTGATTTTTTTCATGTATTCCATCATTTCAGAATGGAACAGTTCAATAAAAGAACTTACATACATGGCTTTTGTCTTGTTATACACCTTTCTGAAGATCTTTTTAAACTGCTTCCACCTCGAAGCTTCAATAACAGGGCAGAGTACTCAGCAGCTTCGCCTATAGCAGTAGAGTTGGGTTTTTTTTTATGAGAATGGCAAAACAGCTAGTACTGGAAGAGTTGGACCTTTTTTTCTTTTTTTGTTGCTTTTATTATTTTATCCATAGTATCTTACTTGTTGACATTCATGTTCCTGCTAATGCTTCAGCAAAACTCAGAAGCATTCTTTGTAGTATCAAAGGAAGGTTAGCACTTCAGTGGAAATATAACAGAAACATGGACAGCCTAGAGATGAATTTTTTGACATTGAAGTAGTTAAACACAAAACGTGCCAAGGTGAAGTATAAATGGCTCACAGATTTGTGATGAATACTTCCTCATCAAGGAAGTCTGTTGGTAAAGAAAAGGATTTTTGTGCCTACAGAACCTCTACTTTCCAATTTAATTCTATTGATTAATGAGTTTATCAACTTCATTAATACCTGGAGGAACTAGATAATATGAATTTAAAAAACTGAGCAGAACAGGAGACTGTAGCTCCATTCACGTATTGTCCTCATTGTATCTTAAATGAAGACCATGTGTCAGAATCAATAAAGAAAGTAAAACTCCACCAGAGAATCTCTGGGAATAATAGAACTTCAAGAAAAATAAGCATTTCAGTCACTTTGTAGAGAGGAAAAATGGGTAACGTCCCCTCTTTGCTGAAAATTATCATTTAAGCCTTTACCTAAGAAGCTTTGAAAGTTGAAAGAGGCAGGATAGGTGACAATTCCATGAAATATTTGGAATTTAAAAATCTATTGCTCAAAAAAAAAATCAAATGTTTACATTTTAACTGGTTTTCATTTGATGAACCAGATGTTTAGAAAAAAATCTTTTCTCTAACAGTCAAAGAAAGAACAGTTGTACTCAAAAACTTTAACTAAATTATATAATCTCTGTCAGTAAAGGACACATCAAGTGTTCTATAATGCCAGTTTCTTTAAAATGAAATACTTCAATTTTATTTGAAGGAAAATGAACAACAGAAAATAATTTAATTTAAAACATATCAAAATAAAATGCAGAATGGATTTTGCCTGCAAACAGCACACAGCTTATTCAATATTCAAAATTTTGCCTCCAAAAGAAACTAGTTATCCTTACATTCTAAAGCCATGACAACAGCCTTTGTGTATTTTTTTTATTATTTTATTTACCTACTCAGCTTAAAACACATTACAAGTTATTCCACAGTGTAACTGAGCACCAGACACTTTCCATCCTATTGTTGTAATAGCCAAGGCTTTAAGATAATAATACTCAGTATGTAGGTTTCTCATCTGTAGGATGAACAGGTAAGAACATGTGAACTCTGAACTATGTCTTACAGTGTTGAAAAGTTACACTTCTGAGATTTTTTTATCAGTTACTATAGATTACTATCCTCTCAGAAGATTTTAAGACTTCCAAGAATGTTTTTGGAAAAGGACCCAGACCAACAGAAAACTCTTAACTCATTCAAAAAGCCTCTGGCATTTGACCTTCAGTTAACCAATAAATCTTCAGTCATTTAGAAAATTGAAGGCCATTCCAAGGTATGTTTCCTCTCAGTCTAAAATAGAATGTGAAATACACATTGATGAATGTCACTCTAATGACTATAAAAGAGCAGTTCATGGTAACATTGACAAACTTTAGATCTCTATGGTGAGTTTAAGAAAGTTCTCTCTTTTTCCAATATCACAAGCAAACATGACTGTGCTATAGTCATGCTTTAGGAGGAATTAACCTAGACTTGAAATCCTGAGGCATGAAGTGAGACGAGCTATCAGTTATCCAAACCTCCAGTTTAATTGGGTTATGTAATGCCGATGACAGGAAAAGGTAGAGCTAAAGTGGAGCAATAGAGTTGATATGTATTCCTTCTGTGGATTGAATTTTAGATTTATAGGACCACACAAAGAACTAAATATATGTAACATTATATTTGTCAGTGATGAAAGCATGCACTTGAAAAGGGAGCTGTCACCTGTTTCAGGTAGAGCTTAAGCATTTATATTAAACATTTGCTGTATAAAAGCTAGACATTGCAGTAAGCTGTCTGCCTTAAGATATTCATCCATCATAGCCTTTACTGTTCTTTTTTATTTTTGTGGCTGTGGTAGGTTTCCTTGTTCATCTGTATTTTTCTAGTAACCTTTTTAAAATCTATTGTGTAACATGATAAAGTATCTGACACATAGAGTGCTGGCCTTCAGTATAAATTGCAGTGTTTTGGCATGGGTTATACAGGAAGTATGCGTAGGTATCTTCCTAGTTAATCCCAAACCAAAGTTACCATTTTTTTTAATCCACTTTTTGCAACTTGCATCTCATCAATAAGTGCCCTGTTGTCTACCTGGTCTCTCTTGGTCTTCCCGTACAAGACTACCTTTTCTCTAAATTATCTCTGCCAAATTTCTTCCCTACAGCCAGAATTGCCTAAGCATTGCTAACTTACATTCCTGCCATTTGGCACTCAGCAAGATCTATCACAATTTCCAAGTTATTGGATGACCTCTATTCTCCACTTGGCTTTCTCTCCTCAAATAGTATCATGCTTCTATTTATAATCTTGCAATCAGAATACAGAACAAAGTGACAAGAGCTTATGAGAAAAGAAAGAGAACAGTTGAGAGGAAATAGTGTAAAGAACCTTACTGTGTACTAGTCTGCTACTCTTCATCTCTTCTCCCAGGCTTCCTATTCTTTTTAGTCAAGTCTCTTATGTCTGTGTTTTCTATTTTATAGGACCTGGGCTACTTTACCGATTTAATAATTATGGCTTTTTTTCAGTGTATTTTCTTCAACTGATATAGAATCCTCAGTTTCCAGATGGACGTGAATAAAAGACTAATTTAAACATGTGAAGCTCTTGACATTGTCTTCGAAGTCAGGAACATATGTACTCCAAGTAAGCATAGGGTCACTAGACTTTCAAACCTACCAAAGTCTTATTAACAAGCAGATGTGAATATAAGCTTCTGTA
Source organism: Urocolius indicus (assembly GCA_013401255.1). Taxonomy (NCBI): domain Eukaryota; kingdom Metazoa; phylum Chordata; class Aves; order Coliiformes; family Coliidae; genus Urocolius; species Urocolius indicus. The sequence continues at coordinate 76,084 of WBNH01006615.1, read as the reverse complement.
TTTTTCTTAAGGAGCCACATATGATCTTCATTTCTACAGTATCATTTAAGAGTGAACTTCTTTTAGTATCCCTAGCAAAGATACAGCCAATGGGGTCAATGGTATTTTATGTTCTGCTAAAACTTACATTCAAGTTTACAAATAAGATTTTATTACCAGAATCAAAAGCTAATCAGCTCATGATCTATTTTAAGATGATCAACATAAGCAACCCTTCAAATAGAAGGAAGTCCATGAATAATGACTTGTCATCTAGCAGGAACCAATAGTTATGTACTCAGGAATGACCTTAGTATGTTAATCTGTTTCCAGGGAAAGCCGAACAGTTACCTATGGTAAGGCTGACCCATTTAATTTTCTGCTTAGGAGACATCTCAATGTTCTGTCTTCTCTTCCAGAAGAAAGTGAATAGTTACTTGCCTGGGAGGCACTATATCAAGTTTGATGAATTGCCTCACAGGCTGACCCAAACCTATACCTGTCTGGAAGGCACTGGCTTTTTATTGACCTAATTATTAAGCAGACTGTAGCAGTTACATATCCTAAGATGTGTAATGTAAATTATATCTAAAAGTGACTGTCTGTAGCTTTTGATTAATAATTCATATATAAAGTCATCTTGATTTTTAAAGTAGCAGTGACTTTTCCTTCAAAAGAATATTACAATATTCATTTAACCATTGCAAATCAAAGTTGTTGGGCTTTTTTACTTGCTCAGTTTAATGATCTTTATGCTGCAAAATGTAAAAGGAAAAGCATTTATATTTCATATTTTCAAGGTCATTGTGAAGTTTAATTTAGAGTCACAAATCTCTTTGCAATCTTCAGTTAAAAGATGTTATAAAAACACAATAGTAATTGCAGTATTTCTTATAGTTGTTATGGAGTTCATTCACTAAACTGTTAAAAAACAAGCCATTGATGAAACATCTTAGATTTCTAGCAGAACATTGTCAATGACTATAGAACACACATGTGAATTTGATATTGTAAAAATAATAAGATTTAATAACAAATTATGTACTAAATAAAGAGGGTTCAAAGAAAAAAAAAACAAGTAAAAGATGATGTGGATAGTTAGACTAAAGGAAGATTAGAAAATGTGAACAAAATTAACACAGGTAAAGTCATGAGTTAAGAAACCTTCATAAAGAATAAATTAGCATCAAAATGCAATAATAAATCTCTTAAGAAACGTTATCTCCAGCCTTATCACAGTGAAGTAAATGTATTTTCTCTGCAACAGTTTTCAGAAGAAAGAAAGGTAGAGAAAAAAAAAACAACAACTAAGAAACAGGAAAAGATTGTGAAAATCAAATTCTGCATTATTGATAAAGTATTATTGAAATTGCAGTCATGACTCCAGTTACACTTTGCAAAGCAGTCTGATGCTCCCACCAAGAAAAAAGGAACATTTGTTTCTTTAAGCACATTTGAAGCTATCTAATTTTAAAGATGGATGTTAGAGTAATAAGTAAAGAGAATGGAGAAGACCAAAAGCAGTCACAGAATCATAGAATCTCAAGGACTGGAAGGGTCCTCGAAAATCACCTAGTCCAACCCCTGACAGAGCAGGACCATCTAGAGTAGATCACATAGGAACTTGTCCAGGTGCATTTTGAATGTTCCTGGTTCAATTAGATAAAATTTGTATTGATATTTTTAATAGGTTTTTGACTCATCTGATCTTTTCCATATCAGATACATTTTCTTAGTTGTTTTCTTCAAGTTTTTATTCAGAAAGATGATGCTTTTGAAATAAAAATGTTTGTCATACAATTTCCATGTGTCATGAGCCAGATATCAAGTACTTGCATACATGCAGTAAGAAGTGTAGTAGAAAGATTCAGACATGCATTAACATAGCCAACCTTCAAAGTAAATAATTTATTTTCAAGGTTATGGATTTGAATATCAGTACAGAACACAATAGACAGCTCATAAATTGCATCTGAAATCAAAGAGTACATCACAGAGAGGAAGTCCAAGTCACAGAACATGGACTATAACATCTGACTGACTGAGCTGTGACCTGTCTGAGATCCATAAATTTGATACTCTCTGCATTAGAGATAAAATCTTAAGGAAAATTCTTCCATCTTCTTTCTGCGTACCTGTTGTGGTTTAGGCCAATCCAGGGACAAAAGACCACGATTAGACTCACGTACCACAGACTTAAGAATTCCCAAAGGACAGAGAGGGCTTAATTCTCATTTATGGTCTAGGACAAAACAGACCAGGCTATTTGGCTTGGGGAAGAAAACAGAAAATAATTTACTCCACCAACAACCAAAACATAACCATAAAACCCCAAAACATAACACACAGAAAGCAACACAGAGTGGTACAATGTTGAAGAGCACAACCAGCCTTTTCAGATCACTTTTTCCCCACCTTTGACCCTCCTCCCGGGCTCAGAGCCCTGATCCTGGTGTCTTTTTTCTCCTCCTCTGCTGAACGGCTCAGGAGGACAGAGAATGGAGGTTTCAGTCAGTCTTTTCCTGATGGCTCCTGCCGTTTGTCTCTCCTCAGGGCAGGTGGGATCCTTGTCGACTGTCCATGCACTGGGTCCCTCACACACCTGGCAGCCTTGTATGGGCCACGCCGACATCTTTATCCCAAGGGTTGCAACTCCTCTTTGCCTCATGTGTGGATCTGCTCTGCGGCCCATAGGCTCTCCAGCACAGCCTGTGCCATGGCCATCTCCTCACACAGTCTCTTGCCCATCCGGGCACATTCACTAGGAGCTGCTGGTGGCTCTCAGTCCTGCCGCTGCCCTCCATGGGGTGCAGGGACTGCGTTCTCTCCACAGGTTGGAGTGGGGTCTCTGGTCCAGGATTCCTCCTTCTTTCCTCCTCCTCTGACTGTGGGATCTGCATGGTTGTCTCCATCTTGTACCACTCCTGCACCTCCTCCCAAGTACTTCAAATTCCTATTCTTAAATAATGATCACAGGGGCACCAGATTGGCCCAGCCTGGCTGAAGGTGGGTCTGAATCCAAGAGCCAGGGTGTCGTGGTTTGGCCCAGCTAGCAAAGAAACACTATGACAGTCTCTCACTCAGTGTCCCCCATTCACCCCAACCCTTGTTAGGCTGGCAGAAGCCTCAGTGAAATGGGAGTAAAAAGATAAACAAAGTTGTTGTGGATTAATACAAGGGCAGGGAGGGCTCATTGCCAATTATGATTCTAGGCAAAACAAACTCCAGTACTCGACTTAGAGAGGAAAGTAGGAAAGTTTCTTCTACTACCTACAAGAAACAGAACAGAACAAAAGCAAAAAGGGAGTAGGATGATGAGAAAATTACAATCAGCACTTTAAGATCTCCCTCCCTCATCCCTTCTTTCTTCCTGGGCCCAGCTCGCTGCTCACAATATCTCAACGGCTCAGGGAACAGGGAATGGGGAATGTGGTCAGTATCTCACAGGGGAGTTCTACTGCTTCTCTCTTCTCAGATGAGTATGACACAGTCCTTAACGAACTTCTCTGGTGTGGGTTGTTCCCAGCAGCTGTGGCTTCTGCCAATACAGGGTCCCTCACACGGGACACAGTCCTTGGTGAATATCT